>JACBWW010000012.1:4648554-4772319 GCA_020086605.1 Lanius collurio
GGCAGACTTGCATTGCTGACAAAGTCAAATTATGCCTAAAGTGTGCAAACAAGTTGCATCTACCTAATTAGGACAAATTAGAAATAAACTGATTTCATGGTGTGAACAGAACATAGTTGCACTGATTTACTGTTTTCTAAGCTGACTTCCTCAAACTGCTGAAGGACTAAAGCTTTGTCTGCAATATCATAATCCTCTGCAGCAGATCAGGCTAGGGAAAAAGAGAAAAAACTATGGCTTTACTCAGTCTGAAGATAAAAAATGTCTTCACACTGCATCATGTCAGCGCCATTTTCAAAATATTGGTTTCTTCTACTTAATATTCTAGAATCGTTTAATCACAATGTATTATCACAGATTGTTGAAAAGCACTGTTCTGAAATATTTTCAATTTTTTCTGTTGTTTTAATAATGTCTGTTGGAGTACTGAGGTTTAATTCATCTCAATTGACAAGTGTGGTGATACTATTGACGTTTAAATGGCAACAACAAGAAAAAAGTAAGTTAGCAAAATACAGAGTTTCATTTAGGTAACTGTTACATCTAGTGATAAGTGTTTTTTACTGGAAGATTGCTTAGTTCTCGGCTTTGGTGGTTGTAGAAATGATTTTGAAAAATCTGCAGTTCATGTTGCATTGTCAGTATCAAACCAAACTCCACAGTGAGTGACTAGCTTAGGCTATAATTCAGTTAATTGCTATTTTATGGCTTTAAATGGTTTATTTTTGCAATAAAAAAAAAATTTGCCACCGTGCTATTTTTTCCATGTGTTCCAGATACTGTTCTTCCAAAGTTCAACATTGACTTGGTTGTAGCCCTGCTGAGGCAAGAAAATGCTAAGGACATCTGTGTCATCCAGCTATCTCCAGAAATAAAATACTGTGATTATTTTATAATTGTGAGCGGATTTTCAACACGACATCTTCATGCAATGGCAAATTACATGCTGAAAATGGTAAGACAGTTTTTGCTGCCCTCTCTGCATTTTGGGAGTGGTTTTAAATGTTGTGAAAGGAATTATGCCAGGATTGCATATGTAGGGGTGTACCAGGTAAGGTGAAACTAATGACATTATGTAATTTAGTCCTGAATACATCTAGCAAGTAACTGTTTTTCCTTTAGCAGTACTACACCAAATATAGTTAATATATTTCAGAAACAGACCTCTGTGTATGTAGAACACTGGGGACATCGCAGTTGGCTGGCTAGAACACAGGTGGTGTGAGATGGTGTTGACAACCTGGGTCTGCTTTTATTTTTGTCCAGCAAGGACCACTGCTATTCCCAGTCATTCAAAATAGCTTTATCTGACTGTTCTCAAACCCTAATCCTTAAAATTTCCACGTTCTCAGGTATATTGTAAGGCTGGGAAAAGTATGGCCTCTTAAAAGGCCCAGGATCCCCTCATAAGCTTAAAGCAAACTGGTAGTTAATAGTGACCCTGCTGTGCGTGTGCTGCAGGAGAGGAGAAGCAGCAGCAGCCATCCTTGCACAGAAATCCTGTGCTATTTGGCTATGGAAGAAAAGGGAGCTTTTCCATACAGAAATAGAGGTCAAAATTAAATTACAGATAGATCTTAGGGATGAGGACCAAACTCAGGGAGGGAGAAACTTTATTGCCAGAGAAGAGCCATGTGACTGTTAAAAAGCACAGCATGCGAAATATGACCAGCCCCCATCTCAGTCAGCTCTCTGTACTCAGCCTGGGGTTTGGCTTTTCACCACCCACTTTCTTTCCCTTCCTGACCCTGTTTTTCCTTTCACTCTTGGTTTTACTTTCTTCCTTCCAGTCCCATTGGTTTTGGCTGTGAGACTTGTGAGGGGAAAGGAGAGCAGGAGAGATGGTTTAGCTTTTCAGGGCCTTTCTGAGCAGGTTAAGGGAGTTTATTGTGTTCTCTGCAGAAACTGATGCATCTTTGCAAACCAAAATTTTGCCTTAAGTTGGAAGTTGCGTTAATGTGATTTGAGTATTCTAAATCTTAGTGCTTAATATGTATTTTATTGCCTGTATAACTTGCTAGTCTCACCAGATTTACATTTCTCCCCCAGACCAGGAGAGATCAATGAATACCACCTACCCTGCAAACACATAGCTGCACCCTCTGGTGCCTGTAAAAGCAGCAGCTTTGCAAGGGCAGAGCCTCTTGGGAGACACGTCCCAAGAGGTCATCCTGAGAAACTGGGAAGCCTGGGCAAGTACTTGGGAGAGGCTGAGCTCATCTCACACTGGAAGTTTTCTAGCTAAAAGGTAGCTGAAGCTTAAGATGTGAAGCAGAGCAGGTGCTCCAGAGTGCTGCCAGGCACCTGGTAAACTTTAGTACCATTCCTAAACCCTTATGATTTACTCACAGTAGAACACAGAGGTGCTCGGGTATAGCATGAGATCTTCCTGCTTTGTTTCCAGGAGCTTGTAAATGGGAAAGCCCCACATCCTCATCTGGTTTCATGTTAGAGGAAGAAGCTAACACTTGGCTTTATCATCATCAGTTCACCTTACACAGCCTCTAAAAATGAGGCTTGGAAACTTGTTACAAGTCTCAGCCTTTACAAACTGATGATAGCTGGTGGCAGTGCACACAGGGCTTTTTAGCATTTTGAGGAGACTGTTGGAGTCTTTTGAAGGTATCTCCCAAGCCATCTTAAAGGAAGGAAGGTAGAACTGGTTCTGAGTTAACATTTTGAAAGTTTTCCATACTGGTTTGCAAGCTAGGGTCATTACCCAGCAGCTGACATTGTGTGGAACAACCAGGAACAGCTGCATTTTGTGATAGTTGCATTCCCAGAGAAGTGGGACTCATTTGCCAGCCACCCATGCTTGTACGTGTTATTTTGTGTTCTGTTTTCCATGGCAGAAAGGGCTGTTGGAGCCATTTCTATGGATACTCCTTGTAGAGGAACAAGTAGGTTATGGCCAGGTCTGAGAGATGCCATACTTCAGCCCTGAGTGGTCATATTTTTCCAGCTCTGGTGTGTGCTTGGGTTCTTCATGTACTGGCTGGGGAGAGCTGAGCCTCTCAAACCATGTGCTGCATGGGGACCTGTGCACTTTCCCTGGCTGCCTGCGTGCAGTCCTGCTTTGAGCTGCCCCCCTCTCCTCTTCTGCAGTGGTTCCCAGGTGGAAACCTGTGTGCTGGTCGTGCTTCCCCCTAGCTTGCAGCAAGTGTTGCACACGTGCTCTTAAGAGATAAGAGCCTCGTTTGAGTGCCTTCCCCATGGCAGGGGATGGAACTTGGTTTTGCCCTACTTCTTTCCATCTGAGAAGAGAATAAACTCAGCATCTCCATTTCTGCATCCTCAACCTGCCAGTGTAAACCAGCACTTATTATCGGAAATAAAACCTGGTGGTGGTGGCAGCTGTAGGGATCCAGTAACTGAAGGACTACTGTAAGCAGTTGTATTTAGTATTCATCTTGATAAAAATATACTTTTAAAGTTCTTGAACAGCTGTATGGGAATCCAGAGCATTAGGATTTCATATTTGAGAAATCTGTACCTATTTTCCACTACTGCAAGTGTATATTAGCCTCTTTCTTTTGTGCAGACCCCAGAACCAACATGAAGTAATCTAACCCATTTAAGCTTTAAAACAACTCAGCAAAGTCAAGCTTCTCTGCTAAGTTTGAGTGCTTTTAAGTAAATGCAAAAGATTTCGTTTTCTGCCATTCCTTTTTTTTTTCTCAGTACAAGCACCTCAAAGAAGAAGGTGGTCCTCATACTCAGATTGAAGGAAAAGAGACAGATGACTGGCTGTGCATTGATTTTGGTAAATATTTGTGAATCTGACAAAAACAAAGTTTGCATGAGCTCTTTGTTGACAGAAGCATCTCACCATGACCCCTGGTTGCTGTGGGAAGTTCACAATACTCTGCTGTTCGGGAATTCCAACTGTTGCTTGAACTCATTGAAATATTAAATGATTTTCCACTAAATATCTTTGGCACTGAGAAAAAAACAGTAGCCACCCTTCAGTGACTAAAACAGGTCCTAATAAATTGGAGATAACAACAGTGGAGGAAAAAAAGCTACTTCAGTCATTTTCCTCAGGTGTCTGTAATCTGTGTTTGGGTAAATGGGGGCTCATTGTACACTGCCTTAGCAGTGAACTATTAGACAGACTTTTTCACTGTCCAGATCATACCATGACATGGGGTTAAACCTCAGTCCTAAGAAATTGAGTTTAATTCCTTATTCTACAAGTGTGAAACTCTACACAGATATAAAAGCCTACATTCAAAAAGCTTTTCTCCTTCACTGCTGCTTTTAGAATCTCACCCCCTGGCTTGGTGTTTTGACCTAAAAGAGTGCATGGATGAGTGAAGAGCACTGCAACCACTGATGTTGAGCCTTGGTTACTTAACTATAATAATTATTGACAGTAATAACTGAAAATCAATTGGAATTTAAGGGCATAACTACACATAAGTGCATTAGATGAACACTGGAATTAACATTCTCTACTGTTGTTTGCACAGAATTAATGAAACCAGAAAAACTTAACTGCATCAAAGTTTGGACCTAGTTCATTGTAAAAACCACCTGTGAGGTATGAGCCTAGGAAAAATTAGGCTTTTGCTGAATGTTATTGGCAATACAAGAAAGCTGAAAAGCCGTCACCTTGGGGGACTCTTTCAAGTAAAATTGCTTTTGACTTTCTTCTGTCCCATAGAAGTCATAATTTCTTTGGTTTGGAGTCTTGTGATAGTGTCTTATTTCAAAGTACTGCCCCTCATATCTTGTTACTGTAGTCTTGGAGTCCTTTGAAGGACTGACCAATTCCTAACACTGCTTGAGAACTGGAAGCAGCAGCTTAGGAAGGGACCTTTACCAGATGACATGTTGTATCTATGCAGAAAAGGGGTGGAAGACTTGAACTCCTTGCTCAGCTGAAGGTAGAGTAGTTCTTTACTGTTCCCACTAATTTATTGTGAATTTCTGTTCTGTGCAGGTGACATAGTGGTGCATTTCATGCTGCCAGAGACACGAGAAGTTTATGAATTGGAGAAGCTGTGGACTCTTGGTCCCTACGATGACCAGTTAGCACAGATGACTCCGCAGTCCCTGCCAAAAGACTTTGTACTGGGACTGACTCCTGACAGCAGTGATCATCTTGAGACAAGAGCTTAAAGCAGCTACTGCATGGAAAGAGAATGAGTGTGCCTGAGGCATAAGTCTTGGGAACTGACTGAGTAGTCAGTACAATTGATTGGTACAAACCAGTGTTGTTATTGGATGTGTCTAGGTCGAGTTCTGAACAAGCTAAGGTGAGCAGAATAATAGAATCATTAAGATTGGAGAAAGCCCTTAAGGTAAGAGTCCTTAAGATAAGAGTCCAACCATGAAATGTCAAAGAAGGAATCCTATCAGAGCTGCCCAGGGGAGCTACTGTCTTAGTGGAGTTTGCAGTGACAAGAGTGGGGCAAAGACAGCTTCTTAAGCTGGAAATCATACTCAGCCTCTAGAGTAATTGTTTTTCTAATGTCTTTAAAAGACACCCTGTTGTGGCACTGGAAAACAGACTGGAGTGCTGCAAGGAAAAATTGAAATAGTACAGTTGAGATGATGCTTCTTGTGTTAAGCCCTTTGCTTTTAGTCACAATAAAGCAAGTCATGGTCTGAAGGGGGACAGAAAACAGACTGGTGTTACTGAGAACATAAAAGCCGAGAACAGCAGTGACAAATAAATATGCTTTGAGTTATCAGAACAGTAAATCAGTTTTCCAGCCAAGGCAAACCTGGTTTTAATAATAATAAAAAAGCCCTAAACTGAAGTGCGTCAATTACTTGTTTTCATGTTAAAACATTCAGCTCATTCTGCGTGTGCAGTTGACTCCTCTCCTAGTTTTTCACTCGCCTACTTTCTGAAAAGGGACGCTTTTGAAAACCTTCAGCTCTCTGAAGTGGCGAGAAGTAGTGAAGCCCTTGGTCACTGAGCATTGTTTGCTGCTAAGGGACTGTTCAGCACTTTCAGAAGTCGTTGTGCAATAAGTTCTTAGTGTGACTGATGCATGGCCTGATAACCAGTTAGAAGAGCTTCAAGGTGGTAACCAACTTACCTGTGTAAGACAAGATGCTTTTCTCTAATACAGGGCAGGGGTTTCATCACTGGATTAGGATCCCTTCTTCCTGGAGAAGTTTGCCATGTATCAGCAAGCAGGAACAGGAGATCCTGAGGGTAGTCACCTTTTTTCCCCATAGTCCCACAAATTACTGCAAGCCCTGTCCACATCTCTGCCCTGCACAGCAGCTGCTGCTTGTAATGCTCGAAGTGAGCCTTGGTTTTGTGCCTGTAGCTGTGTTGTTCAGGAGGAAGTATGTGTGCTTTTGTAAAAAATACCCAAACAAACTGAAACCCACTTCTCCCTCTATTTCATGCCATGTTTTCTTGCTGTGTCTAACCTCTGTTCTTTCGGGAATGACTACCTCCAAGTGCACCTGCAGTTCTGCAATTAAGCAAAGGGTATTTTTTAAGTGTAGTTAAACCATGCAGATGAAACATCTTTACCCACAGAACAAATATTTTGTTGGAAAAGGCAACTGCAGAGAAAGGTTTTCAAAGTGCTTCAAGATACTTCTTGAAAGTATCACATGGGAGAAAGATAGCCTTGGCTGTCTTAGAGCCTGCTGGGTTCTAAATCAGGCATTTCCTCCTAGGAGGGATGCGTAGGAGTAACTTTGACTCATTCCCTGAAACATTTGCCTTTTACTACTGCTATGGATAAGTAATATGTGATGAATAGAGGTAGGTTCAGTAATCACTATGCCATTATATGAACCCACATTTAGTAACCAGAACCACATACAGTGTCCTATCTGAAAGAGCAGTAACAAAAGGAGTATTGAGAAATAGCAGTAAGAGAGCTGTGTGAACAGGCTAGGATTCTCAGAGGTGGAAAGGGGTACTAGTCTGTAAGACAAGACAAAAAAAATGAAAACAGGAGACATAAACCAGTAAAATAAACAAGTGTAGCTGACTTAACTACCAAAGCATATTGTGAAAAGGAGTTTTATGAACATCCACTGGTTGCTATTAAATAATCAGAACTGCTAGCTCAGGGAAAGAACTTGGTCTTCATTTAATGGAAGCATTTCTTAATCTCTGCTGAGTTACTGCAGCACCCCAGCCACGTTATCTGCCAGCCTTGTGAGACTTCAGCCTGATACTCCTAGAAGCTGGGGCGTAGGAATTAACCCAGAGAGCCTGGATGATCAGTACTATGCAACACTAAAGCCCTTTTGGAAAGAAAACATTTGGGAGTGATTCCAGTTGGATAGATCGTGTGATTTCTGGGTAAAATAAAAATACCAAGCAACTTATACAATGGGTCTGTGGATTCAGCATTCAGTGCTCCTGGACAGGTACACGTAGGTTTGGCTTTGTGAAGGATCCCTTGATGAGATGAACAGGAGAAACCACTAGGTGAAACTTGCCATAACTTCACTGATTTCCAGCACTGCATCTGAGTAACTTCGGTTTCAAGCAGTGTTGGTGTCCTTCACTTGAGCTAACATCCGTTACAGCCCAGCTTGAGTGCTTTCTCAACAGTTTTGCATGTTTGTTTAAGAATCCTACACCCTAGTGCCATATCAAGCCCAGGCTGTCTTGCACAGCACACATGCTCCAGTTAATGGAAACTGATACAAAGAGCGCATGCCTTGGAAATTGCAGCTTAAGAAGAAAAGCTCTGGAAGGTTAGAAGCAAATAAAAATGTCATGATTAAGCAAATGCTTAAAACGGGTTGAGCTGTCACAAATGCACCAGGAATACAGAGCAAGGCTTGACTTTTTATGTTGCTCAAATGACAGGGTGCTTGTTCTGAGAAGAAAGCTCAGTACCAGCATGGAGAAATGAGCTTTGGGTGCCCTGTGAAATGCAGTACTCTATGCAGTGCCTTCTACAGACATAATTTCTACAATTCCCTCTTTCTGCTGGTTGGCCCAGGAAATGAGCTATTAAGACGAGTAGGAGAGTGCACTAGTTCAGAAAACAAGTTGGGTTTTCCAGTTCTCGTTAAAAAGATACAGAATTGTGTAATTCATGATGCTCCTTCATTCCCCAGCTCCTCCCTCTCACGTGAAAGCATTCACCAATTAAACATCTGGTCTCATTTCTACTCCAAATAATGTTAATAAGGATCTAAATGGAGGAGTGATACCACCTCACTGGCAAGTGGTGTGTCTGGGTGGTCATGGTTGGGGCAGGACACAGGTTGCCAGCATATTTGTTTGCCAGTGTGTCTGGCTCTGCCTGTCCAAGCTTCTAGGGCCACATTTGTTACAAAACTTCATCACTCCAAGACCACCACAGTAAAGACTGGGTAAAAAACTGCCTCCCCTCTCCCCCCCGCCACAAAAACAATTACTGCATTTCTGATCTCCTTCATGTTTGCCATGATAGGGCTGTCGGGTCCACATTCCTTCCACAGAAAATCAGCCTAAGTGAATGGTGCAAGGCAAACCATGAACCATAGGTTGTCCTACAGACTGTACAGCATTGTTAGATGGGAGGGAGAAGATGAATTACAAGCCACAGAGGTCACTGCTTGGTTTAGGAAGTGCAAACATTGTAACCTGGCTGGCCTAGCAGCTATGGAACACCTGTAGGTTACTGTTCATACTTATCCAGTTATTATGGACAGAAAACCAACTTGATCAAAGCAAATACTCAGGACAGTCTGTCCCTATGCCTCATTAATTTAAAAAAACACCACACAACTTTATCTGATGATAGGAGTTAAACTCTTTATTCCATTCAGAGGCATCTGGCAAGTAGAGCTGCATTGGGGGGCACATTACAGATGAAAAATGATCCATACTTTGTGGATATTGAAATCATTTACAGTATTTACTTTCTAGCTATTCCCAAATACTCCAAATTACCAAGTCTCAATTGAAAAGAAAAACATGAGATACCATATTAAGTCTAGAATTTTAAGAGAGATGACAGTATTTAAATCAGCAGATGCAAATGCAGCGCCTATCTGTAAAGTAATTTTTAATGGAAAATAATGAAGTCAAATCCTTCTCAAATGTTAAGAAAGGAACGTCCGACTGACTTAAGCCTCAACAAAAATTAAAATGCTATGTACTTTTCATACTTCAGTAATTTTAAATTCATTGTAAGAAAAAAAAATTATCCTAAAGGCTAGATGAAGGTCACTGTCAAAAAAGGAAAAGAAACTCATTTTTCTTTGCTAAAACTACAACATAAGTTTGTGGTTTTTAAACCAATTAGTAAAGAAGAGATGCAGGAAAAACACTTCAGACCATTTTCAAAATTATCTAATCTGTACAACAATGATCTTTGGGAAAATTATCTAGTCTATGTAGTAATGCCTCTATTTCAACATGAACCTAAGAGGTAGATAACAAAATGATGAAACAAATGTTTTTGCTCGCTGTGCCCCTCAAATCAGTGCAGCATGGTGATTCTGATCATCTCATGCACAAAAAAACATCACAAAAAAAGGTTCAGAGGTAATAGCATGGCTCTGTCGACCACACACACACAGGCGCGCACGCGCACACACACACACACAGCAGTCTTTATGCACCATGTGTTGCCACATTTTTTTTTTTCTTAAACTGAGGTAGACTGAAGTTTATTGTAGAAACTTGAATGTGTCACTATTACCACAATCATCATTCAAATTACATTTGGAAATTAAAGAATTTGGTAACTTTCCTGTTATCCCTGCCTTTTGACATTTTTTGTTCTCCTCTAATGGTTGGTTGCAGAACGTGCATAAATCCTGCTGCATCTATTATAAGCCAGGCTAGAGAGGTTGTTGTTTTGTTTTTTTTTCTTGTAATCATTTTCAAAACCTTCAAAGTGGCTTAGTGTGGCCCATAACAGCGGCTGGATATGTAAACTTAGCCTTTCATTATCTTTCAATGTGATCAAACACTGTTTGACCTTCCCCCATCGTGGTAACTGAAAGCAGTATGATGTGATCTGCAGACAGCAGAGACCCTCCTGGCCTCAAAAATGCTCCAGCAGATCAAGTGTTCTATCAAACTGAAGATGAAGCTTGCTCTTTGAACAAAATGGCAAAGTCCAAATGGGCTGCAAATGGTTAAATGTAGCATTATTAGGTAGTGATGGTCAAAGGCACAAAGGGTTCATGCATTCAATCAAGTAGCACAAAAAAAAAAATTCAGCCTCTTGCAGCCTTCTAAATTTTTCCCCCAACCCCAGCCTCTTGCCATCACTTCCTTGTCCTGTTCCCAAAAAAGTACCGTCACAAACTTTTTCATCCCATCTTAAAAGAAAACTAAACGGCATTGCTGCTATCAGAATGTTGGCATCATTCACTATCTTTTGAACATTCACTGAATTTTTTTTTTAAACAAATGATGGTGTTGAAGCCCTCAGGAAATCTGAGGCTGTGTTTTTTTTACCCACCTTACTCCCATCAGCCAGCAGCTAGAAGTGCTCTACTATATTTTTCCCCGATAAGTGTGTAGTACTCCTGGCTGGTGGCTGATCAAATTTTAATTTTTTTTAAAAAAATAAAATGCTCAAGAACTATTAGCTTTATAAAGTATACAAAATACCAAAAAAAAAAAGCAAAAAAGGAACAATTTCTCATTGAGGTACTAAATGCCTGAGGTAGTTTAGTAAAATGCATATTTATCTTTTTATGCCCTGGCCAACACCATTCAACACTTCCCTTAGGTTATTCATGGCAGTGTTATGTAAAAATGCAACCAAATTCTTTTTAAAAAATGCCACTTGTTTCAACATTGGGACTAACACTTAAACTCTTGTCAATACCCTTGCTCTAACCCTAGCCCACCCACAATCCCACCCTCCAAATGTGTTTCCTCTTTTACAACTGGACCTATAAGAGCAATGCCTTTTCTTTGTTTTTTTTTGTTGGTTTTTTTCTTTTCTTTTTTTTTTTAACCAGTGAACTCAGAAGAGAAAGCTTCATTAAACCAAGTTCTAAAATTGTTGGGGAATAATAAGAACAATAAAAAAGACTAACGAGTTTATGTTAAATTGTGAGAATAGAACAAAAGGGAAGTGAAGGGGTCCTTATTTTAAAGCTGGGTTTCAAAAGTTTGAGAGAGCCTAAAGAATACATTCTCAGAGACAGCGTTCAACGGTTGCCTGGTCCTCGAACAGGTGATTGGCTTGGTGGATCTTCTGCATAAATCTTCAACAGGTGCTCACCACCTGTCTCTCGTTGCACAGTCTGTCTTTGGTCTGGCATCTGTCTCTGATGGGCCATTTCCTAAACCTTTATTTCCGTCTTGGCTGAGGCTGTCCGCTTTGCAATGTTTTTTGCTGTTGCTGCTGCCTTCTTACCTGAGCCAGTATTTCCTGAATTTTCCTCTGAGCAAGCTGAAGGACACAAAGAAGAAGAAACAACCCATCATGATGCTGTGCTGCAGTGACTGCTGTTTACAGCCAACAAGAGATGCTACTGGGATTAAGAAAATCTGGAATGACTAAATCCCTAGTACTGACAAGTTTACTTGTTAATTAAAATACACTTGGGATTAATCATGATGTACAACCCAAATTTTAATTTTACTTTTTCACTTACCACAACTACTTGCATGGTCAGTTTTCACATCTATTATGTGGAAAGCATAAGAATCTCAACCAATGTTGAGATTATTGAAGCTACAGCCTTCATTTTACTCCTATGGAAATACTAATCTTTTATGAGAACCACTGTTTTAATAAAGGCATACAAATTTTTTATACAGTAGGGTCAGTAAATCCAGAAGGTCAGACTTACAGGACTTCCCAGCCCCCCTATCTCCTTTCTGAACTACAAGCCACCTGCAGCAACGTATCAAAAGAAATGTCTGAGTTAAGTGAAGGAAGAAATCTTGTGATCCTTTTGTTTATGATATTAAATCAACAGATTGGGCAGTGGGGACAAATAACATATATGGATGCAGTTCTTTCCAGATACTATGGGATGGCTTGTGTCTCTGTTACTTCTGAATTTCAGCCCAATCACAACTTGGATTTTCTTTTGCTTTGAAAGTTTTAGCAGTGCCAGAGCCTGCATAAATTGACAGAAGAATTTAAGGAGGATGTTTTGCATATGTAAACGTGTGGTATTGTTATAAAGCTCTCTCACAGGCATGAGGAAAGTTAATTGCAGCAAGACAACCAGAGGAGCCTGGCAAGCAGTGCTTTCTGTATCCTGAGCAGAAGTCTTCCCTCTCTTGGCTCCTGCACATCACTATGGAAGAAAGACCATGGAAACATCAAGGCAATACAGAAAATCATTGCAGTCCTCCTACCTGGCATGCATAGAAATGACCAGTTATTTTCACAACCACCTGATCATTTTCATCAGGTGTCTGGTCACGAGGGACTACAACTTCTGCACTTGTCAAGTTTTGAAGCTCATTTACCTATAAACAGATAGTACAAGTCAGAAACCTTTAAACTAACAAACATTATACAACCACCAAGCCTCAAAGATACCAACCACTGAAACATCCTCTAAGCTACGTTTCTAAAAACCCCTCAATAGCAGAAAGCATCTTTATGCACCAGTGTGCACTCTGCAAGATGAGCCTCTTGTGTCTCTTAACATAAATTAGCACCAAGTCCTCTGGGTGTGTAGAAGTGTTTTTAAGACTAAATACAACACACAGAAGGTGTTAAATACTTGACTTAAAAAAAGCAAATAGATGCCACAGTATTTACAGTTGAGTTTAAAAGTGTAAGGTCAGAAAAATCATATAAGATAGGGAAGAAAAATGCCAGAGTATTTATACACTTTTCCTTCAAAAACCTCCACAAGATGGAGAACTTTAGATTGAACAATGAAAAGTTCTGTTTGTTCAAATTATTTTTAGCAGCTTATCAGGCTTCCATAGTGTTAAGCAGAGGTAGTGTTAGAGTCCTTGTCTCATTTACACTAATTTTAGAAATGCTTATCATTGTGTAATTAATGTTTTAGATGAACAGTTCCTCAGATGTGTTTGTCCTTAAACCTCTTACCACTCCAAGTAGAGGAAGAGGCCACATTGCCTCCTGACACTTAACCTGAAAACCCGGTTGCACTCAGGATGGACACCCAAGACTGAACCATGTCTTTGCACATATCATCTAGCTCTTAACACCATGTGAAAATATTAGAGCACCAGCAGAGCACCAGCACCTTTTGAGGACTGAAAAATCCCAGTGATGTTATTTTATACAACCAACTGAGCCTAAGAAATGTCATCAATTTAACTGAAACAAAGTTGCCATCAATTAATTGAAACAAAGATAGATACACCTTTTCTTGTAATATTGAGGTCTGAACATGTCTTAAATTCCTACCACTTATTTAGAAATTCTAAGATTGGCTTCAACTCCACAGTAAAAGAAAGGAAAACTTAACAAGTACACCTAAGAAAATAGCTCCTGCTTTAATGTAACATCAAAGAATTAGTTTGGCTAAAAGGTTAAGCTTTATGTATATATACACACCAGAATATGAAACATAACTGAGCAACATAGAGTTTTATTTCAGGTACTTACTGTTTTGCCTCCTTTACCAATAACTCTACCAGCAGCATAGGATGGCACTTTTATATGAGCCTCAAGTTTCACTTCTTCTTTAGGTCCAAAGAAATTTTCTTCTTTGAGTTTTCCATAGATTCTCCCTTGAGCCTGCAAAATTGCTTTCAGTTAGAGAATGTTCTTCTTGGAATCTAGTTAACATTAAGAAATTCCGCAGAAAGCAGACAATCCTGACAAAGTGTTTTCCCTGATAAGTACACTTTTTTCTAAAATGTTTTTGTACCAAACTAGGAAGTACCACTGTCCAACAAACCAGGGGACCACACAGCAGTTTAACAGGAATCATTATTATTCTGCTTTTCAGTAGAAATATTGCTTTTGAAAGAAACTATCATATTTCTGTAGAGGTAAAGAGTGGTGGAGAGAAGAACAGTCAGGCTGAAGTTTTTTATTGCACTCAGAAGCACAAAATGCAATTAATTGACTCAGAAACCCATTCTTTTAAGGATGCTAAACTACAAAAGCCACAACACCCCCAACAAGTCATGGGATAAAGACTACAACTGGAACAAACAGCTTGCTTTTACAATCTATTACAACATACTGTTTAAACATACATAACTTTGCACTTTCTTAATTTCCCAAAGTAGTCAAACTGCCAGATCTAAGTACTACTATGGGAACAGTATTATTCCAATCAGCACACAGTTCCTTTTTCTGGTAAACACACAAGTGCCAGATAGCAAGAAGAATGTCCACTGATAGTAAGGGGGTTTTCTTTGCTGATTTTTAAAATCTGCTGATTTTTAAACACATTTATTTCCTTATTCACAGCCATTCATCAGTGAATTAATGGAAAATGGTAACGAGATCTTCTGCTCTGTGGCTCCTAGATGCTTCAAAGAAGCTTATATTACTGTCAAATTATAAAGAAAGATGAAATGTAGACTTTTTTTAAAAAAGATTGTAGATAGTCTATCAACATATCAAATCTTTCAGTTCTTGAGAAGGTCTTTAGGAAAGAAAACAATCCAACTAGGCTGCAAGCTCCTTCACAATTAAATGGTGGCTGAAATATGTGGTCTATACTAGATCCCACTTCACTTTCATATATCCCAGATCCAAGGCAACAGAGTCATGCATGAATAGTGGTGTCACAGGGGTGCCTGAACTCTAGGGGGAATTACAGGAGAGGCTCTGAGCAGTGACATGTTCCTTCCCATGGCCTTGCTAACAACTAATCCTGCACACTGCAACATCCTCAGGCTGCAGCAGCTGAGGAAGAAAGGGATGCAGCCACTCCAGCTACCATGGATGTGAATCATAGCAGGGCACAATGGAGTAAGGAAAGGATGCCAAAGTCACAGGCTCTGGGATAGCACTGCCTCTCCAAGAGCTCATTACTTATCTTAGCAGCAGCTATTTCCTCTTCAAGTTGATGAGCACCAGCTTACATTCTTAGTGCCCCAACAACCACTGTCCCAAGAGAGGAGACCCTTCTTAATCAGTTTAAGGAGAGCACTAACACAGTGTGGACCTGGCCGTAAGGTCAGCTTCAGGTTAACTGTGAAGATAAAAGGAAGGACTGAGCTCTGCCTCTGCGTATCCCAGTCACAAGGGCACTGCTCAAAGAGCAGCTAAAAGACTACAAAGGTCTGGAGCTGAATGAAGCCCCAAGGGATAATCCCTTTCCTTCATAAGAGCAGCATGCTCAGGAGCATTTACTGTGCTACTACATTGATGCACCTTTGCAAGCAGAGCCCAGGTGTAAAGTAGTGACTGATGGATATGGTTTTAACCTATGTGTGGGTTGCAGAAAAGGGATGCACATTCCTCCTTGCATGACCCAGGCTGGAGAGAAGAGCTGCCAGAAGAACTCAGTGGGACTCCCAGTTTATCCTGGGGAGAAAACCTGAGTACAAGCCTTTGCCTACATGAAAAGTTAGGCTAAGGGATGCTCAGATTTCCTTTGGCATGCTGCTCCTTGACAGTAAGTCCACTGACACTTGATAAAAGAAGGAGTAGCCAGTATCTGACCCCAGACCATAAGAGTACCCAATATGTGAAACATGCCATGTGGCCAAGCCCACATGCACACAGAAAATACTGAGGAGAAGAGCTTCAAAGTCATGCTTTGCATTCAGTAGCATCTCAAATGCATATGGTAACTGAGCAACAATCCCAAGTGCATCTAGTTTTTTATTACCACTACAAAATACCTGCCCTGATAATTTTCCAAAAATCCTAAAGGCATTACTGAAACTGATAACCCTGAAGTTTGTGCATCTCCTTCTTGCAAGATACCCTGAAGTAAAAATACAAAGTCAAAAATGAGAACAGGCAAGAAAATGATGCCAGGATATAAACTCTCAAGCGACTTTCTACCTGCTCCAGGCCTCATCTGTGATGATGCCAGGCTGCTGCACTGAGCTGCCTGCATCACTCCTAGAGCAGTGAACTCCTTTTGGAGTAACTACATTTATCCCTTGACGTTTCAGGCAGAAGGGCACTCTGGAACTTAATTTGAACACAGAGGTGATAATCAGGTTGAGTATCTCCTTGTAGTTGTAGTTGAAATACAATTAGAAATCTTGCATTTATCTTAGAACTGCCCAAAAAGCATTTTCCATTTGGCACAAAACAGCAACCTGGGAAGATTCAATTTCATCTTGTCAGCTTTGTTATTTCAATTAAGCACACAAAACTGTTGCACATATTAAGACAGATTAAATGACTCAATTCAAAGGTGCTTGTAGATAGAAGAGGAATTTAGGAATATAATATGGCCATATTTTTATGCTACACTTCATTCCTTCTTACATGAAACACACACCAGTTTTCAGGTGACCAGAATGTGGCCTCTAATAGTACTGTATTACTCATATTCCTATGAGACACTTATCAGCAAAAGGAAAGCAAAATGCAAGTGTTTACTAAAATTCTGAATTAAAGAGTGCTTGGAACTAAGAGTTTTGTCTTCAATACTGTCCCTTATGGTCCAAAGGCCACTACATACTGACAGGTTTTTATATGTTGTACCTTGAACTGAGCTTCTGGAGGTCCAGTGATGATAACCATTCTCAGCTTAGCATCTGGTCCTTCAGCAGGGGCAATCTGGAACAGATAAACATAGCTATTGGTAGCTGTCTTCTGAAGGAATAGTTTAAAGCCACCTCCTCCCCATTTCAGTCTCACATTCTGTTCAGGAGTGAAAAATTATTCGTTACAGCAGCAGCATCACACTTCAGTCATGACGGGTTTGTTCTCTTTAAAGTGCATTAATTAGCTGTAATGAAATATGGAGAAACTGGCTAAACCACCATAAGCAAATTTACTTCTGAAAATTAAAGACACAGCTACTCATCCACATATGGCAGAATCCCACATGGCATTTTCATGTGGCTATGAGGGATGTAAGACATGTAGCCTTCAAAAAGACAAATCTGGTTAATAAACTGAGATTCTCATCCATACCCACTAGCTTGAATATTCTTCCTAACAAGTTTTGCTCATTAGCAAAAGCTTGCATCCCTTCCCCTGAGAACAGAAGATCATTTTACTGTTGTAACTAATCAGATCCAAAACATTCTTCTACACCGGACAATGTGTGACCCAAATAAAAATTAAGCTCCACCAGAGCTGAGACAGAGACGCCTGTAGGGTCTTTAGCAGTTCATGTCACCACAACAGTAAGATTTCTGTGGGTGTTGTTCTCAGACTCCAGTGGCATTGAATAATTCAAACTAGCCTCCAACATTCCAAATGAATCTTTTGTTTATCACAACTGACATTTCCATTGTTGCATCTAGTATTACATAGCTGCTGTTGAATGAGCAATATATTAAACACTACAGAATTTCATCTCAGCTGTTGGCATAGGGATGTTATTCATATTTAACAGCTGTAGTTTATTTCAGACAAATTACCAGTCACCAGGCATCATTTTCACTAAAGAATTTTGCTAAGGAAAGTTTATAACATTATTCGTATCGTACCCTAAGATGGAGAAGGTATTATATACTAGTTATCTGGTTTGCATATCTATTTTTCATTATTTATGAATTCCAATTGGATATATCTAAAAATACACAAATTTTACAGCAGTACATTTATGTGACATGATGTGGTAAGAACAAACACAGACTAAATCTGTTCATTCTTTGGAACAAGTATTTTACAGGGGCAGAATTTCAGGGCATGTTTAGAGCAGCTAAACAAAGTTCAGCCTGACAATTGTCATTCATGTAAAGTGGACATTGTGGTTTGTCTCTGAGTCTCCTGTTGTTTTCTGGATGAACACCAGCACCTTCATTAAAATTTTAGGAAAAATATTTTCCATCAAGCTTTCATTATGTCTTATATGTGTCTTAATGTTCTGGTACATATTTTGCTTTGATTTAATCTTGGAATATCCTGTTCTCAGAAGTTGGGGTAAAATATGGCTGAGGGCTGCAAAAGAAACATATACCAACTAACATTTCAATGTCTGAAGGGGTAAACCAAGAGAAATCTGTGTTAATTTTGTCTGTCTGCCCTTGGAAAAAATAGTTATGAACATATAAATAATATACAAGTGGTGAATTTAACTTCTGAGATTAAACATCTTTCCATTCCTAACCCGAAAACAACCAAACTTTCATATGCCAAGCCACAAATGGACAACTTGATACACCCAAACCCCATAAGGTTCATCTTTCATCAGGAAGGGCTGCTCTGGAAAGAGTTTATAACCAAGGAGATGACAATGGTTCACAACAGGTCCCAGCAGTGTAGCACAGGGTGGGCAACAGGAGACTGCAATCTCTGCCTGTCTCTTTTGCTGAATAATTGAGTCTGCTGGAGTCCCACACTGAGCCTGCATTGCCAAGCAGTGACCCCCAGCACTGGGACACAACCTGGGCTCAGCAACAGCCACATGCACCTCTGAGGTGACAGCCTGGACACTGCAGCCTCATACAGAACCCCAGTTCATCTGCAGGTTGGTCTTACATCATGGCTGATGAGTTTCACCAGATCTACAAAGCTCAGCATGAGCACAGAGAGGATGCAGGAGTATGTAAAGTGCTTTCAGCTGTAACAAACTACAGCACAACTCAAAACAAACATTATGCACAGACTTACTTCTGCCACAAAGTATGATTGTTGCAGTTTGGCAAGTTAAAAGTTACTCAGACAGCACTCCCTCCAGCTCTTAGCTAAAAGCACAGATTCCTTGATTCACAATTTATTATTTCACTCCAAAGTTATGACAGGGGGAAGGTGGTCAACATGAGGGAAGGTTGGAAATGTTGAATAATTTACCAGTTGCCATATTTAATACTTTCCCACAGAAGCAAGCCTGTTGCTCCACATTGTTTTGCCACATAACAGGTGATGTTGCATTATTTTAATAGATAAGTACACATACAGCTTCCCAATTTAGCAAGTGTACCCTGCATCTGTACACTTTTGTTAAGATTTAATCTTGTTTTCACAGAAAGAGTAAAGTAAAGAAACTTACTGAAGGAACAAAAGACCTGAGCTTGAGAAAGCTTTCATCTGAATTTAAATTAATACAGAAATGTTAAATGCATGGGGTAGAGGGGTGCCAGCCAGTAGAGGAAGCCTGAGGCCACTGTTAGCCAGATGCATGAGAAGCACTGGAAGCTCCCTTTCCACTAAACTCTCTTCAAAGGACCAACTGAAGAACTAGTTTGGACAGGTTCTTGAAGGTCCAGGTTGTTCCACACTTCTGTCTCCACCTAGCAGTACCTTCCATACACTGTCTAAACTTTAGATACAAGCTGCGGGAATGGAGAGAGGAAGAGGAAATACATCACAGCCGTGAAAGACAGATTTGTTAAAGAAATACTGACACCTCTCACTTTCTTCTGTTTCATTTTTTCCCTAAAAGTATGATTATTAGTGCTCAACTAATGTAAACCATCTGGGTAGTATAACTATTTAATATTCTGCTCAAAAAGGATGGAGTTGGGCAGGGTATCATTGGTTGACTGGCCAGTAAACGGATCAGCACTTGGCAAACCACACACAAGACTCATTCATCAGGGTTCCCCAATTATTTTGCTCTGCATACTTAGATGAAGACCTTCTAAGCCAAGCTCAGCTTCACCAAGCTCAACTCAGCACAGCCAACTCCTGCCCTGTGCCCCAGACTTGTGGCAGGTCCCTGCCATAGCACTTCCTAAACACATCACCCCTCTGAAACAAAAGTAAAGAGTGCTGAGAAGAAAACAATTGTTTCATCTGTGCTGTAAAATGTCCATCTAACAGCATACTAAAGCTGCACACTGGAATTTAAACTTTTTTCTTTTTTAGTTTAGGCCAAAACATTATCATTACAGCATAAAGCAGCAGAAAGTATTATTTGCAAGAAAAAAGTGCTCAAGTATCTAGAGAGGATACTTGTGGTTACATTGGTATTAGTGGCCAAAAGCCAAGGCTTTCCTACGACTGCAACTGGTACTAACCCCTGTACACAGCCAAGAAAGATTTCACCAAATTGACCTAAACTCAAGCTTCTGTTAGAGGTTAGCCTCTGCAAACCATCTTGTTCTCAGCTACACTGAGGTGGCCAATACACAAACAGCTAGATGTTATATCTGATAACAAGGTAAACACACTGTTTAAGAACTGACTGGCCCCAGGACCTTGGAGCAGCACATGGGTGAAGTTACAGCACCAACAATTCAGTGTGAAGCCATTTGAGCCTGACAGCCCGGACCAATCCATCTGGAACAGAGCAGGGGCAGCCACAAGAGTAGGAAACTTCAACTGTGTTGCTGTGTTTAGAAGGGGAATCTACCCCACCTATTTTCACCTTACCTAAAGCAAGGAGAAAGCCTTTAAGCACTGCATCATTAAGGCACAAGTCTGTTTCTAAGACCACCAAAGTAGTTTTCTTTGCAGCTTACATTTCACACCTCAGGAGACGTTTGAAAACATGCTTCTAATTATCTTGTCTCAAGGAAGATTAAAAGATGATTTATAAACAAATGTTCCATTTATCACATCACATTCTAAGCATGAAATGGGGGAGGATGTTCACGAAAGCACGGCTTGTGCAAACTTGCTGAAAGTGTCACGTAGAATAGGCAGAAAGTTATAGCTGGTGTAATAATACCTTAATAGATGCGCCTGCAAAACGAGAAAGTTGTTTGATGTGCTGTCCCTGCTTGCCAATAATAGCTCCAACTGCCAAGGCTGGGATGAACAGATGAACAGTCTCAGACTCGGGCTGTTGCTGTGGGGAAGAAGGAAAAATGCAGTGAATGTTTTTGAACATTATGAATCGGACTGTCAGGAAAATGGGTACGGAACAGGCATGCATGGAAATGAGGGGGAAATCTTATTTCCCTCTGTAATGTCTGAGTATTAAGGTCTGGCTTTTTCTGGGAATCACAAAATCCACAGAACATGAAAACCAGTTTGAGCCAAAAGAGGATTCTTTCATCTTGTATAAAATACAATTATAATGCTTAGAACTTTAAAAAACAATTGAGGTGTTGCTTCTTTATGAGGCTTTCACTCTTACCTGTAGCTGTCTGGATTCTCTTCCACATGCAAGACCTTACTGGTGAGGCTACTACAAGCAGAGGGGCTACAGCCTGAGCAGGCAAACTCTTTCTAGTTTCCTAGTTATATTTTTAATTTTAGATTGTGCTGAGAGCAGTACAAAAAGCCTCAGAGTTACATCTATGCTACAATTTCCTTTGTGTGGGTGTGATCTGGAATGATAGCCAACTTGAAATCTGCCAGTGATTCCTCCTGTGTAACATTATGCAACAGTTGGAGCTCTGGCAGCAGTCCTCACGCAGGCTAGTAAATTAAACACCGTGTTTCTTAGAAGTGAGAGGACCCCAGCATTGCATCCCCTGGGTATCAGGGATCACTGCAACTTCCTATTGCTTTCAAGCAGAAAGCCCAGCTGGAGAGTGTGACATAATACTCCAGATCCTCTCTACAGGCTGCACAGCAATGATCAAACTGCAGGGTCGCATATGCCACAGTAAGTCACAACTATTTTACCAGCCTCAGAGAAGAACGGAGCACCATCGAATACACACTACGCTGCTGCACCATCGATCCCCCACTGCCGTCGGGGTTACCTCTCCAAAGCATTTCACACGAGCCTTTCTTTGAACTAGGAGATATTTAAGACACTGCACACCTCTCCTTCTAAGATTTTCTTCCTCTGTGTAGCCCTCATATATTTTCAAAATTTGTTTTGCTCATCCTCAATAAGAAACCTCTCGTGCAGAGGTCTTTTGAGACATTGAGACATCCTCATCCTTGCTTTCTCCTTACCCACCATGCAGACCAGCACAGAGCACCAGGAAGCAGAGCACATGGGACCAACCATGCTCATTTAGCTTTGCTCAGTTGTATATTTTGGTAGGGATACAGACTCACCCAGAGAAGATCACCAAACCAGACCAGCTTTTTCTATGATATTTTCAGAAAAACCCCCACACTGCTACATACAACACAAAGCAAAAAGCAGATGCAATCCTAAAAACACTATCTCTGCTTATTTTCCAATTTCAGTAACTTCTTTCAAGGTTAAATCTTTCAAGGCAAAGTCCTGCTGCATTAACCATAAACAAATCAGAATAAAATGCTCCTTTCCAAGTTTTACCACCTCATTTTCAGTAAACAAAAGTCAACTGTAACCTTAGGGGATACAAAATTCCAGGCACAGCTCCAGGTACCAGGTGAAGAAACCCCAAAAATAGGATATTGGGAACAGAAACACTTTAGGTGATTGCAACAGTTGCACAGTTTACCCTGTGCTTCCATACATGCAAGGGATTAGGATTCATAAACATTCCTCGGTTTAAGTCCACGTGGATGCAGCCCTCCACAGCCAGCCTCCCCACTGCCTTGTGTGCTTTGAGGTCTGCAGATCCAGCTGATTTTTAAGGCAGGCAGTGAGTCCCTGACCCACCAAATAACCAGAGCACCACACAAGTGGCCGTCTGGGACCAAAGGAGGAAGTAAGAACAATTAGGGAATGGGAAAAGGTGGGAACACTCCTTTTAATCTGCCTATAGATCAGTTTAAAATGATCTCAAAACTACACCCTAAAACTACATATTTGCAATGAAAGATACCAGTCACTTCAGCATATATGTTAAACCACTTTCTGGAAGATTACTCATATTCTCCTCCTATTATTACAAACATCCTGAGTGCTGTCATAGTAAGTCCTTTTACATGTTCACTGTGAATCCAGCAGGATTTCCAGTAATTTGGAAATGCTACTGTAGGTACTCACTTGATTTTACCACTTCAAAAAATTGTTTCTACATGGTTACATGTTCATGAAGCATTTGGGATTTCCAGTTTTGTTGCAAGGACCCATTGCACTGGGGGTAGAGGCAACTCCTCATTCCAATCCTGACAGTTTAACCATCCCCTTGCTTGCTCCTCTTCTTGACCCCTACATTCAAGTATCCACACATGCTCCAGCTCCTGCAAAAGTCCACTGCTGAAGTTTTCCTTTTCATATACTTCTCCAGCCAGCCTCTTCCAGCTAATTTGTATAACACTGCTGCAAATCAAACACAACTTGACATGGTTTTCAAGAATTTGAGCAGCTTCTACCTAAACCCACATCCAGACACGTTACTGTACCATAGAAACAAATCAAACTTCATTATTTTTGTTTGCATATATTTCCTGCCTTCCCTCTGTTGCCCATCTGCCTGCTGAGCAGTTTCCTCCTCTTCTTCCCAAAGCTTGGTTTGAAGCCGCTTTCTTGGCTGGATTCAATTCACCACTGAAATTCCTTTTTGCTGCCTCACCCTTAAACACAAAACATGGGCAGCAAAGGCAACGAAAGACAGAAGATGTACATGTTCTAACTGGACAGTCAGCTCACTGTAGCACCTTCCTCCCATCCCTCCTCATAGTTTTGACTTTTTGATACATTTCAACTTCTTTTTTCCTAAAGGACTTTTTAAAAATTATTTCTTATGTGACTGAAGTTCTTTAACACTAAACTTGCATTTTGATGTAATTGTGATACATGTTTATTAAGGAACAGTGGAGAATCTGTCAATATGTAACTGTTCATACATTGGAATTTTTAAAATTCTTGTCTGGAGTAGCACATACATGGCATATACATATAACCAAATTCATGCCCAGTATAACATCACATGGGATTTAGAGAAATTACGTTATGCACAGTTTTTTAACCACCCAAAAGCCCAACTGCTCTTTTTTTTCTTCTGGCAGAAATCAAATCTAACTAAGGCTTTTGAGGGTATCACAACACCGAGTTCAAATTACTATCTGTCCATCTCCTTACCCACAATAATTTTTAAATCCTTTTGTATTTACTGGAAACCTATCCTACAAAAGAAACACATCAAGACATAATGCAATGACTACACAACCCATCAATCTTACAGATGCTTCTGGGGATCTCAGGATGGAAGAAAATCAGCTATAATTTAATCTTACCCATGCCATGCCACATAAGTCACAGAGCTTTCCAGGAACTCCTAACATGAGTTATATCAGAAATAGATTCCTAGATCTTAAACATATGTTAGAAGCACTAAATTTAGGGGACTGATTTCCCACTATGTGTAATCTGAGCTTCAACGTTCACTCCCTTAAAGCCAAGTCTGCTTAAACACATACTTACAATTTAAAAGCCAAAATACATATGTGTATATATATTTGACAAAAGTGAGGTCTCCTGGACAATTTTCTCCTCCTCCTCTTTCAGTTTATTTTTTTTTCCCCACATAAGAAAATATTTTATTCAAAGTCAGCCCAGCCCTGGGAACTGACAGGAAAGTGGAAAGAAAATCTTCTAAAGTAGCAGTCGAGGTTCACCAAAATGTATAGTCCATACAACCACCCTAATTTGCAAGTAACCATCTCCAGTATCTGTGATGCACAGACCACCTCCTTTAACTCAGAAATGTTTGCATTATGGGATCACGGCAAGTCCACCCTCATAGGTTTGTCTTGTGTAACTGTGGCACACAGGTACCTCTGAGATGTTCACTTAGATGGAGAATATAGGTTGCTTTGGGGTTCTGTGTTTTAAGAAAAGAGCTCCAGAAACCAAGATTTCTTAGATATAAGAAACAGATTCTTCAAAAGCATGGTGATGAAAACAACTAATGCAGTCCATAAAAAGCTGTAAATACTTGCTTTGTTTCTGCAAAAGTCAGTCTGCTTTAGTTACAAAACAGGCTTGATAAGGAATTTTTGTCTATATCCAGCACATTTAACTAATGAAAAAAATTTAAATGCTAGTTTTGTATATTAATTGGATTCCAATTTCCATCCAAATGTTGCCTGATGAAAATCAGAAGTTAAAATTAATCAAGCAAATAAGAAAAGGACCATTCATCATTTTTTAACAGAAAATGGGAGAAATACATTACCCAAAGCAAATGGCAAACTGCATACTTGTATAAATAGAAAGATATATTCACTGTTAGCAAAGGGTAGCTCTGGCAGTACAGACCACTCTAAGGCTTTCAGAAAGGTAACTAAAAGTACACATGTAAAATTTGATAAGTCAACTTAAATCAGATTTCCTTCTTGCTCATTTAAATCATGATTGAAAATGGTGATCTAACACAGACATGGAAATTAATCTGCCCCACGGGATGACACTGAGCAACTGCTGCAGCAGACCATTACCTCTGACTTTTTACACTAGTACAACTCTTTTTCCTGGAGCAGCTTGGATACACCTCCTTCCATACCTCCTGCAAGTCCCTGGGCTCCAGCCATCTGTCCCTAAGCCTAACAGTCCATACCAACGATTTATTTTCTTTTTTTAATATTTCTCTTTTAAATTCACCACCTCCATCCAAGACATAGACTTGTCTGTCTGTAAATCCTGTAACCCCTGGCTGCTTCCCCATTACACCAGGCACACCTGGAGCCCCTGCACTGCTGGTAGCATCAGGATTATCCCCTTCACTCCAGCCAGACCCTGCAGCTCTACAGAAGATTTTCCCTTCTGCTGCCAGCCCTGTTAACTCTTAGGAAACTGGCTTAGCACAGCCATAATTTCTTGGTTTCCAGAACCTCAGCAGGAGGCAGGTTCTTCCCCTCCTTGGGATATTGCCACTTGTCCTTCAGCATGAGGGCTACTGCTTCACACCAGAGCTGGAAGCTGAGGATTTCCAGCCAAGAAAATTTGCAGATTCACTCTTCTTTCTGCAATCCTTTCTTGCAGGGTTAGAAATATTAGTAGGTACCAACTGCCCTTAGAATAAAGTTGTGATAACTTTTCTCTGCCAATTCCTTGTGTATCAATCCTACTAATGAACTGCAGAAAACCACACAGGAGGAGAGCTTTTCCCTTACCCAATAGATTTGTCAGAAAGAAAAGCATTCCTCCCCATCTCATGCTTGGGTAACAGCCATAGCACAGCCAGGCAAGAATTAAAACTCAGAAAAGAAAACTATGATACTCCAGGTAGAAGGTGGTAGGTAAAAAAGCAGGTCCCAAACCACTACAGCTGTGGGAGTGGACATTCTATTTGGAGAACGGCATTTGAAAAACAAAACAAACAACAACACAGAACAGCCAACAGTACACAGAAAAGCCAACAGAGTTTTGCCTCCTCTGTTCTTCTCCAAGATGACCCCCTGCTCTCTTGATTTTGGCTGATGCTGCTGCTAGGTCAGTCCACAGCTCCCTCAGTCTCCCACAGCATGAGTGTGTGGTGTGAGCTTACCCGTGACAGGGCTTGTAAGGGAGCATGTTTGTTATTTATGTCCCTCAAGTTAATTTGAACATTAATCTCAGTCTTTTTCTGCAAGCCTGCCAACAGTACAAAATTTTTTCCAGTCTTGTGCGTAAGTGTCTCCATAGACCCCTTGCTCCATCGAATGCATGTGGTTGGTAAATCTTTGGCAACATTTGGGATAAGGCTGTAAATCTTTAAAAATATTGTACCCACTGAACTAAATAGGCTTTTAAGTCAGACATGAATGGGAGAAGAATCAAATCTTTGCTGGTTTCTAAGCCTGTTATGTTTCGTGTTGCAAATTAATTACCTTAGCATGAGATATTTATTTTAAGTCACAAAGTCATGTTATCCATTTTGAGTCAGTATCGGGTTTCTTAATTGTGAGGGAAATAATTAAGACCTGTTTTAAGACTGCATGGAGCTACCATCTAACCTAGTGAGATACCGGGTTTGATTATTTTTTTTTTAAATAGTAAAAAAAATCCACTTTGTAAAAGTAAATGAATACAGACATTGACTGCATTAAAAAGTCCTTTTTTTTCCTTTCTTCCCCCTTCCCAGCAGCCGTGATTACCAAGACAAGGCAGATTTAGAGACAACTCATACAGTCTTCAGAATACCCTGAATTTGTCAGGAAGTGAGGTATCATATTATTCAAACCCTGTACCAGATCCAAAGCCAAAATTTAAACCATGTTTTTGCAATGTACTGTGAAGAATTATCCTGGCCCACAGCTATAACAAATGCTCTTATTTATTTAGTGATAAAAACTTGCAGCAAAAGGAAATGAACATTAAGCCAAGTATCCTTGAAGACATTCTAGTAGGATTCAATGCGTTGATAAGAAATAAGCTTGAGATGATGGTGAAAGAAATCCTAGTGTGTTCATTTTGCAATACTTGTGCTAAAAGTTTAAGCCTTCATTGGAAACAAGGGGCTCATTACGGAAAATGAAAAAATAATTATGGACATACAAATAATGTACAAGTGGTGAAGTTTTAGTAGATAGGTCTAACATGACCCACAGTTTCACAACGTCCTTGCAGATACCTTGTGTCACCATCTTGTACAGTCACTGAGCTGAAGCAGAGCTGCCAGTGCAGATCAACAAACTAGCCTGAACTCTCTGCACCCTCCAAGCATTTTCAATTTATTTCAAACAGATTTAGGTCCATGCTGCAAGCCTAAATCTTTCTGCCATGTTCACTGCCTGAAAAGCCAGTCCAACACTCAGAAGAGGCCTGCACTGCTGAATTCAGTCAGTCAAGAGGAAGCAATTTGAAAGAAGCAACGCATATTTTTAGCTTTGATCTGCACACTAAAGCACTGCTCGTACTAGCAGGCAGGAACTGTACAGCCACCGTTCACCCAGGGTTTCACCTTCCCACAAACCCCAGGTTAATCCAAGATGCTCCCCTTTAGTGTAACTGCTGTATTATGGGAGGAACATTGGCGTCAGCAGATGAACCGAGGGCATGACCCTTTCTGGGACACAGAGCCCAGGGCAAGGCCATGCAGTTCTACTTCTTTTCCCCACAGTCAGCCCCAGAAATGACGTGTGGGTGCCCTCCATCCACCTAGCTGATCAGGTCCTCTCCTCTTGGTTGAAAATCTACAGACCTACCCCTGTCTATATTTCCATTTTGGGGATTGCTGCACTTCAACACCTGAAACTCAAAGACAGTTGGTTCTTACAAATGGTCACTGCCTTAAGTGAGAGGCGAATGAAATAATTTCACTTAGTACTACTCATTCCACTTCTTGGCTCTCAAATTTAGTACTTTTCATCATGATCATCTTCTAACTGGGAAGACATAAGAATCCTCCAAGACTGCTAGAAGTAACTAAAAGGACCATACATATCAGAAGTGTTTCCAATATGAGAACCTAGTTAGGAACAGGGGAGCAGAAATCACGGAAGCAGAGAAGGAAAATTTTCTGGCAGGCTGGTTATAAGGCATTTCACAAGCAGGAACTGGTTTGACATATTTCTGAACATGGCATGAACTTTTTGTTTTTGCAAAATCTGACTGGCCACAATGCCAAAAAAAGCAATCTGCCACCTTTTATTCAGAACAGACAGCCAAAATCAGAAATCAACATAAGGAACAAATTGTGAAACTATGTAAGCAGGAATTTTGCTGGTCATTCACAAGCAGCAAGCATAGGTATTCGATGTTGCAACACTGTATGACCACCAAAAAGTATATGTATAGAAAAAGTTCCACTTCAAAAATCATAGCTGTGACACAGCAGCCACACGGGTACTCCAAAGCCATGGAAGTTACCCATTAATCAGTGGCTTTGGAAGACAGGTGCTCATCAGCTCTGGTTAGTAAAGGCACTGCTCTCAGATTCCATGACAGCTGCCAGAAAAACAGGTTGTGTAAACACAGATCTCTTATTTTTCCATCATGTTTAACTAGCAAACAAACCAGAGATGGAGCCAGATACAACAGAATGAGGACTTGACCTACTTTTGTTTCTGGCCTGAAGGAGCTCGGTACACTCTAGTTACAAAATATTTGGCACCTTAAGGAATTAAAATTTCCCATTTAGTTTAACATTCAGAAGGTGTGGAGCCTGGTACTTAGGGCTTGAGAGTCTGAGATGGTCAAGAGAACTCTGATTAAATCTTCCCATAAGAATCTAAGGGCAGAGAAGCAACACAAATTCTAATTCTCTTGTTCCAAGAAACTACAAATATCTCTACAAGTATTGAAACCTGTAGTGAAGAAGAAACAATTTTTATTTTAAAAATCATGGATTACTAGTTAACAAGTGATACTATTTGCATTATGACAACCTCAGAACTGTAAAAGAAGCCATCAAGAATAATTGGAGGCTTCAACACCTTGAAAAACTACCATTGACTTGCCAGGTCTTTGTACATCACATGGTGCCAATTGCATTTTTTCTTCCCTCGCTGAGGGGTTGGTCCATCTCCAGAGGCAGAATAGTTTGACTGCTCTGGACATGTGTCCCTGCCAACACAGCATGGCAGAAGCAGGGGTTTCAACCCAGTGGGAAGACCAACCATTTTCTTCCCAGGGCAAAACAATCTCACAATGTTACACATCATAAACAAATTTTTTAGTTGACAAAAAATGCATCATTAATGAATGTAAGAAATTAAGCATCAGAAAAGGTGTATTTCAAGGCACTGAGGTTACAATCTTCAAAAGAAGTCTAATTAGCTGTCAAGATTTTTTTTCAGACAACGCTGTTGTCCTGCAGTGCCCTCCTCAAGATTGTATGTGCTGCACATGCAGGGTTCTAATTTCACTGATATAAAATAATTTTGTAAAAACACTGGCAAATCCTTCTTCACCCCAAAAACCACATCCTCTTTTGGCTGCAGGACAGCTTCTCAAAAACCATCTACTGCTTAACAAGCTGGGCAAATTAGGGCAAAGCCACTTGCAACTACGCACATTATAGATGTACAGACATTACTGCCTCTGGGTAGGTCAGACATAACAGCTGCACGAGCCAATCCTATCAAACCCAGACATCCAAAGGAGCCCAACTTCACCAAGTAAGAGTCAAAGTACCTGGAAACATAGGACAGTTTTTCCTCTTCCTTGTCTTTCTCATCTATGCTCAGGGCATCAAATGAAGGCCCTCAATGAAGCAATTTTTCATTTTAAATTACTTCTCTTTCCTGCCAAAAGCACAATACAGTTATTTCTTCTCTTACTTCTACGCAATATAGAAGATGTCTTCTTTACTATTATTATTTAAGAAAATGACTGGAGAATAAAGAAGAAATTTTTCTCTTGACCACAACATCTTCTAAGGAGAAAGTTTTCCACTGGCATGTTCCTTACCTGCAACAAAAAGCTTCAAGAGATGGCAAAAAAGAATAAAGGAAAGCAACCTATCAGCCTAGCTGTACAAGATTTTCTTTGTAATCAGAAAAATGTGGTTTGATATCTTGGTTTTGTTTACTGTACTAAACTACCTTTTCTTTAGTTTTGTTGATTTGATTGTTGTGGGGTTTTTTTTAATAAACTCCTTTTTCCCCCCTCTGTCTTCCTAGAGGCCCATATGCATACCATATAACCTGAAAAATTTACTGTGAAGCTAAAAAAAAGATTAGAAAGAGTGCTTTTTTTTGAAGGCAGAGCTTCAAGTTGCTACAATGGATGTCCAAGACACCAGCAGAGAAAGCAGTCCCACTGCAAGCAGAGGAGCATCTCTTCACCTTGGCCAACTTTCACAGGGCAGAAGTTCACATATCTCTTCTGTGACCTTACAGATGCAGGAGAGCAGCTGGTGTGAACTCCTCTTATGGAGAAAACCTGTCTGCTTCTCACCTTACTTTGTGTTTGAGTTTATCTGCCATGAGACAGATTTAATTCTATTACCCAGTTTCAGGGCATTCAAGGGCAGGATGAGGTCTCCACAGGTTAGCCTTTCTTCCCCAATGCCCTTGGGATGCCAAATTTCAGACCCAGAGGCTACAAAAGAAATTCAGTTGGATGTAAAATTAAACATGCAAAGTTCCAATTATAAAAGCAAGGGTGCAACCCATTTAACCCCAGTAGGTGGGTCAGGTATATTTATTGCATGACTGTACACAGTTGGACTTTAAGATAAGGATTTGTTGTTTGTTTGTAGCTTTAAAACCTTCAGTGTTGCATGGGAACAAACTTCTATTCTTGAGAGACAAGTATGTGCATATTCTCCCCACAGTTCAGAAGACAGAAGCAACAACTCCATCAAAACAGCTTTGAGCAGAACAACACTACATCTGAAGCAGTTTGGCTGGGATACTTGTTAAAACCTTTTTTTTTTTTTTTGTGGCAACATATCTTCTGGAAAACATAAGCATGGGTCATATTCCCTTTTGCAGAACCTTATTCCCCTCTCCTCATACAAATCCCAGTCCTTTGTGCAGGTGCTCAAGTCATGGCATTTGTTACAAGTGGCAGTGGGCAGACTAACAAAGCTCTTTGCAACTGTGTCAGAGCTGCAACGCACACAAGCATTTAAATGCACAGTTAAGGAGAAAGATTTAAGGATAAACAAAGTTGTAGTTTTTCCAGGCCCAAAAGCATCTGGACAAGACATCAGGTACAAATAGGCACAGAAAGGCTACTGATCCTTAAGATGGTCACACAAGGGCACAGATCAGTCAAAAAGAAAACACCATTAGTTTGGTCATATCACCAGGATCAGAAAAGCAAAATTTGACAGTAAAAAGAATTTTTAGCTCTTAATATTCTTAACTGAGACACTTAAGTCCTACTTTTTTTCTCAAACCTTAAAAAATTTCAATGATTGTCACATGTTCTGGTTTGTTTGTCTTTTAGGAGCCCAGAAAAAGGACAAACAGATCTTGGACCTTTGCAAAAAGAGAGAGGTAAATTCAAGAACTGAATGCATTCCATTGCATCCTTTTTCAGTGACTGGAAAAATTGAACGCTTTGAACAGGCAAACAGAGCTTGGACTCCACAAATATATGATACAATTGCAATACCAAGAATTGTTGCTAGCAACAGGTAAAAATACAAAAAATGGATGGTTAGCCTGCACTGGTTGAGGTGCTCAGACACTGTTAGCCACATGCAATGGACATGTGCCCATGTGCGTGTTTGTATCTGACTCCAGACAAGTACCAAGGACAACCTGTGCCTTCCTGTGGGGGCCCCACTGCCAGGACAAAGAGTAAAGCAGTGCCCAGATTATTAGTGAGACACAATCTGCATCTCATTAGATTAAATTAGATGACGCTTTTGTGCTGTACATCAGTGTGAACCATCATGGGATGAGGTCACTGAGTCACATGGAAATCATTCTCCTGAATGTGACAAGGAACTAAATGCAAACTGGTGTTTGATAAGATTACCATCTCTTAAGTTTGTGATACCAGAGTGTACCTGAAGCAGCCAGAGAAAAATGTTTATACTTTTGTCAAATGTTTTAAAGGTTTGCATGAAGAGGGATAGGATGAAGCATCACACACATGGTAACACAGCTAAACCCGTTCAGCTACTCAGCCCCCAGCTCCTGAGTACAGAATGTTTTGGGAACACTTGGCTCCAGCTGTACGTATGAGCATTCAGACCTGTCACTAGGCTCTGGCACCTTAACAAAATCCTACATCCATCTACTATGCAGATTTTTCCTCTTTACACATATAAAAAAAGCAGCAGCAGGAATGTGGCAGATAATAGTTTCAATAATTAAGATGGTTCTACAGTTTCTTTGGGAATAAGTCCTACACAAGCTCACAGCAACAACTTGTCTCTAGAAAGTAGCACATATGAAGTATCAGCTCCACATGGAAACCCTGCTGCAAATGCCCAAACTCACCCACCTAATTCTTCTGACCCAAGGGAGAGCCCCAGTCAAGTCCATCCCCACAACAAGATGAAGAAAGGGTGCATACAAAGATATTACAACAAGAGCTTCAAACACACCCTCAGACACAGCTCAGGGGGCATCCCAAGGCCTGCTGTATGGCTTGCAAGCACAGACTTCAATGACACTTGGATGCCAAGAGGCCCCTTGAGATGGTGCAGCTGAAAATGCTGAGGAACACACCTCTGCTCAGTCAAACAAACAGGAGACAAGGAAGTGCCAGCCCTGTGCAGAAGGCAAAATTAGCACTACACAAAAATAAGCAAGACAGCAGCAGGATACACATCTTTACACCATGATGCCAGCAGTGTTTTCAGAAAAGATTTCCAGCTGCCTGAAAGGGATATCCTCAGTGTTCACTAATCTGTGCACCCAAGCATAAAAGGACATGCACTGAAAACAAGGTAAAGGGACTTGGGTTGCCCACATGCTTTTGTCAAAACAAGGAACTTGGTAACAAATAGCTCATAGGTAAATGGACAAAGTCTCCCTGAGAATTCTTCATTAATTTTTCTCCTGAGACCCTCTTTCCCCAAAGCCTCTCTTAGTTACACAGATTTAATTTTATTCTTTAAATCCTTCATGAGCTCTCCTAGATGACCTAACCCTGTGGTTACCTTTAGCCTTTCAAACTGTATCAATTTCTCCTTCAAAATATAGACAGACCTTTTTTTTCTCTTTCTACTTCTGCATGCCCCAACAAACTATTTAACCAGCATCTGAAAAACTGTCCTACTAGAAGAAAAAAATTAGAGGAGAATAAAACTCAAAAGTTACAGAAAATTAATTCATGCACAAGATTTAAGTCTTCAAAATAGAAACTTTGTTTTCTGAACAACTGCATCCATTAAAAGAATAGACTCATACTTTTTCTTGTTTTCTCAAAGAGCAACAAGTACTCTGAGTAACCTGAGGGGCTGACTCACCTGAAGCCCACAGAATCAGCTGCTCTTTTCCAAACACCGACACGTCTGAGTACCAACAGGGGAGACAGTTCCCCTTGTTCATGGGTTTGCTTTAGAAACCCTTCGTATCTGGCTCAGGGGCTGTATTGGCACCAGCCACAACCTCCACAAAAGCTGTTGGAGTTCACCCTGTGAATCTGTGAGTTTATCCCTGCCTTCTGCATGTTAGCTTGTCACACATCCAGGCTGCATGGAATGAGAGCCATTTCAGAGGACTGAGCATGAACAAAGCAAGAGAGTTCAGACAGTGGTCTTTCCAGCTGCACAGTTTCTACACTTTTACACCATGACATTTGTTTCTTGATGCTTTTTTCCAGATGTTGCCATTATCCTATTTCCAGAAACCTAGAAACTGCCAGAGATCTTAACAGGCCAAAAAAGGTGCATTTGAGGGGTAAAGGTGCAATAGCAACAGAGGGAGAGACAGGAGTAACCACCAAATTCAGCACTGCTTAGGTGCATATTTAAAGCAAAAGCAAAAAAAAAAAACAAAAACACAACACAACAGGGAAAAAGTGGGAAAGAAATGAAAATAAACCAAGTGATGAAGAGAACTGTGGGCTTACAGTATGAATCTCAAGAATAGCAAAGTAGTTTGCAAATCTGGAGTAAAAAGAAAGGCAAAGCCACACTTTTAATTACCAATAAGGAAAGCTATATACTGTTAACAAATCACATCTAGTTCCTCTGAAAAGAAAAAAAAATTGAGGTAATCCATTACCAGAGATGCCATTTTATATGATACAGTGAAGCAGAAACCTGTATAGTTTAGTTCAGTACGCCAATCTAATTAAAGTGCAGAAGGACTGTGAGTGAGAGAAATTGTTTGTCATAAATGGAGGCTCTACTATTGACAGTAAAATAAGTATAAACATATTTCTATTGTAGCTTTCATTAAAACACATTTTTCTGATAAAGCCACTATTATACTCAATATAGTTCATAATACATTCTTAGTATTTGAAAATTTGTTCATTTTCACAAACAATGCTGCAAGAGTGGAATTTTTCCTGTTCCTTGCAGCCACTCTTTCTTGGTTTCTTCCTCTGGGAAAAATATTTAGACAACAATTACCCTTTAGTACAATATACCTTGAGTTATTTGATAAAGTTCAGTGTGTTATGCTGCATTTTCACTTTTCTAGTTCATGAAAAGTCTCAGACTTAGCTCTCTAGATGTCACTGTTGGGCAAAGAAGGGGACGAAGTCAGACACATCAGAGTTTGTAAAGCTCTGTCATCCACTTAAGAGACTTGTTATAATTGTTTTGAAAATTCACCTTCCACTTAGTTGCTAATAACCACCATCACCAGAAACAAGGAAGAGATGAAAAACCACCTTCTCTTTATAATGAGGTTGTCTTCTCTTGAATAGCAAAACACCATCTCAGTTCCAGACATTCTGGAGCTTTCTGATACAATAAATTACCTTCTGCTCCATAGCAAAAGACCTCTAATCAGCACTGAATTTGAGTAAGGTTCTAGTAAACTTTTTCAGATATTTTTTAGAGAGGAAATAGGAAAGTAAATCTCTGCTTTTTGGAGATTAATCCATATAATTTACATCCTATATATTTAGTAGTATTGCATTTCAACAGGGCATTTATAAAACTGTTACATTCAAACAAACATTTTAGCTACATAGAGATCCCCCCTTTATGACAAGAGATAATTTCTTTTTCTTCCATATCAAAATAAATAAAATTGCAGACTAGCATTATTAATTGCAAAATTTTAAAATTCTATTTTATGTGAGATTTCTTTCTGCAGTAATTCAAATTCTCTGTCAAATAAAACACTTTTCTTAGCAGCACTATTTTCCATTTTCACTGAGCATTTCGCTAGAAAAGCAATTAATGCCTGCTCCCAACTGCAGCCATATGAAATATTTTTCAATGTGCAAGCAGGAAGACAGACAACACTTAGAAAAATGACAGAACACAACTAGCAAAACGTCCTTCCCAGATTTTCCATGTAACTTGGCAAAAAAAATGTACAGATTAGTATCATCATCCACTAATCATGCAAAATCAGAGCTTCCCTTACCCCAAATGGTGGATACGAAGCAGCAGCAGCAGCGGAGGCAACACTCACTGCGGGAGGTGGTATTCCTGATGAAGAAGGTGGGAACAGACCCAAGGCATTCAGATTTAATCCAGGAATTAAATGTGCTTGAAGCTGCAGTGGCAGAAGAGTCAAGATTTAGAGTCCTGGTTATTAACTTTAATAAAATCCTAGCTGGCACATGCTGTTATGCTTGTGGGATGTTATTTAAAACAAACAAAGAAACAATTCATCTCCATTTCCCAAAGGACTCTCCTTCAAACCTGTTTCCTAAACACATGTACAGACCAATAACATTAAAAATCCATAGTGGGAAAGGCAGATGGGAATCACTTGCTACAGCCTAATCAGCAAAACACATTTCAAACTTCACAGCAAGATATTCAGGTAATAGTACTATTTACTTTCAGAGTGAACAAATTTATCAGAAAAATAACAGTTTTGGCCTCGTACTAAAAAGACAGCACTGCAGAAACAGAAAGATCCCATGCAAACCCCTGCTTTTCTTACACTGGGGCAATATATATGTGACATTATAACCCCATCCTCTCTCCCTTGCAAAAGGTGAGGTGAGACACCTCCAGCAATTGCTAGGAAAGGATCAGCTAGAAAGTTGCATGTCCCTTGCTTGACCACACCTGGGAAGAGTGACACCATCACGTGGTAGGAAGCATTTGTTGTCTGATACAAAACTTGTAACTACTCTTTTCCAGATTAGCTCAAAAACATGTAAATGCCTTAGAAATATCTCAGCTAAAGGGGGACAGACTATCTCAGGCCATTAAGATAAGTCAATCACAAGACACCAAAAAACCTCAAAACTTCACCACCTCAAAAACTACCTTAATAACCATTACAAATCAAACTTGAAATCTATACAGTAACAGAGGTGGTTTTTCACTTTCCATACCTTTGTCAAACAGCAATGCAGTCTCTAACTCACACCAATATTTTTGCTATGGGAAACAAAAATGTACCACTACTGAATTTGTTTTTGACTTCATTCCTCATGTGTAGCTCATGTACTGCAATTTGCTTTGTGTAGGGGAGTCAGGGGGGGAAAAGGTGGGAGAATATTCTCTCCACTCAGTAGGGCAACCATGAAGAAGAGACATTTCTGGAAAGTCAGGACTACTGTAAAATGAAAAAATATTTTCGTTCTGACTTTAGACCATAAGATTTTGATACACACACAAAGCTTTTCCTAACTTATCAAAAGTCTCAATCATTTCTCAATATGCATTAGTAACACCCTGGCAAACTAATAAGGTATGTTGTTTTCATTATATAATCACCAATCATTTTCAAACAGATAAATGTCTTTATCATCTCTATCAAGAAAAAATTTTAATAAAGCCTATTTAAATTAAATAATTAAAAACAGGAGAGATCCTTCTTCCATACATTATGTTATTTATGTGAAGAGACTGAGTCACTACTTTAAAAAACATGCAAGCCACAGCATATAAACCACAACAGCACAAACACACTCTTCTTCAGGATTTTGCAACAAGAAAACGTAAAATGCTCATTAATTTCCTCAGTCTAAAGTTCTCAGTTCCCCCACTCAAAGAAGAACCAGAAAAAGCCTCCATTAAAATAGCACACATAAATAAATAAAAAAAATGATTGCCCACACTCGCACAAATAAATAAAAGAGGCAACAGAGAGGCTGCAACAGAAAATTCTGATTTGATATTGGGAAAAAAAATTCATCATGAGAGCAGTGAAACAGAGCACAGGACATCCAGAGATGCTGGACACTCCATGACCACTTTCTATCCATGGAAATATTAAGGATAAGTCTCTACATAACCTCTTTTAACTTTGAAGTGGGGCCCATATTGAGCAAACCCACTGCTGGGCTGGGTGACCTCCAGGGGTCCCTCACACCCCAAATCCTTCTGCTGTTTTAGCTCCAGAAAGAGTCCACACCCTACGAAAACTCACATTCATAGCAGCAATATCATTTTCATAGGACTCCCTGATTTTCTTCATAATTTCTTCCTCAGCCTTGGCACAAGTTTCAATACTGCCTTTAACTGTAATGGTCCTTTCCGGATTATAGAGTGTCAAATCCTGCAATCTGCAAATGAAACAGAAGCAGAGTTAATTAGCAAACAAAAGAGATAATCCAGGTTTATCATTTGAGACCGACAACATCCGAGTGTGTCAAGTTTGCCCTCCAAAGAGCATGGTATCCATTCCTAACAGGGCTCAAACCCTGGTCTCAGATAATCTGAGGAAAATCTGTCCTCATAGGAGACACAACAAAACCCACCACAGCGAGGTTTGGCAAGGAATGGTTGAGACATACTTAGGTGCAGCACGAAATGAAACAACCATGCTGTGCACGAACATGAGCTGCAGGGAGGTGCAGCAACGTCCCACTTCACACCAGCACTACCAACAGGGAGAAGGCTTCAGACATTAATTATAGACATTCCAGAAACACCATTAAAAAAAAAAATACCTAAAACAGTTTCTTTCCTTGAGAACTATGGTGTATAGTTTAAGGGAACGGGAGAAAAGTCAGGCCTCAGTGAAACTGCAGGAGAGCCTCCAAGCCTTCAAAATGGGAAAAAGAAAGGCTCTGTGCAAGTCAACATTTGCTGCAAAACATTAATAACTCCGCAGGGAAAAATGAAAAAGTGACAGCATTAAACTAGTCATTAAACAGCAACAAATGCCAACCTACTGTGGTAACATGGAATAAACACACTGGGAAGCCATGGCATATCCATGTACTGAGAAAAGGTTAACAGGTGAAGACAAAGTCCAGAGCAAGATGCAGGAGTGAGGAAGCCCATGGCAGGAAGCAGAGAGGAAGCAGCATAGGAGGCCTTGCCTTCCTGCACAGCAGGCAGCGTGCCAAACCTCTGCACATCTCAGTCAAGCAGTGGCAGGCACAAAACACTTCCACAAAGCAGTCCTTAAGATCCCAGTGTATAAGCACTGAAGCGGTTGCCTCAGGAAGGAAAGTGGTGGAAAACACCCCAAAGAAGAGAGGAAACACTTTCCCAAACCAGCTGCCTTACTTTAAATTTGTGGACAAGCTTACCATAAGGCCTGAATGAAGAGACCATGAGAAAGACTAACAAGATACAGTAAAATCAATGGGCGTATATGCTCTCATTTATGTATTGATTACACCAGACGACTTCATGGGCTATTTTAGGCATAGTATGACAAATACAATATTGAGGCCAAGATTTTAATGCAAATAAACCATTAACTCGCTAAATTAAAAAATACTCTGTAGCTGTTTACAGACAATGCATTATTTGTGTCATCATCAATAAAGACAAGTGGATTTCATGGAATGAAGACAATTTTTCATGTAATCTGTACACATTTTTCCCCCTTTAAGCAATAGCAGTAGTCTGTGTATTGTTTGCAAACACATTTAAGAGAGCACGCTGACCTTACAAAATCTATTCTTGAAGCACACTTATTCGGGTGCTTTTTCTTGATTTGTTTCTCTTCCTCAGAATAATTCCATAAAAACACACCTTTAAGGAAGGCCTCAGATACTTTCATCCAAATTTTTATTTCCTCTTTTTGAGGAGGCACATTTACCCCCAGCTTCCTTGTCCTCATTTGAGCTATTTTCCTCAATACTTTTTTTGTCTCCTGCATGTATTCACACCTCTTCATACATCCTCATGTGTCTTCCAAACTTCTTCCCTTTCCTACAGCCTATAAGCCTTATTCTCACCCTTCCTGGCTAAAGCCAAATCCAGGATGCCTTCAAATGCTTGAAAGTTCATGCCAGAACATTCATTATTCAGAACAGGAGGTTCTCTGAAGATATTACTCCAGGGTAAAACTACTATTGACTGCCAAGCTTCTACAGAGATGTTAATCTAATCAGTGATTTACAGATTTCCAGTAAAGGTGAAAACTCCTGTTTAATCTCAGCTAAATTTGAACAGGTCTCAGTTACCCTCACAAACTCAGGAAAAAACCTTCTACTTTGAAGCAGATCAGCCAATGTATTGCAGCTTGGCTGCTAGTGGTCAAGAGGGACAGAACTGCTACTAAAAATACCCTTTTCAGTATTCATTTGCTCCCTTTCTTTCCCTCTAGTCCAAAAATTTAATATATACCAGAAACTAAAACATCACTAATTTCACTCATTTTCACACATAGCTCAGAACTGATCCAGACTTACAGTCTCAAACACTCATCATTACATATGGTATAATATGTTAAAAACAACTGACACTTAAAATATAGTCTAACACAGGCTCCACATAGCCTATGTTATTTTTAGACTTGCTCTTGACTGAGTTTACAATGAAGACTCACTGTTTACATAAAATTTAACTGAGCTTAAGTAACAGTTTAATCCACATGATGGAAAGGTCTCTGAAGGGCTGTTATCTCAGCCTTCAACACACACACATAATATTTTTCTAAGAACTCTGTACCTGAATGTCCCACAGCAGCATTGCTGCCATTTGAGACACCTCACCAAAAGATTAGGCCACCAAAAACTTACGGCGATATTGTGATTTTAGTATCTGTGTCCTGTTCAATTTTCTTCAGGTTTCTTCCTTCTTTGCCAATAAGTCGGCCAACAAAGTTGTTATGTGCCAGTATCTTCAAGGGAATTTCTTCTGTACTGTAATGGAAGTTATACACAGTGAGACTTTTGGAGACCAGAGCACAAGCTTTTATGCGTGTTATGGATGAATTTTATTTTCATAGAAATATCCACAGCTCCCATTCACATGTTTACACTGGATGCAGAGTAAGTCCAGGTACAATGGGCTTTTCAAGCTTAATTGCAACATACCTTGAGCTAAATAAAGCTCAGACTGAAGTAGCAAGAGCTGTTGGGAGGGAAGAAATAGATCTTAAAGCTTTTAGTGAGGGCTTACAACTTGTTATGCTTGTTCTGACTAAAAGCTGTCAGTTGCTTAAGAAACTTCCATATTTGCTCCAGTTCACCTCAAAATCACAGCCAGGCAACAACTGAAATCATAGATACATGCTGGAGCTAATTAAGCAAGTAGGCTGTCCTGAAAGGTAAAATGTCTCAGTTTCTTTACCTACTTAGATACAGATAACAGAAAATATACACTTTTTAACAGCTTTAGAAACTACTTCTTCAAATTGAGCCAGCAAGAATTCAGAATTTTTAATGCTTCCACGATGAAATGCTTTTTACTCACAATTTAGTATCTTGAGCTTCCTTTTGCATGATCTCCATAATAATTTTACAAGCTGTTGAGCAGCCTTCAGGAGTTGAGTGGATGGTAATTGGTTTCTCAGCAGCACCTGCATTCTCTTTACGATGAATATCAATTCTTGAAAGAAAGAAAAACACTAACTGTAACCACATACTCTATGGTAAACCTTGTATATTTCCAACTCTCGTAAACCTAATTTATTTTGAGCTAATAGTGACTACATTTTAGTAGTTTAATTTTGAAAAGTTTACAACTATTTAAACATATCCTAAATACTAATTCGTGTGTGTTACAAAGAGCCTCTCCTACCCTGATTTTACCAGCTAAACTCCATCTCTGCAGACACTGGGATCTCCTTTTCTCAGTAAACTGCCATCAAGATAGTCAGGGGAGTTGTTAGATAGACAGTGTTGTAAATCCCTGAAGACAACATCTCATCAAGCTTTCCCAGTGCTCCATCTCCAGCCCCACTGCTCCACTTAGAATGACTGTGCAGCTACAGGACAGTCAGACTCTGTCCCAGCTTATCTTTAATTACCCCAGCAGCAGAATTTCCCAACTCCTCTGCTAACAAGTAGCATGGCAGTACTTTGCATCCATCTTCAAGATTAGTTTCTTATATTTTTCCAGCCTGATTTTGTCATGATACTACCTTTCCTCTACTCCACCCTCTAACACCCTGAAACTACTAGCCTTGTTCTACAACAGGTTTATGCAACTCTAAGAATTTAACCAAAATTAATTATGACCTGCATAAAGACAATGCCTTGGATATTACTTTTCCCCTGCCAGTAACTGCAGCTCACATATTCTTTCCACCTCTGCTTTTCGTTTTTGCCCCTCTTCCACATGTAATAGCTCTTTCCTAACTGAAACAAATATGCTGCTTTTCAAGAAGCCCCTTTATTTTTGCAGTTCAAGTATTGAAAACTCATTTTGTTTCAGGATGCAGCATTTTCCAAGAAACTCATGGCAACTCTTTGGTGGAACTAAGAGTAGATGAAATTTCTTGGGGTTTTTTTTAAGCCCAAACCAATGAAAACATCAGTCTCAAAGTCATATATCTGTAAAGTTAGGAATCTGCAATTATTTCTGTTCTACCCACCCTTCTTTTAGATATAAAAGCTTTCCTCGTGCCAATCTTCCAGGATTTTTATAGTCCAAGAATTATATGTTTTATATATCACCTGAAAAATTGGTTACCCAAAGAAAAATTACAACCAAGTCTTATCAGGACACCACAAATCTCTTAAATCTGTTTTGTTAAACACACTAAATAGTCTCCTGGGTTACATCATGCTAATGAGAGGTTGGAAGGAGCATCATGATAATCTTGGGTTTGGGGAGGTGGGGAAGCCTGTTTATGGTGGGCTGGGGTGTAATCAGAGAGGAGTCCCTTATCCTCACTAACTACTCTCAAAGCTGAGGCTACCACCCACCCTCTGACACAGCTCATTCCTAGGTCCTGCCTGCTGCAACTGTGGAGCTGGGGGCTCCTACCAGTGCGCTGCTCAAGGCAGCATTTTAATTCTCTGCTTTTAGGGGTATCCTGGAAAAATTCTTGGAATCAGAGCCCCACCTCCCTCTGCATCTGTGCTGAGCTCTTCCTTGTGGGTAGGGATTTAACACACATTGGAAACAATCTCTTCCAGTGTCTCTAGACCCCAGTGCTCTAAGCTCCTTAGGTCATTTAGCAGCTTGCTTTTTGCCTCCCATGCATTTCCTTAATCTGTGTTTTGGTGTGGTCTGCAACTTGATAGCAACAAATGCATTCTCCAGAAACAGAGGGGACTAAGATGTAAGAAGTAGTGAGCGAGATAGGAAGGTACTTTGTTTAGGTTTTTTTTCCCCCCACATCTTGACTTGACAACATTTACAAATCCTATAAATGCCCTAATCAAACTAAAACTAGAATAAACACTTGAAGACTTGGGTATCACCAAACTGAGTGTATGCCCCCCAGAACAACACATTACAGCTCTTTCAGTTTCACTTTGTGTGCCAGAACCATATTAGTACATCCGTAAGCAAAAGTCTCCAACAGACTATCATCCTGCTAGCACTCCTTTTTTAAAGGGGAAAAAAAAAGCCAGCTAGTGTTTGAACACATGTCAAGAATAGAATCCAGTCCTTAAATAATTCTTGCAAAATATTTCCTGTTCTCTGTTGTCTTCATTCTCTATCTGACCATGGAGATTAGTAATGAAGTTTTAAGAACTCCTCTTTACATGAGCAATGATGACACAATATTAAAGCTATTAATAACAGTTTTGTAAAATAACTTACTTGGACTGCGTCTGCTTTGTAATGTTTCTGATTGTTGCTCCTTCTTTCCCGATAATGGCTCCTACAAATTGTGTGGGAACCAGCATCCGCAGAGGAACGTCCGACTGTGGTTTCTGCCTTGTGGTTGCGCCGGGTGACCCTTGCCTGGGAGGACCCCTCTGTCCAAATCCACGTCTTCCCTGGGGATGTTGTTGTGGAGGTTGCTGGGCTGCCATCTCATCAGGGATGTATGCAACTTTCAAGGAATAATTTTCAAGCTGAAACCCGTTCAGTTTTTCTATTGCTCTGTTTATTTGTAAAGGAGAGGAAAGAGGAGATTAAAAAAAACCCCATGATCACATGCAGGGCCTTATGAAATGACAAGTCATTCAGATGTAAACTCCTGTTCTTTCTGAATTGCGTGATGAAACTAGAAACTCATTCCAAGATGAAAAGTTACATTTGAAATCCTTCAGCCAAGATTTTGATTACACAAAGTCACCATATTAAGAACTACAAGTTAGCTCTTGCTTGTTCTAGGCTTCTATGCACTTTAAAGATTTTGCTAGTCCAACCCTATCAGCAAAACCTCACAAGAGACATAGCTTATACCCTCAAAAGCATTCTTTTGCCTGATTTAATTTAAATCAATTTCCCAAATAGAATTAAAGCTGCACCAGAGGGAAAACTTTTTAGCTGCTATCACAGCACCTTCATTAGGGTTTTTGCCAGCACAGCTATTTGGCTGCAGTTTTCGCAATAACTGATATAGCTGTGACAGGAATGAAAAAAAAATATATGAAAGAGAGCACCTTCACTTCAGCAGGAAAGGAAGCACTCAAAGCCAGTCAATGGCATCTGAAACGCCCCTTAGCAAACTACAACAGCACCTTGCAACTCACTAACTAGTCATGTTGTAGGTAGGTTTAAAAGTTAACAAGGAAATTAAAGCCCCTACCTACGTTAAACTCTCCATAAAAGCAAAGTTGTTGGAGGTCATTTAAAATGGTGTTTCACCTTCTCTTGTCCTTTTAGTTGAGCATCTCAGAGGGATATTGCCCAAATGTACACGAGCCCCTCGCACCGTGGTCCCTCACACTGAAAACCTCCTGAGCACTCAGCATTCCCTCTGCTAACTCCTCCTTCATAACCCAGGACAAGTCTGCAGGCCGATGTGACCTGCTCCCTGGTCTCCTCTTCACAGGGGAAACGCAAGTCAGCTTAAAATCACAGACTTCCAGAAGGCAGAATACCTTCCACTCACAAACAGGGTAGAGTCAGTACAACTAAACATCTAGCAAACAATAGGAAGCCACATGAAAAACACTGGTAAACTAGTCTAAAATAAACTAGTATAAAATAAACACATTTGCCCAAGACAGACATGTCAAGTCTTGCTACAGCAGGCATTACTACTCAGATTAACAGTAATATACTGATCACTGAAAGATACACTGATTTGTGGTAGTTTATAAGTGCCAGACTTAATATTGGACAAAAGACGACTGACAGATTTTCTTTAAAAACATAATTTAAAGGCAATAGTGGGAGGGAGGAAGTCTTCATATTTTATTAAAAAAACCCACCAATACTTTCATTAAAAAGCTCCAACAGCCATATGCTCTGGAGCAAGGCCTTTGAATTCAGAAACTTAACCCAGTCCCTCCATTCATGCACATTTGCAGGACATTACTGCCAGTTTACCAAACATTAGCCTCAGCAACACTTTTCCTCCTGCCTCTACTACAGAGATAAAGGATGATGATATCCAATTGCCTATATTTTCAAGGGCAGTCAGTGAAAAATACTATTTGTCTCCTGGGTGCCCCATTTGACAGACTGGTTCACAAGCAGCTGTTGAAGCCAAGTAAGCAGCTTCTCAGATAAGAAGTGGTATTTGGGTACCGAGGATAACAGGGCCCTTCATCTCCCAGGGGCTGAGACTGAGTCCTCAAAATATTCCAGTCGGACAGCAAAGAGCTTATGAGAAAACAAGTAATTTGTGTCTTTGGAACAGTATTTAATAAGGGCTGATTATAAATAGGGCTCAAAGCAATGCCAATGAACAAAGAAAGCAAAATATTGAGTAACCGATCACTGTTCATTAAATACTTCTGTTAACCAAATGAGACGCAGGTCCTTCAGGAATTGGGCAGGAGTGCAATTACTCCCACAACAGAAGAGTCCTTTACATCAATGAGCTGGATTAAAATTTGGTGAGGTTATTTCAAAGCTGACATTTTTAAATTTTTACTCCATGGACTTTGAAGAGTGTTTTGTGTTTCTATGGATTTGTTTTAATTTTTAGTTTCTGCACAGATTTCCAATGTTGGAAAGACATTTCACTGAAATCTCTCTCTCTGGACAACCTATCTGGAAAAGGGGTCTGGGACTTTTCCTTTTTATACAAACTGAACATACTAATTTCTAGCTGGTTTCAAATATTTAAGACCTCTATTTCTAGGCTGAGTTTTACTGAAATTGACCAGAAAGCTGAATTGCTACCAGGAAGGGAAATGGCACTGCCAGACCGTCCAGTTGCACAAGTCCTGTTTCTTTTGGAACCAAACCTCAAGATATTGGAGAGGAGAACACCAACAATTATGCAAATGTGCTGATAGGCTCCAGATTAACGTCCATCCCAACTCATTTCCTTCACACATTTATTTGACAAGTTCAGACATTGCTTCTTTCCCAAAATGCGTCAGCCTCCTCTGGCTTTAAAACATCTTTGACCCGAATCCCAGCATTAACACAAAACCTGACGTTAAATCAGTGCATGAGACTTCTCACTCTTCCTTAGAAGTGGTTGGGAAAGAAAAGACTAGGTTTACTGTTTGCAACCAAGCTTCATAACTATCATGTTTTCACAACAAACACATCACAGTAACAATTATTTATACACACATATATGTATATGCACCATACGTTTCCTGGAAAGAAGGTTGGAATTTGTCCTCTTAATAACAATTAATAAATTGTTTAATGGTTCCATATGTCTATAAGTACCTGAAATTCAAAGCAGACTGAGAAAAGTTCATTTGCCATTGTGGAAAATTAATTATGTCAGCAGTGAACAATCTTGGGCCACCAGAGCCATGTGACGACATGAAAAAATAACACACAAATGCACCCTGTGAGTCACAGAGTTCTCCATATTTTACAGCCTGACTTGTTCAAGTGATGAGAAATCAAAAGAAGAATCAGTAATTAAATGCTGATCTCCCAAGCCTTTTGTGGAACTGATATTTCCTGGGTACGTGGTTCCATATTCTGCACTGATTTGGGTGCACACAGTGGAATGCAAGGATAACTGAGTTGCAGTGGGTGCTGGACATACACAGTTCTAAGTGCATTTCTTACAGAGGAAAAAAGCCCCAGCTTTGGAAAGGTCCCTTTGGCTGCTTGTTCTGGCCTTCACATTCCAGTATCTGACAATTTTCACCAGGTTTTTAAAGTATTGTCACACACATTTCTTCAGCTGTTCTGGACTCATTTTTATCAATTTTATGGCACAAAACATAGGGCTAGAATTAGCAATGTGATGATTCAGCAGCCCTTCAGCACCACAACAAGCTCAATGTTAGAGTCATCTAGTCACTGCTTTGGGGGCTGGAGAGACAGATGTGGAAGAAAATCCATGAAGAAAGACAAATGATTAAGAACTGTCTTCTAGATGGATGCAAAATTCCTGTAAAACAGCATCTAGGACAGCACTTGCTATCAGGAGAGTCAGCCCTGCTTGCAGAGGAAGTCTGAGCCTCAGCTAAAAGCAAGTGACTGGTTCTTCACAGCACTAGGGCCATCTGTTTCAGAAAAAGCTATCATCATTGCTGCAGACCACATGTTAAATCGAGCTCCTTCTGTAAAGCACATACTCATTGACTGACCACCTCAAGAACTCCACAACACAGCAACACCACCTCTGCCTTCTCACAAAGACCTCTGCCTTCCCAAGTGGGTTGGGGGGTCTCCCTCCATGACCACAAGTTCATAAAGGCCATGCTGACTAGCTCTGCCAGGGAGCCCTGCTGGTACCTGCTGAAACAACCCACAAACCATCTCTTAAACAGAGGCTAAAAGCCTGAAGAGTCCCTCAAGGAGGACAAAAATGGAGAAAAATTCAGTAAGCTTCCTCATTAAGAGGTGCCCTCCTCCCTGAAGTCATCCTTTAAAATTTATATTTAGTAGAAATGGAAAACATTTCCATTTCACATACTAGAGAGAGCTGGTACACAGAAGTCTCTTAGCATAGTTGAGAATTTTTTAATAAAATTAATTCATTAAGAGACTGCAGCAACTACTGTCTGTGTACTGATAAGATGGATACCAGCCTAGCTTATGCTCATGTGACACCTGCTCAGATGCAAGAGTTCCTATGTAAAAACGAAACCTTTAAACAAGTATTTTGTAAATTAGTCACCTGAGTTTTTCCCATCAAAATAGCATCTCATTGCTGTCCTCTCATGAGCTCCCTCCAAGAGGACGTTTGCCCAGCCTTCTCCCTTTTGATGCTAGTGAGGTTAAAAATCCTAGATAAATGATTACCGTAAAAGCACCGAGTCTTGTACTGGAAATCATTCTTCCACTGATAGCATGATGACACTAAGCACTAGAAGGAGAACATATTTCACTCCCACATGCTGCTTTTACGTACACCACTTTTCTTTTTTCTTCCCTGAACAGACAATTGTATATGAGAAGACAGATATACATGGTAAATTTACTTTAGCATAATAAATTTTTTTATATTAAATAAAAATATAGGTTTCATCAGTGCTTCTGCAAATGAAACCGAAACAAAATCTAAGCTTATAATCACTTATATCCCACTGAATTTTCAGTATTATCATTCAGGATTATCGTATGGCAACATTAGCTCTGACCCACAATGGCATGTAGAATTATTAGTTATGTGAACCCTCATTCATTCAAGGACACGTGTTGTGCACACACGCACAGATGTGTGCTCCATTGAAAGGGTAATAAAAATTTTTTTGCAAGTATTCTAATTAAGAGGTGATCACTAGTGGACTCTCAAAATCCTGTGTAGAACAATCTTGTAGCGTGTACTAGACTCCTACACACTGGAACCTTTTAGGAAGGGAAAGAGAAGGTGGTATAATTTTGAAGATAGCAGCCATAATTTAGGAGGTGGCAGCACATCACAAGGACATGGTCAGCGTGTCCTGCTGGTTGCAGTCAGGGATTGATACTGGGAGAAGAGGGGGTGTCTTTTGGCAAGCATGTCCCAAGCTGCCTCAGCACCTACATACAGCTGGTTGGGTTGTGGAGGGTAAACCACAGGCTCCAGGCTCTGTCCCTTGCCCTCCCGTCTCTTCCAAGTGTTCTACAACCCACCACAACATTCAGTAATTGCCTATGCCACAGCAGTGCATATGCTTTGTAAAGCCCTCTCCAGGGCCTGGGAAGGGGGGCAGCAGGGGCAGTTTGAGAGCTAGCACAAATCTCTCATACTCCTAGGTGCTTGCAGGAGAGGAGAGATGTGGTGTCAGACCTGGAAGTGCCAGCCTCCTCTTTGCTACCCACACTCCCAGAGAGCAAAAGGGGTTTTCCAAGGCCCATGAATGGCTCTGTGATTGCTGCACATCCACAACGCTCCTGGGCTGTCAGAAAGCACCTGATCTGCTGTGCTGGCTCCCTTGCTCTGGCCATACTGGCCAGGAGCATCATCCTGCTCTTTCTGGCAAGACAGCTATGCCTCTCCAGCTAGGAAAGGGGCATTGCTACAATCGGTCAAAGACACAGACCACTGTCCCAGCTAGAAGTCAGAAACTGTGCACACCTCAGACTTTGGGTGCTCTGTGCTCTAAGACTTCTTCTCAAATAGACTGCAGCAATCTTCAATGATTAAATTTTCCAGGTTAATTTTGGATGCAGACTTGTATTGAACATGCCACAGCTGTAGTACCAGCCTAGAGGGAAAAGACCTCTGCCACAACTACCTAGATCTGCAAGACAGAAGGCAGCTCAGTTTCCCAGCTGGCTGGAACCACACTTTATTCAAAAGTACTGTCCTCCAAGCAATGCATACCACACCTGCTTAGAACTGCTTATCAAAAGTATCTCCAGATTGTGTTACAGCACCTTCACCACACACTGCAAGTACACATGCCAGCAGTCATGGCAATGCCATACAGATATCCAGCAGGCAAGCGGCCACCTTAGAATGTTCTGTCAGCCAACACTACTGTGAGGATAGCATATGCATTGCAAAAATGCAGAAGAGGAGCAATTAGAGCTAGGAACCCACTATATGTGGCAGCAGAGAAATCTTCATGTCATGGTGTTAGATCCAAAAGTCATGGCAAAGAGCACCATTTACACTAAACAGCTAAATTCCAAACTACAAAGCTTGTTACCAGCTACTGACTCTTGACAACTCCAAGCAGCTTTTGAGAAAGTCAGTTCCTGTTAGTGCATGTCCTTCATTGGATGACCAGCACTGCCTTTATCTGCTATCAGCATTCACACACTGCTCCCTCTCCACTGCCATGGCTGTCCACCACAGCCAGTTCCAAGCAGCAAAGCTAGGTCATGTCCAGGAAAATCATTTCACTGAAACTGCGCTGCGGTCGCTATGGAAAAGCCACACACACATAGTGACCCTTCATTCCAATTCCTCACAGTTTTTTCCTTAAAAATACCTCCATCTAGGCACTCCTCCTAGGGGTTTCCAAAGAGTCACAAAGTCACCTCCCAAACTCAGACAATCTGAGCTAACATTTTTTGTAGATAGTATGGACTTACCTGCTTAGAAAACCCTGTGCCATATGAAACCATCCACAAATGCAAATCAAGGCCCCTCCACTTGCCCTACCTGTTCCAAAGAACCAAACTGCCACCATTCAGCCTGGATTGCTTCAGCTCCCCTACAACATCCATGCTGGATGCCAGTTGTCCTGCTTCCAACTGTCACAATTTTGAGGGATTTGCATAAGAAGTCATATCTTAGACATTTCTTCATAGCCTTTGCTTATCGCAACATTTCCTTAGGATTGACCATAAAATTTAGCTAGTACAGTTTGGGGATAAACTGTTGTTTTCAGCTTCAGAAGGGAGTACACAAGTCCAGAAACCCACACTACAGATGACAGCTCAAAAAAGTGTATCATGCTTCTTTCCATTTTTGGTACTTCCCTCTTATATTTTCAAAGGAAGAACTGGCACATGTAGTATTAATCTGTAACACTGCACCATAAGTTTCTTCAGAACTAGAAATTCAGCCTCTCTTAATTGCTAGGCAACAGAATCAAAAGCAACAGAAGAACCTGAAGAACTTGTTAGAACAATTCAGGTTTTGAGAAAGTTCAGTAGTGAATTCAAGGAAAACATTGTTTCCTTCAGCTCCAGCGTACACAGGAGATACCACTGACACAACTTTCCCATCACATTTGTTTATAATACACTTACAAGTAACCTAACACTTTGAAAGATTAAATACATGTGTTGCATTCAAGTTATGCACAGATCATAATTACTTAATTATATGTACAAATATTATTTCATTTGTAATTTTGAATTAATGCATACCATAAGCATGCTCTGCATCTTAACTGCTGGTTTTAGTTTGCCACAAGGTGGCAGAAATTTCAAAGTTAAAATAAAAAGATCATTGTAGGCTATTCCATGAGTTCCGTTTTGTTTGACCTGCTATGACTAGAAAGAGGGGAAGTATGTTTATGTCACCAGGTTAAAACTTAAAGACCACACAAGTCCTTTTTTTGTGGTAGAGAAGCAAAATTAAGCCTTTAGCATAGTCCATAATACAGATTTTTAAAGGAAAAGTATGTGCAACCACTGATTAAGTAAAACAGTATATTTTAAAATTTTAATACCTAGATTAAAAGTTCTCAATTACTGAAGATATCAGCAAGTTTAAAATATGTGGCCTAAATTTCAAAAATACCAAATAAATTATTTTAGGTATACAGATTACACCTTTTGTGTGTTTGGAAGCAGCATTAAATTTCTGATAAAAAAAGCCCTGTCTTCTGGTTAGCAGCTGCGTTCTTTTATTCTTTTTTTCTGTTATTTTGCTATGATTGTTTGTTAAGAAGCAGACACAGAACAATGAATGTTGCAAGAGGGTATCACTAAAAACATGGCTATAAACATCAAACTATAACTCCTGTCCTCTCACTGGCAACTTAACTTTCTGCTCTCCCCAACAAAAAAAACTTATACAATTTTTGCATTTTTTGAAATTACTGATTTACTTTTTATCAAAGTGAAAGGAAAGTTGATGAAAAAAATAGTTATTAAGGTGAATTACACCAGACTTCCTTAGTAGTCAATGCTTAATTGATAGTGAAAACAGTGATATGATCAGAAGCAAAGTTGCGTATAAAGTCACAACAACTTGAACTCCCAAATGCAAGTCAGATAAGAGAAACAACTAAATAAGGTACTTACTGTCTAGCCTGGTCCTTATTGCCATATGTTACATTTACAACTGCAGTCTCCGTGTCAGTGTTCACTAAAAAGGAAAATGCAAAGGAAGGAAGGTAAGTTCAGTGTGCACTCACATCCGTCTACAAATTTAAAAGCAAACAGAGTAGAAAATGTACCTTGCTCACAGTTCTCCACAGTTCCATACTGAGCTAACAAACTATCCAGCACCTATAAGAGGTAAAAGAAATGACAGATTTAAATTCCAAAGCAGATTAACATAACAAAAAATCCTCTAAAAGCACCAGAATTTGTAAAATTATGGTGTGAGAATATAGATAATGTAAAGACAGCTGCTCCAACAAGGAAGAGAAAATTATTCCAGGAAGAACAAAGATACATCGCTTGTTTTCTCTTTTACATCAGAAAACCTGCATTTAAAACTTCATTAACGGGAAAATACAAAGTGTAACTCCAAGAAGTCACACTGCACTGCATGTTCCAAAGTTTGAAAATAAACCTTGAAGTCACCTGTTCTAAGAGTAGGCTGAAGCAGAGGCAGAAAGAATCAGAGAAGAGCAAATCTGAAATAAAACTTTTCACCACTTATTCTGAGAACCTATATCTAAACTTCATCACTTTTCAGAGTTTTTGGGGCTTTTTCCTCCCAACACATTTGGGTTGTACACAAAAATGTTATTCTCTCCTTTAGTGGGCAATTGCCTTTGTGAAGAAGGGAACAAGAATAACCAGCACATGAAGAGCTGTTCCACAATTATTTTGACAGATTTCTCAAAGATTCTCATTCCAGAGGAACCACTTACAACAGTATCTTCACCATTATTTGAAAGTCACAAATATTTTTTCCTTCAGTAGAAAACTAGGAAGAAACAGGTAAATGCATCTGACAAGTCGTAAAAGAAATCTAAATTAAGTAGCTCTATTTTGCATAGTTTGTCTTATTCTAGTCAAATGGAGGATGAAGAAGGGAGAAGAACACAAACTTCCAGGGAAAAATCAAGGTGTCAGAGTATTCCAGTAAAAGAATTAACACACCCACAGTTGTACCACTTCTAAAATTCACATGGTATAGAGTTTATTTTCTTCCTAGTGAGAAATAATGTTGCAGAAAATGGTGACTGTGGCAGTAACTAGCACAGACACAAGTGCATCATTATGGTGTATGCATCCTAATGTTTTGTCACAGAAATCAAACTGATGCTGGAAAAGTTCACAATTTACTCCAAGAAGTGAAAAAGTGAACTTGCAATCTCCTCTGTAACCAAAGTGACATTTCTTCAGCTAGTCTCTTAAGGGGAAATGTCAATGAGAAAGAGAGGAAACCCCTTTGGGAAAGGAAGGAAACAAGGAAGCAAAGACAGAAGGAAGGCAGTAGGCATGAAAAAGCATCTGTGCAGCTTCCCGTTGCAGTACACTTCCCTTTGCTATAACCAGCAATTGAGTGTGCACAAAACCCCAGTCCCTAAAAATGTCAAATTCAGTCTACATCCTCATGAGATTAAAATTCTTAAATTATCATCTATCAATGTACCACATACTTCTACTACAATGTAAAAGACATTTCTAAGGTAAACTGCAGTTTATGTGCCCAAACCTAAAGACAACTTATAGCAGTACAATTTTCACTCTTTCCACCTACTAAAATTTAAACAGCACTGCATTGAAACTAGATGTTTCAAAGGCAACATTTCAAACCAGGTATTTAAAAGAAAATGCAGTGCTCGCCAAGTTTGAGCAATGCATTAGTGCTTATAACAGTAGAATTTCCCCATCCTTCTAGTAGAAACTCTAGTATGTTTTCTTGGCAACTGTTTTGTTTTCATAGACAAGTTGTTAATTGTCCTCTCATTCTACAAGTAGAGATTAGCCTAGTCTGAGAGTTTGCCTTTTCAATCCCCTAAAAAATAATTTTTCTGCCACTCCTCGGATCTGACAATTGGAAACTAAGTGAATGTTTGCTCTGAAATTTGCTAAATATTACTGAAGCAGAGATGCTCCAGGGGATTAAAATAAATTAAAAATCAGTGGAAGATCCTTTTAAGACAATTAAAACACTGGCACAGACAACTGGGAGAGTTGTGAGGTCTTGCAGGTCTGCAGCTGTACCTCACACAAGCCAGGAGAGCCACAGCATGCAATTAGAGGAAAACCTTCTTCCACAGACTGCTTAAGGGATCCACTGAAACCAATGAGTGAACAAAATCTCAGGTGGGGTCAGGGGTTTAAAACAAGAAAAGCAAAGCTTTTCCTGGCTTAGAGATCCTTTCTGAGATGTTTAGTTGAAATAGGATACCAAAGAGTTCATTAGTCTGATAAAGCAATTCCATTGTCCCTAGAGTATGCCAACACCTGTGCATTTCTACACAGCAGACTGTGCCACAATATGAGCCAACGTGTTTAGTTGCTGTTTGAACTGTGCAGACCACGAGCTCATGGCCACTCTGCCCCAAAGCTGCATCACTTCAAAACAGAATTTCCTTTTCATCCTTATTCATTCAGGGAAAGAGCAATGCTAGACTGCCAGAAGTACAACAGTTTGCTCGATAATAATTAATCAATATTTTGTAAGGTGTTTCTATATTAAATTTATATCCTGGGCTTAGCATACCTTTATAATAAGACCCACATATTAAAGTCACCATCTTCACTAGGAAAAGAAATGTTTTAAAGCTGAATCCACAAAACTTTTTAAAGACTCATTTTCTCTAAAAACTACTTTTAGCATGTTTCTGATCAGCCATCAGAAACTTCTTAACACACTATCCCTTGCAGCTGCTCCCAGAAGCCTAAGAACCCAAAGGCTACTTTGCTGCTAATGCTGGGGAACAAGCAGCCCAGAATGGCATATTCAGCATCACACTCCTCTTCAGTAGGAGTTCTCCACTTATGCTGCTCCTTAATCCTCTTCTGAGCCATTTCAGTCAGAGACAGTGTCCATCTGGGCTTTAATCCAAGTGATTTGAGTTCCCATGTTCTTAAAAGACTTGCTTTACTGAACAGATTTATGAGAAGTTTCCTCAAAGGATTGCAGCTTGCTTTAACCAAAATGAGAAACAATCCTCTTCAGTCCAAGACACTTGCTCTCTACAGCACTGTCTTCAGGAAAAGCTTGAATTTTCATCAACATCAGCCTTGTGCAGCAGGATTTTAAGTGTGATCAACACTGCAGAAGTAGCCTTTTAACTAGATTGTACTTAAAATGCACTGGTAAAAAAGTTCCAGCAGCAGTCGAGGTATATGTGTGTGTGAGAGGAGCAAGCTTCATGAATGAGAACACTTTTAACTGAACCAGCTGATCCAGTTGGGAGAAGTCATTGTAGCTGTCTGTACTCAAAGCCAGACCCTCTATTGTAACTCACTTTCAAAACGCAGAACTCAATTCCTGCACGTGTTTCTTGCTTCATATGTATTTACTGCAATAGTCAGTTTCTATTCACGTCTTTCATTTCTTCATGTCTCTCACTATTTTTTCCCTCTCCCCAAATTTTTCTCTCTAGCCCAAAGCCTCTAGTTCTGCTGCAAAACAAACATGTTTTATTTGAGCTGCTCTTCCGTAACACTCTTCATGTACAGCCTTGTTGGGCAATCAGAACAAAATTCAAAGCCAAGTTGGTGGTGCAGCAGCAATTCTGATGAGCAGCTGAAAAGTTTATTTGTACAAATATTTAATCTAAGCTAGAAAAAAAGGTCTTTCCTTTTCTTGAGCTCTCCTTCTAGCAGTTGTCTAAATTGGGTCTCCTGCTCTTGTTATAGCACAGATGTCTCTCTCACAAAAAGCTGCAGTCTTATACTGTGGACTTTCATTCATCAGGCTCTAAAAGCCAATTCTGACTTCATTATAAACAGCATTACCCTACACCAAGCCCCACAGATCGAGGCTGCTTTACATGGAAAAAAGAAAGAAGGAAACATTACTCTTCAGTGAAACCGAGAGCTCGATGCACACATTAAAATACCACAGTTCTCAAACAGATTTCACAGGTTTAGAAGTAGCACTTTTGAACAAATCAGAGCAGTTGTTTCCTGCACTTTCAGAGCAGACTATTTCATACACATCATCTTATAGTGCTGTACGACTTCTGCTGTACAGTGTAAGCAAATTAGTCTCAAGACATCTGGTCCGTAAGCACAGTTATCCATATTGTTTCTCTCACACACATGCACTTAGCAACAGGAACTTCACAGTGGTGCTGTAGAACCTGAAGTTATTTTCTCCACTCATGTAGACCAAATCCATTAGACCACCACCATCTCCTTGTTTCCATGACTCCTGTGTCATGTTGACAAGGAATTAAAATTAGACAACACAACTGATATCATAAATAGCAGGGGCTAAAAGAGACAGAAGTATTAGGGTCATTCAGTAAAAAAACCCCACAGAAATATTTTGCTGCAAAGACTTTGAGTGCACAATGTGAATTAACATACAAACCAAAAGATTTTGATTTAACAAAGGAGAGGTGGGGGTGAAGGAAAACAAGAGCCAGGTAAGGAAAGGAGAATGTGGGTGGGTAAAGAACAGAGCTGATATCACAGATACTAAGCCTGGCTGAAACACTATTGCCCTCTGCATATTTCAAGTAATTTCTTGGTATATTTAAGTCCACCAAAAAAAAAAAAAAAAAAAAAAACCAACCCAACAACCCATAGTGCCATTTCCCATTAATTATATTAATTGAGCCTAACTACTCTGATGTGGCCCCCACCAGGCCCTGGTGTACTAGAATTTGCAGTGCAGCAGGAACATTTTGTGGCATTTTGTGACTTTGAGGTGTGACATTATGATCTTGGCAGAGGTGCCATTCCTCTCACAGTCACACCAGCTACCAACAACTGACCATGGCAAAAAAGCTGCTCAAAGCACTTTCAGTTTGGCATAATTTTTTGGTTGGTAAAACATAAAATCTGACATCCCAACGAGGGTCCCAGCTAGCAAGGTTTTACAAGGAAATTTAAACTGAACAAGCCCCTAACAAATCCCTGAGGATGCAGTTATTTTTGGAAGGTGTAACTGGACAATGCTGCACTGCCTGAATGGAGACTCTGGTGGACAGGTGAACTTAGCTCCAGGTTCACTGAGCACATCTCCCAGCCTAGGCCGCCTCTCTGCATTACTGCCCCCCCTCTACAGCCCAAACACACCAACTTTTCCCATTTTCACCAAAAAGGTTAAAGCATGATGCTCCCTTGTAAAGGCAAAGCAGCATCGGCATGGAATAGCCAACTTAGCACAAGGTCTGCTGGGACACAGTTATTTTTCCAAAAACTTGTGAAGGCTTTTGAATAGGCAAAGCCAGTCTGCAATGGCTCAATGCATTGCAGCATGTGGTGATGGTGTTTTTCTTCTTGTAGGCCCTCCAAAATCCAGCTTACTGTCTCATGAAACCATGACCATAGTTTGGAAGAATCAGAAAAATAAGCCTGGAAGCTGCTGAAGTCATTGTTTGCACACACCAGAAGGGCAGAGCCTGAAAACAATAACTCTGGCTTATTTACCACATCCCATACAAACCCTGGAGTGAATTCTTCTCCTGGGAACTTACAGTTATAGCCAAATGTTCAAAACTAATAATAAGTTTACCCTATAATACAATTCTGTTTAGGTGGCATTACCAGGGTTTTAAGAATGTAATGCTGAACCACAGAGAACAAAGACAAAATTGTCAAAGGAACTACTAATTGAGTGACCAATTTGGACACCAAGGGCTTGATTTTCCATAGTGCTCAGCACATCTGCGTGTTCAAAGGGCAGCTTCAAAGCCACATTTGGTAGTAAGGAGAACACGGCACTTCTGCAAGAAAGACCTCAGGCTCATCACAAGACAAGCTGAAGACACTGTTAGCAACAAATAGCAACTTCTGCTTGGGGAAGTCAGCACAGCACCAGAGACAAGAACATGCAGGATTCAGTTTGCCATGACAATATTCAATTCCCCTAGCCAAAAGGGTTTGTCTTCCTGAAAGTTCTCGACTTGCTAGAAAATTAGGAAAGGGTGTGAATGGTGAGTAACAGGGTCACAATTCAGGGACTAGTCCTCTCCACTGCACCAGCTGGACTTGTTAGTGACAGCAGAGCCACCCTCTGGCCCCAGCCAATGTCCCTCCCTACAGTGCTGAGAGCAAACACTGGATCCCTCTTTACCTTGCTGTTATTATGGGATTTCTGAAATGCTCAATTGAAAAAAATAAGGAGGTAAGAGACATTGTGGATTATTTCAATTTTGGTGTTACAAATTAAGCAAAAGGTAGAAAGTAATCGACAATAGGTCTCAGGTAGAGCATCACATGCAACTGAGTACAACTATTATAACTAACTCCACATACTACATGTGCTCAAGTATTTCCAGATAACACTGCTGGACCATTTAAATTTTTATATATACACACGCACCTATGCATATTAAAAAAAAAAAAGGTAACAGAAAGAGGACTAAAAGGTTTAAAACCACACTAATATTAAAGAACAACATTTAAAAGGAATGCCTTGAATCTGCTAAGTCAGAAATTGCTTAAAGTATAATTACCATGACTTACCAGTAGAAGAAAGTTGGTTTGTAAAAGAGAAAAAAGAAAAAAAGAATCCAACAAGTATAAGCAACATGGTAAATCATTACAGATAACATCAGTATCAAAACTCCCTTTCTCTTTTTTTTTTTAAATAACCCATACAATAGAAAAATTGACAGAGAGAATATTCTAACAAAGATCTGAAAACAGAAGAAATTTAAAAAGAAATTTTTAGGCTACAAAATTATCCCTGGTATGGAACACAGCACACAGAAATGTGTGCTTTCATGTTCCCACATTACACCCTAAGCTGGAAATAGACTCTTTAATGTGTGATAAGGAAGAAAGATTAGTGTGCATTATGCTAAGGATGTATGAGATGGAGAAAGAAAAATCATATCAAGGCTGACAAATGGCATTAAATGGTCTGCAAGGCTAAAAAAATTACTTGAGAAATGTTTAAGAGAAAAGCAAAAAACCCCCACTTGTTAGATGCATGGGTGGCCTCCTTCACAAAGAGATTAAAGGGAGCAGGATAATTCAGTTTGGAAAAGAGTGAGAGGGAATATGATACAGGTATTATGAAATAACGAATCATGTAGAGATGGCCAAATTGGCAGCTTCTATTCACCCTTCATCTAAATTAAATGAAAACAAGTTTGAAAACACAGAGAATAAGTATTTATGCAGCATTATCTGAATGCTATTAAGCACCTCACAATATCTGCTACAATACTTCATTAATCTGCCCTCTCTTCACGCTAAAGGTGTAACTTCAAAAGCAGTTTCACATAAGATTGGAGTTTATGAACCAGGTTAGCACTAACGCTCCTGATTCAGTACCCATCCTTATTTCCAGAAAATTAAAAAGCACTGTCACACTGATTGGTCCTTAAAGGCAGGAACTGCTGTTTTATGGAGCTAATCCCCATTCCCAGTATCTCCTTGTAGGCACTGTTGGGGCCCCCTCCTCCTCAGGCAGACGGGCTACCAGGACATTTCTGTGGCTCGGCATGAGGGAGGGATCACATGCCGGGCTGGCAGATGGGTGTTGTAAAACGTAGTAGGATGCAGCAGCAACACTAGCTCGTGTTCATCTGCCTCCTCTCAAACAGAGGCGAACAGTTTAAGTGGAAACACTCTCTGCTACTTCTACAATGTCATTTGTAGTTTGCCAAAGGGAAGAAAAAAAAAGTTATAAAAGCATTACTATCCAGTGAGCACTCATTACCCAACCCTGATTAAATGATAGACTACACAAAAGCAAGGGAACCAGCAAATTTTAAAAGAATGTTTGGAAAAAACTTTGGGATAAAGGATGATTTTTCTTTACTCACAAGACTATACCAAGATACAATTGGTGCCTTATTGGCAGGTTTGACACTTTCCTGTGGAGGCATCGAGCACTGGTCCCCATCAGGAAGACTGTGGCTCAGCCCAAGAGTGCAAGCTGCAATGTCCTGCTCTGGGCCATGAAAACTAGAATAGAAGTGTTTGTTTTCCCTTTCCCCTTCAACCTTTCAGTCCTCTCAATTTTGCTACCTCCATGTCATTACAGAAAATGTGTTCTTTTTAATTGCAAGCTTTATCAGGGAAAATTGTATTTCTCCTATACACTTTACTCTCTTTTGTCTGTGTGTGCAAAAATAGCACTTTTAAAAGCTATTTTCTGTAGCTATTTAAAAGTCTTGATGCCACTTCATTACTGCTCTACAAGGCTGGTGCTAGCCTGATATTTTTAGTTTCAGCAAAATAATAGTTTGTGCATTTAAAAAAATGGCTTTGTAAAGCTGGAATCTTGCAGTTATAACAAATATCTGTCAGACTAAAAAAAAAAGAAAATCAATTTTCAAATCATCTTTTGGGACCTGTCAACAATTACAAATTCCAAAAAAATCTCTCTACAAGGGCACAGGCATAATTTCAAGAAGGGGCCACATGTATGAAAAATGTTCCCTCTGGTACAGATATGGTTGTGCTTTATAGAAACAGAGCCAAGTCAGAGCTTGATACCAGGGAAATCTTTCCTGGGAAGGTTGTCCCATATTTTAACATTAAGAAATTCTTCTAAGATCTGCTTGTAACTATCCAAAAATGATAGAGGGGATCACAGAGGAAAATCCTGTAAAATGGATTTAGTTCACAGGTTAGTGCAGATAAAAAGGAAGTATATTATAACTCAGATGGAGATCTCATCTGAGACATTCCCTCTATTGTGCACAAGATGCAAAATGACAAGCTTTCAGGAAAAAGATAAGTCCTTAACAACCACTTCATGAATATCTTGAATCTCTTTATAACCAGGAAAAATTATAAAAAGATTGAAGCATTTTTCTGGAGTTATAAGATTCCCCTTCTCCCTTTTTAAAATGGTCATCCATAGGATGGATGCCATGCCTTTGGCTTCCCAGCAGTTCTAAGGGACAGCACTGCTGTGGACCAAACATTTCAGGTTTGGCCTCTAAACAATGAGGCTCTGAAATAAAAGAAGCTGCTGAGGGGAGGGAACTTTTATCTGCATTTACAGGGGCTTACAGACACAAGGGTTGCACTGCTGGATATCCTCAGCCAAAACTTTCCCTCGAGCCATCAGTGCACATCACATACCTCACCTCCCTGGCTATGATGGCATGACAAAGCTGCTGTCCCTGAGTGCAGACCATCAGTAGCTGTCCCATCATTCATGGGCAGCCCAGTTACACAAGGAGTTGCAACAGCTGTATACCTGAAACGACACTAGTCAATCTCCACAGCTGGAGAACACTCTTCCCTTTTTTTTTTAACCCACCTCTCTTGGTTTGTATGGCTAATTCCAGGGAGAGGGGAGGAAACAGGACAATGTTATCTAGTCCCTACTGGGAGGACTGGGCACTGAAAAAAAGTGGAGAGGAGTTGTAGCAAGACTCAAGAACTGAAGCCTGGGATCAAACAAAAGCAAAAGTTACATGCACTTTATAGCAAGGAGGAGTGATCCTGGTAGAACAAGTGCATCACCTTCAAGTGCTTGAGTTACTTGAGCTGCAGAACTGAACTGAAATTCACAGTAAAGGTCTCCACAGCACTAACACAGAGATGAGAGCTTTGCAAACAGCAATAATTACATGCTGTCTAAGCCTTCCGACTTCAAAAACACAAACCTTGGAGCAAATGGGAAACATAGGATTTGAGTGCTGAAAATTTCTCTAGTAAAATACATAATCTAGTATGTACTCAAGATAATAATAAAAATGAAGATGTACCTATTTTAAACACTCAAAACCAAGTTATTAAACCCCCCCTTATAGAAATATTATAATGAAATTCTGTTAAACACAAATTTACCAAGATCTATGAGATTTTCAAGTTTACCTTAAAGAATTCCAGTATTAAGGCCAAATCATGCATTAATCTGACAGCTAAGGTTTAAGAGGATGTTTACAAATAGCCACAAACTTTCACATGCAATTATCTAAACTAGAAATTAAGATTTCAAGAGATGCACTGTGTTAATACCATTTGACTTATAAATACCAAAACCAAACAATTCTAAGTGTGAATGCTAGGTATGAATTGACAGCTTATGGATTATGAACGACTTTTAAGAGTCAGTTTTGAAGGAGAAGTCAAATGAAGAATAAGATGACTGGAACAATTCAAGGAAAAAGGCCACAATTAAACAAGTTAATTGCATGTAGGGTGTAAGAGTGATCTTTGCTTCCATCTACTTGCATTCAGGGCCTTCTGCAAAGTAGTGAAAGAGTTTTCCATTTGCATCCTTCCAGAATGTATTCAGTCTCCAGCAAGCTCTAAAACATTGAATTTTTTTGCTCAACCTCATTATTAATAAAATTAGAATGTTTTCCTAATTTAAAGGGGTAACGAAAGAAATGCAATCACAAAGGAGGCAAGTTTACACCATTGCACTCACTCTGCAGTAATTATTACTCTATAGTTGTACAGACCTGAAAAAATCCTACCCTCATTCCTTACAAGCATTGAGATTCATAGAGAAAAGAGGGGAATATTAAGTAATATGGATGATATATGGTTTTGGGGTGTTTACTGTTCTTTTATTCAGCAGAGCTGTCCTTTGCAAAAGTCATCCTTGTGCAAGAATCTGAGGAGTTTGGTTACCCCACTACTGATACACTTGGTTTTAAGAAAAACCCTCAACACAAACCTGCTGTTTTCCAGAAGCCTGGACACTCAGTTTTGATGCAACCTCTTTCTTATGCTCTGAAAAAGCACTGCAAATATTTGATAAGTGGCTCTAGTTGTGTTTCACTGCTGTTCTATAAGTAGCTGAACAAGCTTTCCTCTGCAAAAAGTACTATAACTCTCTACAGCAGCGTTTCCCTGAACATTAATAAAAACAATCTGTAGCAGTAAAATTTAAGAGTAAAGGTGAAGAATACTGCAGAGCATGAAGAAGTTGTATGTCATTTACCACTTTTGCATTTACTGTACAATAAACTATCTTCCCTTGTCAAAACAACTCCTTCTTAAAAAAACTTAAAATTTAAATTTTTTGACATTTAAAAAGCCAGCACTGTTTAAAATAAGGGAAGTAGGAGTGTAAATCCCAGTATACGCCTGTATGAATGCACACTTCATTCTGATTTTTCACTGATTCATAGCTAAATACTCAAACCAGCAGAAGGGGAACTAGATTTTTAGGCACTGAGGGGAAGAGTACTTCCGTGCTTTGCTATTGACATGGAAAGAAAGAGGAGGCGGTGTAAGAGGAACTAAGAAATCTTGGTTATTTGCCTGTTGAATATTTAGGGAGCCACAGCTCTTGAAATCCTTGCTCATGGCATCTGGATGAAAATGAACATTCTATTCAGAGCTAAGGATAGCAAGAAGATGCGGAGAGCAATAGTAGGAGACTGCTAGAGCAGGGGAAAACATTAGCTCCCCTCTAACATGAGGTCAGGGGCTACACATGACAAGCAGCACCAAACCAGGGCAGCCCAGAGAGCCTGCAGCTGTCAGCAAGGGGTGCCAGGACATCAAAATGAAGAATAGGCAGCCCAGGTGCTGAAGGAAGTGGAGCCTAGCTGGGAGCCTGGGGAGGATGGATGGGCACAAGAACCAGTGGCCAGCCATTGCCAGGTCTTCTGGGGATGGATATGAAGAGTGAGGCAGGAGTGGCCAGGAGATATTTCTGAGGGAACCTGGTCTATACCTTGTAAGAAGGGACACTGGTGAAGTCGCCAGATGCTGTGGAAGCAATAAGCACTAGAGGTACTTGCAAAATGAGGGGCATAATGAAAGCTATCCAAAAAAGTCTCTATAACAGAGTTTAGGGAAAAGCTGCATCACAACCAGGTCAGAGAAGGGAGCAAATAGGAAGATCAGGATGCCAGGTCAGTGAGCACACAATGGCAGCTTCTCTGTGGAAGGGAACATAGGATGAGCACAAATGAGAAAGATGGAGAAACGCAGTAGCAGAAGCCTTAGAAATCACCTAACACACACTTCCTTATAATCGCATATCCTTACACACACTGTGACCTCTGATGCCTGGTTTCAGGGAGGTGGAAACAGCTCAGCATGCTTAAACAGTCATATTCCAGAAGCCTTGAAGTGAGAAAACAGAAGACAACACTGACTACATGATTTTCATCACCCAGACACTTGAAAGCAGGGGAGCAGGGTAGAGAATCAGAAGCATGACAGACAAGACCCTTTAATAAAGCACAGCAGATCTGTGCTCAGCATTATGCCCTTCAAACATGAGTCAATGAATAAAGGTGGGCCTAGTTGCACATATTCCACTATAAAGACAGAATCTTAAATTATGAATAAAGACCACAAGACACAGAGTAGAGCATCCCAGAGGAGATGAGAAATATTTAAAATGCCAAGCAAACAAATGCAAAGGCACAAACCACCCTCTTCCTCTGTGAAACCAGAAGCAAACTTCCCAATAAGCATGTGTCAGAAGCTCTAGATGAAACATGGACACCGAATGTGGAGAACAGGCTTCTGCACCAGCACAGCTCCTGGAAGCACTACAAACAACACCTTTCTGCTGACTTACTACTCCAAACTGCAAGGCAGGAGGACAAGTTGAGGACAGCTTTTTTTTTTTTTTTTTTTTTTTTACTTTGAAAAGAGAAAATGTTCCACACATTGGGGACCTTTCACCAACATTTGAAGTCTTTGACTTTAAATGAATCTGAGAGATTCAGATTAATAGGCTGCCATATTGTCCCCTCCAGGACATCACAACATCCCTGGCAGCAGGGCTGACAACACTAGAGGAGCTGCTGCCAGGCACAGAGGCAAGCTTAGAAACCTGAACACCCTTGGCTAGAATTTAAAGTCTAAGCACTCCGTACCACCCCAAAAATACATGCAAGCATTTGGCCATTCTGCCACATAGCAACAGTAAAATCACTTTTCCCTCTGCTTACTTGAGAACATGCTTAACTTTCAAATCAGCACAAATAGTAAGCTCAGTTATGGCAGAAAAAAAAAATTATGGGATGGGGTAACATGGCTGAGTATGCTGCAGCAGCCTGTGGAAAGCAATACCCCATGAGGTCTGGCAGCAGATCAAGAGCAGTCACTTCAGTTGCTTTTCAGATTACATAGCTTTGTAAAATTATTTTGGTAATATTCAGCCTTCTAAAAACCTCTCTATGGAAAGTGGTCTTTTCCAGTCCCTTATTGTTGAGCCCTTACCCACCAGTGCACAATGTGCTACTGTAGTTGTGCTGGCTACCATGCCAGCAGCACAGTAGTGGTACATGCTGCTGAACCAATGAGACCAGCCCAGAACACGAGGAATGTCTCCCTTTCCAGCCTCCTCTTTAATTTTAGTGCACACACAGCTCTGCTGCCAGGGCAGGCCATGCCAGGCCGATATTTGATTTGTAAATAGACACTCCAGCATGTTCATCTTAGCTGCGGGCTCAGACTTATCTGCTGTTATTCCCAACTAGCATAAAGGAAAATTTCTGCATGTGACCTTATCTGCAATAGAGGGTTTTCACAAGAAAAAGACAGGTATTTCAATATATTTTGATGGCCATATTAGTTTTTCCTTGAAGATGCAGGAGAAAACCCAACCCAGATTTTCCTCTTGTCACTCTCTAGAGCCTGGTTCTGGGGTGCTCAGGAGCAAAAGTGCAATTAAGGCAGGCACACTTTGCCTCTGCACACTACAACATGCACAGGGTGTGTCTTCTTTATGGTTAATAACGGCTCTCATGCTTTCCAATATGATAAAGGAATCACCTCAGGGTTAACGCTCTGAAAATATGAATAGATGGTGACGTGGAAACGTGCAAGCTTTATTCCTTGCATTTTCTCCCACCAGGACAATGCAGGGCACCCCTTAACTTCTATCAGCAGTGGCTATCTATCACAGAACAGCTCTTAAAGCGTATGCCAGGCATTATCACAGATAGGCTTAACTTCTAGAAATTACCTTGGACCCTCCTTTTTCTGGCAGCCATTTAGATACACAGTCTTAGAGATCCAATCTCAGTCAACTGGAGTCTTCTAAGGTTAAATTTATAAAAGGGTTCATTTAATGCTCATTTCTGCATGCTCAGAGACAGACAAGACTGATTTCACTTTCAGTTTGCTTGGCATTTTTTTCCTTGACCCTTTGAGAAGAATCCTCACAAGAATGGACATTCATAAAAATGTCAGCAACCTATTTCTAGATAAGAAAGAGACCAGGCCTTCTGAACTGATGGACTAACTGCTCCACTTTCAATCTTTCCCTTGAAGTCATCTCAATACTAACTTACAGTGCCTTTTTAATGTGCCTTTTTTTTTTTTCCTTCTGTGAGTCTTGCCTAAAACTCAAGGACAAAATTTTCCCATAATACATTTACAAAAACAGGGCATCCCATGTAAAAGGATCTAACATGAGATAACCAAGAAGTAGCAAGCAGCTCAAGAGGTAGCAGTGGGCTTTCCAGGGGGAATCACTCACTCCTCTTGTCCTCCATTCACCCCTACCCATTTGTTAAATAGAAAGATTACCTACAGAAGTCATTTTATTCCCAATATCTAGCTAACAAAGAAATTCTAACATGACACTAATAGAGAACCTAAGTCTCTGAACAACAACAATGCTTGTATGAGATGATGTTCTTTAGTATTTTGGCTGCATTAAACTCCCGTCAAAATCTTCAGTGCTTGTGGTATTTTTATATCTTCAGATGAGAAATAAGGAAATAATAACTCAAGAGATCTCTGTCCAAATTCTGGGAAAAGGAAGCCTGATTTATCTGCACTCCTGACTACATCTGTGACTACATGCTATATAAATAATTGGTCTAATTTTTTAAAAAGCCAACAAATAAGCATTATGCACTTCCTCTCATCTGTTTCTTGTTATGGTAAAGGTAACACCTTCAGCTGGCTTTTCATTAGAGGAGGAATGTTAAAAGCAAGCTTTAACAAGAAAAACATGAAGCTAGTGCAGATACTTGTCATATTAACCACGTTAGTACATTCTCCTGAGTAGGACATATGGAATATTGTTCTCCTAGAAACCTCTTAGAAAAACATTCAAACTAGTTTTAGCAGTTGACAGATGTAAGTCTAAGCATATCCATCCTCAGGGTACCTTAAATTTGTTCCCAGAAGTGGTCCAGTCCCCCATTTCTCTCCACACTCCTGCATAGGTCTTCACTGCTACTGCTACAGATGTGGATTGCAGCTGCTTGTGCTTGAACACGTGCAGCTGACTATATACTTGTTCTAGAAGTTAAAATAGCTTCCTTCTACTGTGTACAAATGCATATCTACACACACAACATACTATACATATTCATTCATACCCCTCCTACTTGCAGGATAGCAGGACTCAGCATGGAAGAGCAAGCTGACTCGAGAAGCTTCTTCAGGCATAAAAATACAGGTTTGTGGGATGTGTTCACAGCATGCACATCTCAAAGAACTCTGCACAGCATTAGCATAGGATGAATACTGGTCACTTCACTCACAGTTGGTTCATTTAAAAAGTGACATCTCAAAGATTGGTAGGACATATGGAATATTGTTTACTGAATTCAGCATCTTGTCACATAGCATTCTGTTTATTATGATAAATACAGTTCAAGTTGGCCTCTTAAAAGTATTCATAACTAAATACTCCTCAGGCAAAACAGAAAAGTATGACTAGAACTCACATCAACAGCTGAGAGCAGGTCTACTAGGGACAGTTTTACAACACCAAAAATTACTAATTTAAGAAAATATGTACAGTAGCCTGACAGTGCACTGTAGGCTTCATGTGCATCTTTTTGTAAGACAGAAACCCTGTACTCTGAGACCTGAATCTCATACTTGGGACATGTATACACCCTGTACGTGTGTTCCCTTATCTCAATATTGAGGCACCTGTGGTGTTTTCCCCACACACACTATTTCAAAGAGGACAACGCCAATATGGACACACAAAGTTGCATGCAAAGAGCATTGGCCTAAAGTTCAAATGCTTTCACTGGCCTTAAGTATCTGCCAAAGTCCAGCCAATCCAATCACCAGTGTTCATGCCACAGTACAACTGCAGCTGAAGACCAAGACTAGACCTCAACCCATGACAACTGCAGCTACCTGATGTCAGAACCAAGACTGGTCTGATGCATAAGACTGAAGTTGGTTTTGACTTTTGGTGAGGCCTCCAAATTCTGTAAACAGCTATATTAAACATCATCACCAGAGGTATTCAAGGTCTAAACAATTCATTTCACACAGCATAGGCACAGTCAGCTACACCACAGTGATTTCAAGTCAACCTTTGAATCTGTACAACTGGAGTAGGGATGACTTTTAGACTCTGACCACTACATGTTCCCTTCCCATATCACCACAGATTTTATACTTATTAAGACTTCTACCATTTCACAACAGATGCTAAAACGTTTTATGCTCTTGAAGGCTTTTATCTTCACAAAAAGCAAACCCAGGCCTCCAGAGAGACTCTTGGGTAAACAGACTAACATGACAGAAGTAGCAGAGAGGAGGATGTTCATCTCAAAGGAGGTGGCAGTGTGAAGTAAAGGGAAATACCTACAGCCATTCCACTCAGCACTGGGAAATATCACCTGTTAAAACTCTTGTCTCTACAAATATAATGTGATATATCAGTAAGTGGTGTAGAGTAAGCCTATACTCATCAAATCCTTGAATAAATTTCACTTTTAAATCATCCAAGAAAGTGAATGTTTAGATTCTGTACTTCATCACTCTCTACTGCTTTAGAAACAGCACCAAGGTGTTTGCAAGCTCCTCAGGTTTGTTCTTAGTTTGAGCCAAATATGAAGTGCAAGTTATGCAGCATTAAAAGACAGAAATGAGGTCATAAAGCAAAACATCATTTGTTAATACAAATCTGTACATGAGTGCATAGGCACAAAACATTATCCTCCATCTTTTATACAGTTCACATACTGGGGGAACAAATATGTACAGCTGTGTAAACACATTTGCCCTTTAAATACAAAATATGTAAGGAAAAAAGCAGTAAATATTACAAGGATTTATTTTTTCTCCCTTTTAGTTTTTTCTGAATCTACTTTCTATTGTGTTCTTAAATGAAAACTAAAAGCACTGTAGAAGTATCAAGTAGGTGTGCAGTGATCTGCAGAAAACAAAGCTCTAGAGCTGGTGGATGCTAAGGTTACATGGAGCTGATTGAAGCTGTGAATAGAAAAAGATAGTGAAGGTTTGGTTTAGGGGTTTGGGGACTGACTTTTTTTTTTTTACATATCATGCTTTTGCCTTTAAAAAGAGCCTCAAAATATGGCAATGGGAACCAACCATGAAAAGCTTATCTGACTGATAAGTAGTGCAGGACAGCAAGTGACAACATGAGAACTCCTTACCACTTGTGGCAGTGCCATGAACACAACGGGTAACAACTTGAGTTTGAAACAGATGCACCAAAATGCAGTAACACAAACTACAAAATCTCTTAATGCTTAAGCATAATCAGCTTTGAAAAATAAAAATAAAATTGCTAATAAATTTCCTTTAAAAAGTGTGAGGAATAACTTGCAATTCCAGCTTCAAATCTACAAAAAGCTTTAACTGCAATATACAAGTACACATCACCAGCACATGACCCCCAAGAAGTGCTATGAGCATACCAGGCAGGAAACTGTGTGCCTGTCCTTCATTTGTTATACCACGAAGAAAGAGCAGTCATCGGTCATTCTGAACCTTTCAATTAAACACTCATTTTCTAACCATTAGAGAGAAGGCAAATGGCTCAAGTTCTGGAGTTACCAACTGCAAGCTCAACTAGAACCATAATTACAAAATTCCAAGTGGTGAATTATGCATGGAGAGGTTGAAATATTCTGGTTTCTTGTGTAAAATACAATCACCTCTTTGCACAAGCCAATAATAATAAAAACTGAATAAATGTTCCATTGTATATATTTCTAAACTACCCCATGCAAGTATAAGTTGTGCTGTACCAGTGGTTACAATCCACCAATCAGTTCCAAAAAAGCCCACAGTTTTCCAACTTGGATGTCAAAACTGAAATTCCTTAATCCAGAACAAGTTAGTCAGCAGAAGAGCTCAGCACCCCTGCCCTTCCCAGCAGAGACAGCAAATATTCTAGATCCTCAAAAGTTTGTCCAATCTTACTTATTTGGGTTTAAAAAAATCAACCCCCCACAGCAAGTATATTGGGGTTTCTATTTTCCCCCAGTGTCAGCTGCTAAATAAAGAAAGCTGCACAGTTTTCTACCAGGCATCACCAAGAAGAATTGTATCTATGCAAACTTTAAATATGCAGGCATCTACATGAACAGCACTCACGCACAGCTCCAAATCTAATAATGAACATGCAGTTGTAAATCTGGTATGAACCAGACCATGTGAGGATACAGCCATCTGTGTAACGACTGCAAGGCACGTTACTGGTGCAGCGTGTAATGTTCTTCCCTCATTAAAAACACCAGCACAAAACCATATATGTGAAGCACATGCCTGTTTACAACAATAACTTCCCCAGAAAAGCTCAGAAGACCGCAAAGCTGGCGACAAGATAGCGCAGTTCAGCCTCACACAGCTGTGTGAAGTGTCATGAAAATGAGCTCATGCCCTGCAACCCTCGTCCGTGCTGAGGAGGCTGCGCTCCCAGCACACACGAGCAAAACCAGAGCCCACGGCTTCCCACGCAGGAATGCCTGGGAGTGGCTGCAGCAGGCAGAGCTTCCCTTTGCCCATGTACCTCTGAGCTGAGCAGGCACAGGAGCTGCAAGAACGGAGAAGGCTGCCTTGTAACCAATAGAGAGGGAGGGAGAAAGCCTAAGGTGTGACCTGGATGTGCACCTGCAGCTTCACCAGCAGCAGCCCATATTCTCCTGCGCTGCAGCTCCATACTGCAGCTTTGGCCAAGCTAGGGACACCCGATGCCAAGAGCCATTGCAGATGGTGACAGTGGCTGGAGAGAGTGGCTGGCCACAAATCTCACAAAGTGAGTTCAGGCACCACTTACAAAGCACAGCCACCTCAACAAGGGTGTCAACCTGTTGGATCCCAACAGAGGAAGCCCCTTCATGCTTAGATTTTTTTTTTTAAAGCTGTGTTTCTTCTCCTTTTAGATTGTTGCTTATGAGCTGTGAAAAACTGCGGTGAATTATATATTTTCATGCATCATGAGTCACGTTCCTCCCCTTTTCTTTGTCCCAGCCATACGCCGTTTCTGCGTCTGATTCAAAAATGCAGGGACATGCATTTCTCTCGTACAACAGGGTTTTCAGAATTATTCATGATTTAGAGATGCACAGCTTAATTTGTACTGCTTTACAGCCTGGTCTCTGTCTTTTAATGCCGTGTAACTTGTTCTTTATAGTGGCTCAAGCTGGGAAAGAAACTAAGCGCAGCTTGCAAACTCCTCAGTGCTGCTTCTAAAGCAATAGAGAATGATGAAGTACAGAGACTAAACATTCGTTTTCTCAAGGATCTCGGATTATTTTAAAGTGAAAGTCACTTGAGAGTTTCATGGATATAAACGTCAAGGAATTCCATGCAACACTAACTGTTGGTATACAGCAGGATACAGTGCAAGCTTAAGAGCTATTCTGTGGGAAAGGGCAATCATTTTGGCATAAGCCAAATTATATTTGCAGAGCCACGGCTCCCTGCAAGTGCTGCTTCGCAGCGCCAAACCTCTGGGTCCTCTACCTGGCTAGTCCCAACAGGATTTTCCCCACAGCACTAGTCACTCTCCATGTGCCACCACTTGGACAAACCTACCAACTGTTTTGAAGGCATCTGCAGCACAAGAGCGAGAGCCCTCCAGAGTCCACAAAACACGACCTCCAAGAAAAGACTGAAAGGCTTGCAGTCATACCAGCTGTAGGAGAAAGGCTCAAGGGAAGCCTTGAGCCTGTGGATGTATATGAGGGAATGGAGAGCGAGGGGGCACAGGGAATTCCTCCACCTAGAGCAGTGGGTTTGCTGAGTGGTAAAGTTGGCTTACAACCACATCAGGAGAACAGGAGGCTGATTAGCAAGGCCATATGAGGAGGCCATGAGATCCACTACTGTTCTCTCATCAGCACCAACAGCACCAAACTAGAAGAGCAAAGCCCTGTCCTACCAAAATTAGTGTTTGCTCCCATCTCTCACACTTTCACAGCCTGGTCCTGGCCCACGGGTGCTGCTTGCTCAGCCAGCCCCACTCCTCACACAACATGTTTCTGCTGCTGCAGAGTTTTCAGGGCTGCCATACCAGCATGTTTTGACTCCTTGGGCTGGGAGGTGAACAGAGTTCTCACTCACACAACGACCACCCTCAGTGCTCTCCCCTGCTCAGAGCCTGCTTTGCCTGTGCCATGCTCACACACTGCCACACCACATGGCACAGGCACGCTGGGAGGACAATCTGGGGCAAACCTACCCGTTTCTTTTGGGCAGCAGATATAAACAATGCAGATTATTGTATGCTCTTACCATAAAGGTAAAGCAGGGGGCAAAGGAAGCAGGGAAGGAAGGAAGCAACATTAAGCTTTCAGTTAGTTCAAATAAATCTCTCTTCCCCTCCCCTTCCCCCGGCCTCACATACCCAGCTCTAAACATCCCCCTTCCCACTCCCTGCACAAAGCGTTATCTCTCAGGATCAGGCTCCAAATGCAGGCTTTGTGCTTCAACCAGGCTGTGCTCTGAGGAATTGTTTCCTGAATGACCAGTGGGAAACACCACATGGTGTCACAGCACAGCACACGGGTCCAAAGCACAAGTTTTGTGGAACACATCTGAGGGAAGTACAGCAACATTCACATGGTGCACCCAGTGTCATGTCAGTAAAAACAGCATGAAATACTTTCAGGGGCTTAACTAGTTCGGCTTTTTTGAAAGAAAGGTGTGACAAAAGCACAGTCAAAAATAGACCAGCTTTGGCTAATATAACTGATTATTCTTCTAACAAGGTCTCAACCACATCTGAAGTGGTTTCAGTAATGGTGACAACAACCAGCAGCACAAAAGACAGTAATATAACTTCACAAGTGAAATAAGTGCTTAAAATACTCAGTAAAGCACAAATATCATAAAGGACACAAATGCCTTAAAAAGGCCAAAACCCATTTCTGCTCTCTTTCAGTGACATTATAAAAAGTTACTGAGATCATTACAGATATGCTGCCTAACTTTGCTTATACACAGAAGAAATAAATTTGGAAGCTCTTTGTATTAGACGAGAACACAAAAAACCCACCCCAGAACATCTGAGTGAAAACATGCCCATTCAAATGATTGTTTGAATAGGGGAGAGACTCTTTAGACAAGTAGGAAGTCTTCGAGTTTGTAGCAATGTCAAACTGCCCTATTTTTAGCATTGTGTGTCAAGGGCACATGCCTAGAAAGCATTTTCACTGCTTCAGCAGTTTACAGGAAAAACAAGGTAGACCAGCACATGCTTATTTACAGACAGATGAGCCCGAATCTTGTGTGTGAATAGTCACATGGGACTGCTTCAGTTTTACAGGGTGACTCACCAGGGCAGCATCAGGGCTCCTGACACAGCCCCAGAGCTCAGCGCTAGCAGAAGGGAATGGCTGCATAGCACTCAAAATCCTGAAGCAGGCCAAGAGGGGCTGGGCAGTAAACTGAAAGCTAATGGACTACATTAATTTTTTTTTCAAGTGAAAAGTAAGTATTTCAGATAGGCAAGAATGATAAAGAGTCTGAAAAAAAAAATTGTGAACTGTTTTCAAAGGCCTTGCATTCCCCACTGATTATCTATTTCAGGTCCTACATACGACTAATTTTCAAGCTTTTTCGTACCTCTATCATCAGCTGTTCAAAAAAAAAAAAAAACCAGAAGAATGCTTCATCACTGTACAGCCATCTAAAGAAGCAAGAAGCCTTAATCTTGACAACCATTTCTACTGTTATTCAATACTTCCAAAACTCAAACATGGTGCAAAACACCACAAAGTCAGGCTTTACCCAGTAGCTCTCATTTGTTAATAGAAAAAGTCATCAAATAATTAAGGTTTTATCAATACATGTAACACTTGACCCTCTGCTTTCAGTTAGTACCCATATACCTGCTATTGTCTCTAGTCACTATCACAGAGAAGTCTGCTACATTTTCTACTATCAAATATCCTTTATTTGAAATATCATCAGAGTAGTTTCAAGCAAATTCTTTAAGGTGAGGCACCGGCAGACTCACTGAGTATCCTTACACTTAGCTAGTAAGCTCTGCAGTGAGGAAGACAACAAGGACTAAAAGATGCACAATTCCAGAAAATTAATATAAACTCCTTTCTCCACTCTAGTCACACAGAGGTGCACAAGAGGTCTGCTTAAGACATCTACAGGCAATTAAACAAATCTTTGGTCAGCAGCAAGGTCAGATCTCCAAACCTTCACCAGCTGAGTCAGAAAGCTAGCATACCCATATGTAAATGAACAGATTTACGAAGGACTGTATTGCCCGAAAAATGGCAATAAACAAATAAATTAAGATTTTCATAGGACAAAGGTATAAGCAAGACAAGCAGCATTCTACCCAAGATTGCAGAAGGGTTTCTCTGTAGCCAAGAGTTTTATTCTTTAAAGTTATGTCTGTGCCTATCCCACTAAAAAAACCTTATAACTTAGTATGTGGTCTGCAGCATCCTCAACAGGTTTGCAAGAACTGAAATACTTCAGCAGGTACCAATTAACATCCCATCGTATGCTCTGCTCATTTGGAACACAAAGATGTAGATTTGCTGCCACATGCTCTCCAGAGCTCTAGTGGAAGAAACCATTCAGCTGTTACAGGACTGAAGTCAAAAATCTGAAGAAAAACAAACTACCAGTTAACTTGAATTTTCTAATTGCATAGAAAATTCTTCACAACTACTCTGACTCCATCACCCATTTTCACTAATTTGAGAAACTACCTTAAGTTTTATATATGGAAACTTTACACAGAACTTTAGAGTATCTTAAAGAGTACCTTCTTTTCAAGCTCTTGTGTATAATGAAACATTTAAGTGCTGTGTGCTGACCAGCATGGTCCACAGACTACAGATACTCCAACAGCAAGTACATGTGACAACTACATCCAGTGTTATCCATGCAGACATCAGGAAAGAAGACAAGGTCAACTAGCAAACAGGTTGGAAGGCAAGAGTGGATGGCACAAGATGTGGTCAGACATGGCTCTAAAGTGTTACCAGAATGACAGTTGATTTAACAGCTTCACATTACCTTGGCTGCTGTGATTCATGTGGAAACTGTGCTGCTCTTAGGACTGTAAATAGGGACAGCACAGGACCACTGTGCAAAACTCCTGTTGCCAGCAAAGCAAAAAAAAAAGTACAGCTTGGGATTGGGCAGGGGGGAAAAATGAGTGGAGAGATATTTGCATCTATTTTTGGCTGCATTGGTAAATAAAGTGTTGAGAAACATAAACCCCACTAATTTTCCATAGGAACAGATGTTTGCTTAACACTACCTCTCTCTCAGCACTTGCTCATACAGAATACATCACAAAAAACATGCTGCTAAAAAAATAACAGAAAACAGAATAAAACAAAAGACAGTTTCAAGTTACTGTGTCTGGATAAGCAAAGTAGGATGTGGACTTAATCCCCATATTACAGCTTCTTTCCTAAATAAGATCATACTCCCATGCTACTATTCAGGTGGCCTGTATAAACCACAGGTTACATTTTCACAAGCTAGCCCAGCATGACTGCTTTGTGAGCATCCACACAGCTGAAATTTAGAGAGCTCAACTCTAAAGCTTTTTGGATGCTCTACTGCTGAAAAAATTACCCAGTTAAACCCTGCAGCCCAGGGGTAAAGGGTGCAGGTAATCCACCCTCCAAGCCCAAGCAATAACTAACTGGGCTGCTGCACATTAACCTCAAAACCTTGATCTCAGGTATGGTATGTGGCTACCTTTGCCCTTTCCCCACCCTCCCAGACATGGAAAGCACAAATTGTAGCACCCCAGGCCACATTTAACCCTCACTTCCAACCTCACAGCAAAGTCTGCCTGCACCACTGACCCTCAGGACTGCCTCACCCACATAGGGCTTTGCACGTGGGATCCAGACTGGTCAGTGCTGCACTCTGTTGGAAAGGGGGCCAGGGAGAGCAGGTGAGATTCATGGAAGAGAATCAGCAGCAAAGTGGGAAAGCATCAGGAAAGCAAAAAAATAAAAAGTAAGGAGAAATTGGTATATAATTGCATACATCTGAAGGTATCAAGGTTATGCTCAGGGGCTTTTTTATCACTTTGCCTCAAACTATAAAGTAATTTAAATCTTTCATTCTGAATTAATTTGCCTAAAATGAAAGCAAGTATTGTTTTAAAAGGATTGTCTTAATACAAAATGCAACAACTTTTCATTGGCATCTGTTAAAATTATGTCACACCAAGTGTCCACCAAGTCAATAGCTCGCTTATAAATCATGGATCGGTGTTTCTAATCTAACAGCAGTAATTACCTATAGTGTTATTCAAGGTAAGTGTTTTATTTTAAAACTTCAGTTAATAATTCTAACTCTTCCTTGGAAGTGTTCTGAAAGAGTGGTTGCCTTTTTTTTTTTTTTTTTTCAGATGAGCAGAGGGTGTGAGTGGAAGATCATCCAAAATCACGTACATCTTCTAGATAATGGGAAAGAACTATGGATTTCAAGACCTGATTATACACATAAAGAGCCAAGGCTGAGAAAAGCAGACTGGTTTAGAACCTCCCACGAGTCACTGAATTTGGAGTTCCCTTTACTTTAAGCCCAGCCTATCTTTAGAATTAAATTCTGCTAATTGAAAGATGTAAAAGCAACAATATTACTGAGAGGCACATTGCTCAAGAGCAGAATACACCTCCATTACTTGTTTTCCTGCAACTCTATGCATAGACAAATTTTTATAGTAAAATGGACAGGTAGTGACACTTCCCTGAAATTTATATATATTATTTTATCATTGTAACTGAGTGCTTATATTCATGCACATTTTAGGATGCATGCATACTGTTTTTAAGTCCATTACTCTCAGTAAAGTGCTAAATAAAACACAGTGATTTATATAACTAATCATAAAAAGAAGCCTCACTCTGATGACCTAGTATAAAAGAGAAGATACAGAGCTTCAAGTCTTTTAAAGCTTAATGACTGCTAAACTTTTTCTTAAGATTATTACCAGTGTTCAAGAAGAAGAATTTTCCTGCATATAATGGAATTGGCCAGCCAAGGATCACTGAGGTGACATACTTAAGAAGTTAGAATTACACTGGGTTTTAATCATAACTTCAATACAGTAAGAGGATATGATCTGGTACTGTAAAAAGTAAAAAAAAAATACCATCATTTTAACATCAGCTTCATTGTAGCCCTTCTTTAAAGCTGTACCTTTACCCATAATTAGCTTTCCTGGCATCAACATTTCCCAGTTTGTTGCCACTGTATTAAAGGCAAAAAGAAAAGCAGCGAGGTAGGCAATCACAGTTATGCTGTAGAGAACTGTTAGGATTCCACTGGAAGTAACTCCCAAAATAACTTAAAGAAAAACACACACACACACATAAAAATAGCTCTCACACAAACAACCAAGTTTCATTTTTACTATACTTCTTTTAAGCCATTAATGAGTCATCGCTTAAATCACTAGCTATGTTTATAAATAATTATTCACACAGTAAACTAGAATTCATAAAATTAAACCATATACATTTCCTATACCATCTTCTTTTCTCCTTTAAACTAATTAGAGAGCCAGGAACTCACTCATTTGTGGGATGGGGGGGAGGGGTGTCAACTTTTTTTTTTTAGATTAACATTTTGAAATGTATTTACCACAGAAGTTGTGTTTCACCTCATAGCAAAAGCTCTGTCTCCTACTTACTTAGCCTACACAAAATTTTCCTCTTTACCAGAAGGGTTTTCCACCAAAAATGAGACCAAGAAAGATTGTGGTGTAGCTGAACAACATAAAATGCAATTAGTGGTAAAGTTTTTGTAGGTTGTGTCATTTCATATTCTTTCCGTGCCTTCATGGGGCAGCGAAGGCTTCATTAGAACACACTCCAAGCAAAGACTGACTCCTGCAATCACTGCCCACTTTGATTAGTCTTAATCTTAGTGGAGGCACAGCAATTTTCACTGATTGCTTGTTTGAGGGACTCACGATTTGCACAATGCTTATTTTGGGCCATCACTGAGGGAGGGGTGTAGCCAAATGGGCAGCCTCCCAATCCAGATCACACAAAATACAGCACTCGCACTCTAGGAACATCACAGCCTCAGCCAAACCCAGGCAGCCTGCCTGTGTCAGGAAGGGTTGCACCAGGCAAGACCCACCCAGAGGACTCCTGCGAGATGGAAGCTGCATCTCCACACCCTGGCAAGCCCCACCTACTGAAGCACAGCCCAGAGAAAGCAGGAGAGGGTGGTAAGGGCAAATTATGTAGTGAAGTATCACAGTGTACTACTAAGTGAGGAGCACAGACATCCACCAAGTACTGTAAGAAGAAGCTATCAAGAACTGTACAAGGCAAAGTGGCCTCAGCCAGAACAAGAGGGAACACAGGACAACACATTTCAGGAATGTTTTAGAAAACCTGTATTCCTCACCTAAACCAAACTAGAAAATCCAGATGACAAATACCTTTGCTTATGGTGGTCTTCCATCCACACACAAATCCAGATTTCCCTAAATCACTGAAGTATGCAGGATGTACATTAAAGAGCAAGTGTCCTGCTCATCCAAATGTCTCCAATGATCCCAAAACAGACTTTAATGTGGAGCACATCACTTTCAGTGCAAGTTGTATGCATCATAGTATCTGCACTCAACAGAGTGCTGGCCCTGTGAGTGTGTATTTTGAGGGATAGCCCAGGTTCTCAAGTCACTCAGTGATCAGTTTGATGAAGTAGCTATTAGAAATAAGAAATAAATTTAATATTCAGATATATTCCAAGGTTACTGCGTATCTCCTACATCACAAGAAAACAGAGGAGGAAGTTATGGCTTTTAGTTTCCCACATTTCCTCTCCAGTCTTCATCTTCTTGATCCTCGGAGTAAAGATCTTTTCACAGATAGACTGTGAAAGGCTGGGCTGATTAACAGGTTTAACAGATACACCACAGAGGAGACAACAGCTACAGTAGCACAGGACTGCAGGAAAGAGTGAAGACCATGTTAATGGCCCCGTTATGGCTGCAGCTGGAGTCAAGCAGCAGGATTTCCTTAGACAGCATTGCTACATCTGGATCGCTCTCCAAGGGAAATGAAAAACAACGCTTCTGCAAGATATTCTGCCAGATATGCCAAAGCCACAAAAGCATGCAAGAGGCAGTGATGATATGGATTGAAATGCTAGTAAAAATAAAGGAGAAGTTAATGCACTGTAGCACAACAGTTACCTCTGTTTCAGGTGACCATCATACCTTGGCAAGAAAAAACACACAAACATCACATTACACTGATCACTAGAAATTAGTTACAATCAGATGATGGGTAGTTAAGAAACACAAGCAGTGGGGTGAAAAAAGTTCCATGAACTCAACAAAGTAAGGGAGACCTTAAAAAGTGTAAACAAGCAAAGTGTTATTCAGAGATTTTTGAACAGAAAATCTGTCTACAGGACTGCAAATACCTCCAGAACTTGGTTCCAGAAGTGTTTTGCAGAACAACATAATCCACATCAGTTCTGTATGAAACATATGCTGTGCTGATAATGTTTATTTTATATCTGTCTTTCCCAAATTCAACTAACATTCTTCTAAAACCCTAGCAGAGTATGACTTGATAGCAATGGATAGGGAATTAGGAGCTCTAAGACTACTTACGGACATTTCCCTCCTATATATGGCATTTGGTAGATTTTTGCATTCTTAATGACCATGAACAGTTGATGGAAGCTGAGTATTCTACAGGTTATAGCTTCATACACAAGATAGCCACAACATAAAGTCTTAATTTAGGATCTTGTGTGCATCTGATACACATGCTGACATTTATCAAAGGTGCAAAGATTCCTGTTGTGAGTTAGTACCGAATATGAAGGCTTTATATTAAGAATACCTCCTTGACCTAGCACAATATAAAACTTCCTGGCAGTTCTGGTTATACAGCTTTTTTTTTTTTCTTTCATTTAGAAAATTATTTCCAGTTTTCCTTAAAATTAAATAGAAGCAGAAATTATAGAAAATTTATAGAAAACATCCATAAAGTTGCAAGTGATGAAGTAGTCTATTAATTCTAAAATAATGTTTGCCACATCACCCACCAGGTATTTTTTATGCCTACAAAGAACTATACTGTTTCTACAAGTTTAAGTATTTTTCTCACTAGAACAAGAAAAAAAAGTAATCTGAAAACCTACTTATATTTGTGAAACAAATACTCACAATTATATAGTTCCAACTATTTATTCCTCATACTCCCCAAAGAGAATAGGTTTAAGATTTCCTATCCCTTTGCTCTGTGTGTCTTCAAGCACTGCTGGAATGCTCACTGCCTCGGTACCATCCAAATTTTGGCAATCAAATTATTTGAAAAGAATGACATCTTCAGCACCAGGACTACACAAAAACTGGAAAAAAAATCCATGCACAGAGATTCAAAACTTTAGTTGAAACTCTTAAAAGACCTTCTCCATACAAATGTAACCAGACACTGGTCCCTGGCAAGGAAAAGATGATGCTCTCTGTCCCCATCCCTGTCCTAATCTTTAATGGCAGCAAAAGGCCCAGAAAAAGCTGTGTGTCCTACAAATCTCAGGAGACCCTCTAACACATAGGGAATACAGCATAAGGATGTTATCATGTAGCTGCTGTGGTTAGAACATGGAGGACGAGGAGGTAGGAGTCAAGAAAACCAAAGCATCTTCCCCCAACAGTTAGTTGAAATGAAAAAAAATAAAAGGAATTACAGAGCACTCTTGTTTACCAAAAAGGACAGGACCTTGGCTCACAGGCTAGGAGTTTCCTTTTGGGGCAGTAAGTCTCCAGGTATGAAGCCTCACCCAATAGTCTACAAGCCTAGAAAGCAACCAGGTAAACTGCCTGCTGAAAAAGCACACCCCAGTGTGCACCAGGACAGCTCACAGCACCTACTTTTCTCTGCTAACACCAACATCAGAAAGGCTGCCAAGCAGGTAAGATAACAGAAGCTGATTATTTAGCTCACTTTTTGCTCAACTCTGAGAAAGAAACCAAACTGGTGAAAAGCAAATGTTTCGCAAGGAGGAAGACAGGGACTTCAAATGAGAGAATTAAGCACACTGAGGGTTTTTTTCCAGTAAGATTGTGAAAATGCTAATTAGCAGGTTTAAAGACAAACAGAGAAAGTATTGGGGCTGTTGTTGGATTATTTAGGTGGCAGGGGGATGTATGGTTTTGTTGTTTAACTTTTCTTCTTTGCAGACAAAAATTGGGATTCAGCTCATAGTAAAATTTTCCTTTGCTGATTTACAGAAATACTCCATAACTGTTCATCTGGCATCAGACTAACAGTCTGGGAAGATCTATTTAAAAGCATTTTTTAAAGTTTAAGTAACTATGCATGAGATGTTAGAGCTAAGCTAGATACTTTAATTTTCAACCTTTTTATAATCTACATTTTTCTTTTGCCAAGTTTGAGATGTCAAAAAGAAAAGCAGAACTAATATTCAGTATCTATAATTAACTTCTTAGACACAAATTGAATGTGATTATATCAATGTCCTGAAACCTAATATTCAAATGATTCCTCACTTGATTATAAATTTACCATTGCCTGAATGAGAGAAAACTCTCGTGAAAGGAAGTGTGTACCTTTATCTGATCCAATTAGATGACAAAAGATAAACAGCCTTGAGAAGTATTTCTTTTTCCACATTTTCAAAAGAAATATATAAAATAAAATCTTCAAACTCTTAACTTTTACAACTAAGAAGCATTTGTCATGACCCAAAGTAGTGACAGTGAACCAAGCCAACAAGCTGCACAAGTCAGTAGGGTTTTTAAAGGGCTTCCCCACACACAGAGATCTCTCTGGCAGAAAAAGTCAACACTGCCCGCTCTTATGCTTTAGACACTAGCTTTATCATTATTCATTGAAAATTGCCCATTGAGACTAGAGACAACTTTTCCTTTACTCGCAAAATGGAAATTTCTTCTGTCCGAAACCCAATCACATGAACTTGGTTAGATATAAGAAGGCAGGAGAAAGCATATTTTCTACCACATACAGAGTAGAAAATAGTCCAAGTTCTGCTGGAAGAGCTGTTGATCATTTCTGGTTGTACTTACTTCCACTAAAACTAGAAATCTAAAGAGAAAAACTGTCAAATGCCACTGTACCATGAAGATTTTTCATTCTACTAGTTGCAGGGCAGTCTACAACCTGCTTGCTCCTCAAATATTACCTTTTTTTTAAGTCGGTAGAGAAAACATCATATTACTTTACTTCTACTCTACTCCACCTTTTCACACAACCTGTACCATCTGCTTCTCTGAAAGGGGGAAATTTTGCTGCAAGTCAGAAGCTCTTTCGTCTTTTCGCTTACATATTTAATCCAGTGAAGTTCATGATTATTAAAAATAATTTTAAAAGCCTTAAAAATACGTGCACAACTCTGCGGAGTTCCATGCCTGTGACCACACTAGCAGAGCAGTGCAAGTGCACGTGGGGACCCTTCCTGGTGCCAAGCACTGCAAGGAATGGGCTTCAGGAGCAGCAGCAGTGATATTCAACAGACACTCCTGTGCTCTACTACCAAAAACCTGCCATCCCCTCAGCCCAGCACAAGCACCTCCTGCCTTGCAGAATCCTGGGGTCAGCTCCAGGCAGCTTTGCATCAGCACCCTGGCATCACCAGTAACAGATTTTCAAGTTTGCCATCACCCCAGCGCAGGAAAGGTCAAATGACCAGACACAGCTCTTGAGTTCCCCTCCTTAATCTCAAGGTCAGAAGGTCTCCTCTGCATTTGTGAAGCTCCCATCAGCTACTAAAACAGCTGGCCTCACCACACCAAAAATGCAAGCAAAAGACAGCATTGTACCTTCTTTGCCAAGCAGAAAGACATCTTACAAGTTACATGTAGGAGGGCAATCCTTTAATCCCACAAAGCTCAGAAGATAATACCATGAAGAAGAATGGGGAGCAATGCACAGTAGTCAATGTAATCCGAGGATACTGGAGGCTGCAACTCTAACACCCCTTACACACTGCAGTGCCAATGAGCCATCGCTTGCCTCACCTCTGTGAGGCTGCGTTCCTTCACTGTATAAATGGTAGAGAAATTAACAGCCACTTCACAACGGAACCATGAACAATAGAACACGAGGGTGGCCACAAAACAGGTTGGTTATGGCAAATTATTTGGAACTGTTGACATGCACCATCTCAGAAAATCAAGAACAAAAGAGGTTGTTCCTGTCTTTGCTTTGCAACAGACAGTAGCTTTCCAAAAGGATGGAGAAGGTGATTGCCTGCAGACTTTAAACAGGAAGGCACAAAGGGCAGTTGCAAGAACATCAATGCCTCGTGCATCCCAGGGAAGCTGCAAGATCAGACTTTGACAAGCTGAAACAAAGCGTTGCATAGCTCACATCTATTTTGGAAACAAATCCACACTTCCATGTTGAAGCAGGTTAAGACATTTCATTAGTCAGGTGAGGACGAGGCTTTGAGAGTTCTCCTATTTGCTTTACAAAGGTAGAATCTACTTACAGAACATCATCATAACCCTCCACTTCAAAGTACATGGTTGAGGCTGCTGCTCAGGCTGGGTAACTATTGAGTTCTATAAGGGAACTGTGTGAGCAAGTAAGTGAAATTGTTGCATGAACAGCTATCTACTACTCACATAACAACAGCCTGATTTTATTATTAAGAGCAACAAAAAAAGCCCCAGCACCCAATAAAAGGTGTTGATTTGGATTCATTTCTTACACGTGCATTCAATCCCCTATTAGGTTTTATAACAAAGCAGCTGTTTGCAAGGATAGTTTTAATCTGTCTTCCCTTCCCCCTGCAAGTTATTGGTGGGCTACAGTTTTCAGAGTGATTTCCTGTTTGCATTATATTCTAAAAATCCTGCTCATTTGCTTCACTAAAAGGCATGTGCTTGGAAGTGGTTTTGATGGCTTTTAGACACATCCCCCCTTTTTGATTGCCACAACACTCAATGTCTGAAAATAAGGGAGCTATTTCAAGTTACATTCTCTTCCCTCCCTGCCCACATGTACTTGGCTACCAGTTTGGGGCACAGGATCAGAGGGAGCTTCGGGCTTTAGAATAACACAAAATTAACAGAACTTCACCTCTCTTCCCCCTGCTCAGCAGATTTGCCTTAGTTGGTGTTCACCTACATCTTAGAGACTTCCTACCTTCATGTCCTCAATTGCTGCTTTTCAAGGCCTCAGCCCAGCAGCCAGTACCCAAATCCCCACAGCATCCAGGCTCTTGGAGTGAGCATTAGCTTCTGGATGAAATGGCAATGTGCAGCTGCAGATTGTCTTGGTATCTTTTGCCTTCCCATAAGACTGGGACATTTCCCTGTGCTTAATACAACAACTTCACTTCTTGCCTCGGTTGTATGTCTCCCTTCTTCTATAGGAGATTCTGCAGCTGAGCTCATTTTCTTCCTTTTCCCCCTCACCCAAGAAAAAACTCAAGATTTTTCTGTAGCATTGGATGAAAGCAAGTAGGAGTTGCAAGAAGGGACACAGATTGGGCCTCAGTCTTAAATGGTCAAGTTCAAGTCTACAACCAAAACAGCAACTGTGGGAGGAAACACACAGGCAACCCAGAAGTATATTTGTACAAGTAGCAATGAAGTACAAGGAGCAGGCAGGAGCAGCCCCAGTAGACTTGTTCATTGGAGGGATAGCCCAAGGGCCAGTTTCTACTTAGCCAGCAAATGAGACAAAAATCCTGTGCATCTAAGCTCAGCTGTGAGCGGAGATGTGCTGACTACCATTGCATTGTAGCATCAACAGGACTGGAACTAGCCAGACCCTTGGAAATAATCATATTATGTTTCCCTTCCTCCACAAAAGAGCCAGTTGCATAAAGTTAGGTCAACATGTGGTACACATATGGTTCAAACGCAACATTCCCTGGTAACCAGCAGCATGCCCAGAGGATCTGCACTATTGATAATGTCGATTTTTGCCATGGCCATCATAAAAAGGAAAGGTCTGCTAATCTCTTGAGACATAAGAAGCAAGCCCCATTCCACTTAGTAGCTTTCCACTGGTTTTACTGCATTTTTTTTGTTTGGTTGGTTTTGGGGGGGCGGGGGGGTGTTCTGTTGTTGTTTAATGGAGCAAAGGCCAATACATACACAGAGGTCTCTGACAGCAACTACTTTCATACAGTGAAACAATCTAAAGTGAATAATGTGCAAATTTAGTTCCTCAATTCCAAATCAATAAAAGCTTCCAAGAATGGACAAACATAATCAAAGAATGGGAAACAGCTTCCAAAAACAGCTAAGCAGGCTCTACCTCTTCAGCACGGAAAAGAAAGGCTGAGGAATAAAGATCATTAAAACAATAAGGAAAATAGAGAGGGAGAAAAAGCTAACAGAGCTATTACTATTTACTCTTCCTTCCAATACAGGAGCTGGGAGGTAGGCAGAAGTTCAAAGCATGTGAAGTGGGATGGTTCTTCCTTCAACATGGCCTAAGACCATGCCACTTCACTGCAGCGTATTGTGGATGTCAGGAGTTTGCATGATTCAAGAGCATGCTTAGCAGAAACTCTAGATTAGCTTCTCAAATACAAACTCACTGGTTTTAGGTCAGTAGGCTTCAGGGCTGCAAAACACTAAAAGTAGCAGTAGACTGCTCTGGTGAATTATCACTACATCCTTGCCCTTATTCCTGTACCCCTCCTGAGGCACAGCAAAGGTGGGTTACATGACTATACATTAACCTCTCTTCTGACCCACTGTTGCTGATTTCATGTTCTTTATGCACAACTGAGTAGAGTGGAAGAAGAATCATCAAGGCTGCCTGAAGTTAACATTTTTCTATTCCTTGGGCTACTGTGAACAAGAGCAAAGTTTCTCCTGCTATTGCCTGAGGAACAATTCTTTTATGCATTTCCTTCAATTCTTTTTCAAATTATACAATAGGTAAGTCTGAAGCGACAGTCCCTGCTAGTGGCATGTTCTTTCAAGGCAGGTAACAAACAGTTCAGAACTTCCCAAGAGCAGGTCAGAAGTAACTAGCTTCTTAATCACACCAATTTTACAACATTTGAAGGGCATTTTTGTTTATAAAAGCATGTAGCTTTACCAGCAACTTCACACATGCCAATAGGAAAGGCATGGACGTCTAATTTCTTCAGGAGTTTTTGGGCTACACTCTCAGCATCTAAAACTAACACTTCTGCAGAAGACCTAACACCAGTAGGAACTACTGGTTCCTTATTTGACAGAGAGAAGGCTAAGTGAGCAAGATTTGGATGTTAGGCAACATGAAAAATTAATTAGGAGAGAGTAAATTTCCATGTGAAAGACAAAGAAAAACCATGTCAATAGCTTTGACAGGGATAAGTACATTTTTCTTATTAAAAAAGTACATTACTTCATAGACCAAAAGCATACTTTGGGACTTCTGCTACAATTTGCTAATCTGAGGTTGCAAGTTTCAGAAGCTACAGTTTTCACCAAGTAGGCCCTCAGTATTTTGGGGTTTATGGTATTGGAGTGGTAAACAAGATCATACGATAACATGTGAAATGAAGCTCTTCCCAGCAGTGTGGTGATGCTACTTACTTTGTTTCCGGGCTGTCTCACTTAAGGGTGGTTTGAACAGTGGCTTAATTTATCGTTGTGTTTAAGGAAATTTACCCAGCAATGGCATACAACTGGGGAGGTGCTCCCCTCATTACAACATACAACCAAAAGATCTATCTGCAGTACCATTCCCAGGCATGTTTCCCCTGCTATGTATGTGTGACTCTCTTGCAGAGGTTCCACATCCAGACTAACATCCAGTAATGACGCTATACTGAATAACATGTGGGCTCAGAGGACAGTACCCTACCTGGCCATTTTCTACCTGGAGGGCAGAAACAAGCATCTGCAAAGAAGGTCAACAACAACCTGTATTAACAGGAACACGGGCAATGGATAGAGGAAGGTTAATGAATACTGAGTAAAAGGGGATAACCGATCACATGCAAATACTTAATCCAGTTCTGGGATCTCCAGTACAAGACAACCACTGAGAACCTGGAATGAATTCAGTGAAGGGCCACCAAGATGATTGCAGACTGGAACATGTCCCTAGGGAGGAAAAGCTGAGGAAAATGGGCATGTTGAGCCCCAAAAATGGACAGCTTTTGGGGGGGAGCATAGCAGAGCCCACCCCAGAGGTCACTGAGGAGACAGACCCAAGCTCTTCAGAGGTGGAAGGTGGGAGAACAGGGGACAACAGGCTTAAGCTGACACAACAGATGTCCTCACCAGTAGGATAATTAATCCCTAGAACTGGTCACCCAGAGAGGCTGCATGAACTGCATTTCCAGAGATCTCCAAGACTGGACAAAACCATGAGCAATGTGGCTAGAACTCAATACAGAGTGCTGATTTGAACAGAAAGTTGGGCTGTAGACCTCCTGAGATCCCTTCCAACCTGAATGATTTTGTAATTCTCAGAACAAACATGTTACAGTGCTGGATAAAGTGGTTACATGATGATTAAAGTGACTCCTTGAGTAGAAGTTATAGCTAAGGAGTGCAACACCTCGACAACTGAGACCTCGAACAAAGGTCTTCACTGACACCTTTCTAGAACTGCAAATAAAAACTAAGGTTGGGTGGCTGGTTTCCCAAAAAAGTTTTGAACCAAGAAAATTTCATGTGTCTGTTAAGATTTCTCAAGTTTTGGAGTCACTGCTAGTGACAGGGTAAACAAGTAACTATTATTCTAGGCTTGTGAGCAACACATTGTTATAACAGTGCCAGCAACCCTGTGGTGACAATGCCAAAATTCTTTCACACTAACAGCTATTGCAGGTATTAGAACATTTCTGAAAAGTTAAGAGATTACAGGCTGTGATTTCCTTTATCCCAGAAGACAAAAAACAGTAATGAAAACAGACTTTTTCTCATCTCAGTCACAGGACGATGGAGTAAATTTGGACAGGGGGAGAAATTTTGGTCAAACAGTTGCACTGAAACATTTCTTCTGTTTTTTAAACCTTCTCTTGGCTATTTCTACCACTGAATTCTGAAAGGAAAGTAAGACACAGGGCTATCAATGCAGTCTCAAAAGGCAAATATTATGCATGTATTAGCTGGAATGGCCACATTTAACACTTAAAACTCACCAGCTTGCTCTTTTTTGACAATTAGAGCCCATAATAGCCAAAAGCAGCTCACACTCTAACATGGGTATGTGGACAAGTCACTGAATCACAAAACTATGTGGCTCAGACAAAGCAACAGATCAGAAATCTCAGGTCCAAATGGAAGCTTCCCTCCTCTCCCTGTGTGTCCCCTCCACAGCATCTCACAAATCTTGCCCGAGAGGTCACTGCAACTTACTACTCATCTTGCTTAAGATCACGGTCAAAAAGCTGAGACACCTCACAGCACCTTATTTAAAATTTGCTCAGCCAAATTTCCTGCCTCGGCTATATGAGTCTCCTGTGGCTGCCTGAACATCTACTCAACACCATATTTCCTGCAGCACAGCCCAAAATCTTCTACTTCCTCTTCTTTTGGCTTAATCAACTTGGCCACCTGGAGTAAGAAGAGCAACTTTTGCACCTCTGAACTAGGTCAGTCAAACAGCTCTGATCCTGTTAGTTTTTTTGATTTCTCTGAAACAGGGTTTTAACACTATGTCTGGTTCCTCTGGCTGGAAGACCTTCTGTATCTTTTAGGTGCTTAGCACAACAGAGCCCTGACCTCACCTCTAATTTCTCTACTCATTACTTCAGCTACTACAATACAAATTTCCTGGAGAAACCTTTGTGTTAACCAATGCAATGCTGCTTTTCTAAGCCTACAACTATAACAGAAGAACAACCAAATACCTTCATTAGGGACTTCTAGGATATTAGGTCTTACAGAGGGGTAGATGCTTAATAAAAGCATCACTATTAACTGTTTTTAGTAGGACTCTGACTTAAATGAAAAATTGCTGTAGCCCAAATCTCAAAGAAGACTAACTTTGTTCACTGGATTTTCCCCTTGTTTATAACAATTAGATGGCAATTATCAGCAGTGCTGTAACCAACACACATTTGTATGAATAAATCAATCCAAGTGAGAAATATACTTATTGTATATTTATCCAAGGACCTTCACTCCCACCCTGTATTTTAAACACCTGAAAGAGGTGTTTACCTGTAAATATGACCCTCTATAATTAATACAGGCAATTAAAATCCCAGCATAAGCCAGTATGCCATCTGAAGTGCAAAACCTTTTGGTCTACCATGGTCACTTTCATATATCAGATTGCCTCACCTGCAGCTAAGCCCAGCCAGATAATGGGAAATACATGCAGCTCAGAAAAAGCAGTTAATTCAGAGTGTGTGTCCCAGGTCAGCTAACAAAGGAAAGACAATCACCATCTCTTTTCTTGATAAATCTCTCCAGTTTCTCATAATAACAGAATTAATTGGGAGAAGGAGGGGAATCTCCCAAAGGCTTTTGACACTGTCCCCCTACAAGAAACTGACAACAGTACAACAGCAGGTGAGAAGCTGACCTTGGGATCACTGTCAGGTAAGAGTTATTATCAACCACTGTCAAACTAAAAAGTTCTATTCCACAACACTTGCAGGGACTACACCATCTAGCGTCGTATCAGGTTTGTTGGCTACATTTGGAGATGGCGCAAAGCTGAAATGGAGTGACAATATACCTGGGGACAAGAGCTCAAAGTGATCTTAAACTACAGAAAATACTCTGGAGAAGCCTCATGGGACATTCCCAGGTAAGAGACTTCAGAACAATCAATAGCCTAGAAACAAGAGTTTTGAAAAGAGATTGAAAGAACTTAAACTCCCTTCTTAACCTTCCCAAAGCATCACAGGTCTTCAAATATGTAAAGAGTGCTGCCGAGAACAGAATAACATGCTCTCCATTCCTCTACTGAGTAGGACAAGTAGTAATGGGTAAGAAACACAGCTTAGTGCCTGATGCAGCACTCTGTTTCCCTCTCAAAGATCCCTACCAGAGTTTCCCACACCTTGCAGGCAGCAGCGGATTTGTTCATGCTTAGCGTTCTGCTAGCATTTTTATAGCTAAACATTATTTTTATAGCACTACATTAAGCTAGGATTCTTGGAGAAATCTTGAGGTGAACGACCACATTTAAATATATTTTATACATCTTTACTGTTGATTCACCTTACTTCTAGGATTCTTTTCATTGTAGTTACAGCTCATTCCTGCATCTCTTCTTTACATCCTGGCTTTATGAGAAATATCCATTTTGTATAATCCTAACTTATTTTTAATTGCTGTAGTTTCATTGGTTTTCTTTTCCTGAAGCCCACAAGAACCCCACCTGTCCTCTTCATATCCTTGGTGTTCTGAAATAGGCTGCATCTTAAGCATGTAACATTCATCATTAGTTTTTACACTACATCTCTGAAGAACAAGTGATCCACCTCACAGAGTTTAGCTGCTTTATTCCAAGCAGCAATACAAGCTACAACAGATCCCCAGGACACTTATGTGCATTCTAAGATTTACAAACATTTGCTCAGTGAGAGTCAGTCTGTATTATTTTAATGAAACAGAAAGTTGTCTTACAAAATATGCAAATAGGTTTGAGCCATCTCCACCTTTCTTGCATAGTCAGAAATCTCAATGCAGAACCCGCACTCACTTTGCAGCTCTAGAAATCCTTTTCCATTACTACTTCTGGTTGGGAAATCTGAAACATTGGAGGTCTTAACATAACTATGAGACTTCATTTTTCATTTCCATGAAAAAGTGTGGAAAAGCAAACCCTGTTTAGTAACATTCTTTTGCCTTCAGGAGAGCTAAATCAGACCTTCCTTCCCACACATTTCTGTCCCTGAAAGCAACCTGCAAGTCTCACAGCAAAGCTAGGAATACACATTCACAGCATTTTTCTTGCTTTCTTTACTCACTCAACAGGTTCACACTTCACAGGCTCAGCTTTAGTCTACCTTTTTTGTTACCAAGTTCATCAACACTATCTGTTTATCTGCTCCATCCAAACTGATAAGGAAATAAGCCCACAGAAGATAAGTGGGAACTCTTCAACAGCTACCTTCCTGCTGAGCCAGCAAGTGCCATTTCTGGCACCATCTGTGTCCTGAAAGTCTGTTCTCTAGTGTTTTATTCACTAAACATGAAAAAAATATTTGGAAAGAAAATCTCTTGAAGCATCTTCTACATGGTAGATGCTAGATTTAAAATGTTTTAAAAGAAAGATAAAAGGGCTTGGCATTGCACAGTTCCTTCTCCGAACTCTACTCAAATTCCCATTGTGTTACCTCAGAAGCAAAATCTAAGTACTTCTGTTTTCTTCAGTTTTAAATCCCCTTACCTAGATCTCCTTCCAGAGGGTATATAATTTTGTCTTGCAAATACACCTCCAGTACTGAATACACACTGGCTAAGGGGGAAAATACTTGCCTAACAAATTAGGAGTCAAATCACTATGTTACAGACTGCAGCTCAGGAAAGAGTAATCAGAGATGGATTTATTTTTCTGCAGCAACCACAGAGTCAGGGTACTTGTTTTCAAAGAGTAAGGGATGAGACTGGTATATGTGGAAAAGGGGAAAGAGGGATGTTCCAAATCCTTCACTAGTCATGACTCTTAGCATCAGTCTGGGCTTTGTATTTCATGAGTAAGGACAGAAAAGGGGACGAGTACTATCACTACATACTACACTACTACTACCCATATACTACCACTCAAAGTGATGTACTATTTGAGAGTTTGCTTCACAAAACAGACTTTGCAACGAGATAAAATGACTCACTTAAAAAATAAAATCTGATCGTGCATAAGTGCTTCAAATTACTAAATGGCTACAATAACCTCTATAGGCAAATTATATGTAAGCAGCACAAAAGGAAGATTGTGCATGCAGAAGTCATGATGCTTCTATGGAACAGGTCACTGATCCAGAAGCCTCAGAGACAATCCAGTGAGGGAACAGGCAAGATGCAAGTGAATTCATGGATGAGTAGAAAACAACATACTGGCTAACCCTCTACCAGTCCAGACTCCAACTGCAGTCTGAGGCACCTTCTAAATTTTCTTAGCTCAGAGATGCTGTCTTCCCTCCACCTCCAGTTTCTTCTAGCTGGGCAAGGAGCACAAGAGTACACAACCTACACATACAGAAACCTGCAGAACCTTGCCAAAAATCTTGTGAAGTTCAAATTAATTACCAGACAAGTTTTGTACAAACTTAACCTTGAATGCCTTGGAATAAATTAGACTTTTATCTTTTACAGCTGCACTTTTCAAGTGAGCTCTTCAGGATAGCAACCTTGCGGTTTTGTTTCAAAGTAGTAACTCAGCGGATTATAGCAGTTCATTATCTGCCTTTTTCTTCCACCACTTAGCTCTGAATATGGTCTAAAAGGGTTATCTTACCTTTTTTGCTTATATCATGATAGTCTGATAAATGCATAGTGAGGTCTTACATTACACAGAGGAAACAACTACAAGCCCAGCTGCTATGGCTGGTTTTAAGAGTCAGTATTTTAATCAGTAATGTCAACCTCCATGAAGGAGAACACTAGTTGGAATATTTTTGTCAAAAGGGGCAGCCAGAAAAGCAAATAACTCATCTGAATTTCTATGCTTGGTTCCTGAAAAGTCTTGCTAATAAATGCTTGTTACTCCATGGCCATTTATATCCCCCGTTTCCCAACCTGTATGGAATAACTGTGGGCCAAGTGTCCTACCACAAATTTTCAAGACACACAGTTACTTCCAAGGGGAAGTCAAAACCTCATCACTAAAATTCAATGTTTTCTCTCTTCTCTTCTACTAAAGGCACTAAATAGACATGCATGTCTGTTAGAAAGGTAAGAGGGTTACACCAGTGGAACAGTTCCTAGGTTTTGACCAGAAACAGATTTATTACAGAATTCCATGAATCTCAAAAAGCCAGCTTTTACCCACATGGATAGCAAAGGACATATATCAACAGATAGATCTGAAAAAATTCTCAGTTCAAAATAAGCTTCAATAGTCCCTGAAAATTTTTCTGGTTTTGGAAACCGGGAGGCAGAATCAGGAGTGGGAGCTACTTCCCAACTATGCTGCAGATGAGCTACATTTGAGAACATTATGGATGCCCTTCTTATTATGAGAAGGCTTTGTGGGTGTTTATTTTTAAGCCAAGGGCCATCTCTGTGCACAGAGGTGCTCACTGGGTCCCAGCCCCACAGGTGCCACGGTGTGACACCCACCCTGGCAACGAGAACAGCTGTGAAGCACTGAACTAAAGGCATGCACACTGACTTCTAGGGGCACTCCCACGGGCTTTATAAGGAGCTTGTCTTCATAAAGAAAAAAAAAAGAAAACAAGACCATTACTACAGCTTTTGCAAAGAGTGGCACAATAACCTTCCTGATGGTGGCTGTACCAGGGAAAAACAATTCACAAGAATATTTCTGCTGTTCTATTCACATATCCTATGTCACAGTAAACGGAAAGGTGTTGAAGAGCACAAAGTGTGGTCTGTGTTTCAATATGGAACATACATGAAGGCTGGTACAGTAACTAACCTAGAGACTTCTTTCATGAGTTTTTTTTTGTCTGGTTTTAAGGATTTCACACCTATTAGAAGTCAGTCTTGATTCAAGCAATTAACAAAAGGGTGATGAGGCAAGAAAATTGGCACAGAGGGACTATAAGACACAATCTAAGTAAAATCACTCCAGCTGCTACATACACACCCTCACATACCATCCACTCAGAAAATATTCTGCAAGAACATTGCTTCAATATAAATACTTCTCTGCATGTACACATTTCTACACTCCCCACTAAGACTTGTTTTAATGGGGAATCATCAAAAACTTTCTTACAGAGTTCAAAGGAATTTTTTTCAAGGATTTTAACACCAAAAAAGGATATCAGAACACAAAGTAAACTGACATGAGAATTCCCTAATGAATTTCATCACCAGTCGCTGTACTTTATCAGCACTGTTTTAAGGATATACAAAGCTTACCTGCTTAAGTGCAGAGGTGCCAGACCACCAGCACTTACAAAGAAAAACTTCAGGAAGTTAGTGGACAAACTGTACTTGGCAGGCAACTCTGATGTTGCAAGAGAATTTTAAAAAGTATTGTAGAAATGTTGGAGGTCTATAAATTCTGCTGTCAAAGGGTCAGGTCTATAAAAGTAATTTGAGGATATCTAAGCAAGGCTGAGATGATGCTAATAGGGACAATTTTAACTCTTCCTTGGGAACTTTAGTAAGACAAAGTGTTCTTAAAAAGATGGACAGAGAAAACATTTGTCTGAGACCAGATGTCACCACAGAAACTGCAACAATGGAGTAGAGTCAAAAAGCAGATGGGAAACAGAGTAGATACCTGTAATATACAAGCAATATTAACTACATATATAGGGAGTCATGAGCAGGTAGAAGCATTTCAAAGTACTCTGCTCAACAATACCTCTACTGTTAAACATCTCTGTGTATTCACATCTGAGTTGCATGCCTCTGCTCTGATACTTACTATTCCTACAAAAAATCCTGAGGGATTTTGTACCAAAAAATAAGTTAATCTTCAAATTAGTCAGCCTCAACCATTTCTATTACTACTCTTCCCAGAAGCTTGACATAAAAAAGCAATTATGAAATTGAAATAAAATATATCAAGCGGGTACTGTTGAGTTGAGGGGTGTGCAAGGTTTGGGAAGTGCAGAGGAGAAGCTCACATGGACAGCAGGCTGGAGCAATGAGAGGTGGTGTGTGCTGGTACCTTACAGAGACCCTGCACTTGACAGCCTTGATTCAACACACCAATGCCTCCATTTTCCTTCAAAGCTAGGAGGCAATCAGGCAGTGCAAACAAAGAAGTGGCTGCAGATGGAAAGTCAGATGACAGCAACAGACCAAACCTGCTGGAGAACAATGCCACTGGAGCTTTACCCCCAAACCCTCCACCCTCTAACTTCCCTAAGGCAAGAGGATGACTTATCACTAATAAAACATGAAAAAACATTTTTATACACATACAAGGTAGAAAAAACAGTAAAGAAAACAGTTTTATCTGTTCTCACAGTAGTCCACCTACTGCAAAAATTAGAACACTACTTGTGGAGTGTAAATAGCAATTATGTATTATACTGGTGAGAGCCAATAACCAGAATACTGTGAACAAACGATTTGCCATAATGCCACCAATACAGAGGAGCAAGGAAAAACAGACAAACAAAAGCCCCAAAAGGCCCAACCCCCACACACACACCACCCAAAGAAAGAACCAGAACTAAATTCCTGCTTCTGTAAAGGTTTTTGACCAAGTATTTAAATATGAACTTTATTAAGTTTACTGAACTCACACACCAAACACCGGCAAGGTCCAAAATGGATGAGCTTTCAGTCAAAGAGAGTGACTGCATGAGGAAGTTAGCATTCACCAAAGAATCCATTTCAACATTTTTTATGGTTAACTTGGAGAACAGAAATGAAGGCAGTTATCTGAATTGCTTAGAAGGCTCTATTGTTCCGTCTTCCAAAGGATTTTTCCCCAGAACAGAATGGGTGGTGTGTGCAAAGCAAGTGAAAGGTGGGGGAAGGGGAAAAGTCCTGTGGGTAAAGAGAGAAACAGAAACATAGTTTTTAAGTAAAGACATAATTTTTTTTTAAGTAACTTCCTACCTCCCACTGCAAGTGAGGCGGGATATTCCTGATCTGAAGCTTCCGACTCCTGCAGATAAATTAAAGAAAATAGTTTTTTAAAAAAAACCCAAAGAAAACATTATTGCAAGATAGACTATACATAGCAGTGTCATACATTTAAGCATCTGTCATACTAAAAGGGGCAAAACCAAATACAGAATTCAAAAAACCAACAGAACGCCAAGGGGGGAATGTCAGGTCAAAACCATTTCAAGTCCAAAGAACTGTTACAGAAATACTTGTTACACATTTGACAGCTGTTACATTTCATGAAGCCTCCACTTTTCTTGAAGAGTATTTCTATTTTAGCTTTAAGGCCTTCAGTATCTAATTCTCTGTTATAAATGGGTGTGATAAACCCGTGTATTTGTGCTGGTCTCCCCTTCCCACACACCTTAAGAGTTTGTTGTTATTTTGTTTTTTTAAATTCACCAAGATGATACTTCGGGATGTTACATTACTTCAAGGTAAAGAATATAAGTTTGAGTAAATACATCATTTCTAATATTAAGCTTTTCATTAATCTAATGATGGACTGTTTTCTAATATTTACATGACTAAAATTCTTCATCCCTGATTGGGAGGAGAGGGTAAGAATCAGTAAATTCATTGTATTTTCACCCCAAATTTACATCAGTTTTCACTTATCTAGTAAACAAAACATTCACTTTGAAGTGCTACTGCAAAGCCTGGCAGTGTGCTGGCTGCCTTCACAGCCAAGTCCTTTGTCTCCTCCCTTCCCCCAAAGTGAGAGAACAAATAAATGCCAGAGATGCCACAAAACCCTTGGGATTTACAAGAATGTGTAGATTAACACAGTTTCGGCTAGGCTCAGGTATGTTGAGCTAGTTAGGGTCAGCCTGGCCATCCTGGGAAGCTCTGGGGAAGGGAGAGGGGACAAGAGAGAGCAATTGAGGCTTAGAACTTCTCATCTGCATTTTGGTACACCAAAGCAGATAAAATAAGTGTCTTGTGTTCAAACACTTAGTTCTACCTCACATTTTAATTGCTCAATAATGACCTCTCTAAGAAAAAAAGTGCTTCACATTTTAAGGACTTCTTATAACAGCTAAATTTATACAAGCCAGTGAAATCTTGAAGCAAAACAAGTTTTAGAGATGTTCCTGTCTAGCAATAAAATCAAAAGCTTTCCTTTTCGCCCCCAAATCCTTTTAAAATACACTCCTTTCCCTAACACCACCACCTACCCAGGCCTGCAGTGAGTGTTTTACATCTTGAAATGCTCTTCTCAACATGCTTTTTTCAAGGCACAAGCAGAGGTTACAGCACCACAAAGCCACCTTGCCCGAACTGCTCCTCATGTGGAGGTGTCACCCCCAACACTAATAGCAACCATGAGATCAAGCAACAAACATGCTTTAGCCAGAAAATAGAAACAAGTCTTAGTTTTGTAGCATCTCTCAGCTGTTTTCACTCCCTCTCAAGCAAGTAGGAGCAGATTTCAGCATTTGATCATATAAATAGGCAAGGAAGGGAGAGCGAAAACCCAAACCACACAGAACCCAGTTAAGGTTTCATTTTCAATAAAGCAAGGAAAGTCAGGAGCTGCTTCACTGTAATGGGAGGGCAGAAAATTTCCTTGAAGTCTGCAAAGCTTTCCTTACACCATCATCTCAGCTAGTGATACTGCTACAAATCAGTCACCCTAAAATAGTGATATACTGCTCTGAAACATCAAAATAATCTCACGTAGCAACCTGAAACTTGAAAGCTGGGTCCTGAAGTAGAACATAAAAGGGGATGTTCATTCAATATTAAAAATACCGGGAAATTTTAATACAGCAAAACCCCAAACCACAAAATTGGCAGCCAATACACTATTCAGTGCGCTTCAAACTGTGTTGTGCCATTAGTCTCTCACACTTGTAGATTCAAATTAAAATTCATGAGTTTCATAGCAAGGGGTGCCACTCACAGAAGGATCCAAGCCCAACAACCCTGCCACCATACCAAAAGCAGGTCTCACCCCAGCTCCACGCCCAAGTTTGGCCACCAATGTTTACACTGAGCAGGATATATCCACTGATGAGAAGGGGGGGTGCAGGAAGTCCTTGCCAGAAATGCTTATACAAGTTTTACAAAACTACCACCTCATATTTCATTTCAGAAGGAATACCTACACATTATCTTCTCTACTGCTCAACACCGAAAAGATGGACCAAAAAAAAAAGCAATCTGTGTTTTTAGTCATCCAATGCTGAGAACTAGCCCAAGGTTTAGCATTAAGTTTTTTTCTTCCCACATGACTTCAAGGGACTGAAAATTTTGATACAATTTAAAACTTTAGCCAGCCAACATCTGAAGCTCAGAAATAACTTGAACATCCTGAAAAGAAGGGAGACTAGCAAGGAAGAAATGCCACCTCAAAATTACTAGTTCCCCTGCCACATTCACAAACGGCATAAGAAAGTGGCAAGCTAAGTACAAAACAGGTACGGTCCTGTTGGGCATCTCAATTTATGGCAACAGTGAGACACCTATTGTACAAAACTGAAAGGTCACTTCAAAAATACGAGAATAACTATAAACACATCATTTAACTTGGAATTATTTGTACCTTCATCAGTTTCTTGGCTGCAAATAATATTAACTTGCCACCTAGTGCACAAGTTTGAAATCTGGTGTTTACCAATGCATGTGAAAATTTAACTTTATTTTTTTTTGCATTATTTCTGTATTGCAATTATCAACAGGGAAAAAATATAATTGAATAAAGCTTTGCATAGCCAAGAGAGGAATCACACAGAACCAGCATAAAAGGTCATGGACACATTTGAGATTTTTTCCATTTACTATTAGCCCCTGTCTAAGAAGTCCTAATAAATTCCTTAAGAACGCCTAAAAGTACACAAAGCTTGCACCCTCTTTCCCCCTCTACCCTTCTCTACATACAGGAAGGATAGCCAGAAACGACCTAGCTGTTTTTGTGTTCACAGGACCCGAACGAGCAGCGAGCAGAGAGCGACCGTCTCCCACGTGCTGCGAGAAGTTGCGGATGCAGCTCCCGGCTCGGAGATGGCTCCTCCCGTTCTTCTCCCGCCCTTCGGCAGCCCCGTACAGCTCCTCGCTGCAGGGCAGCACCAGTGACTCTGCAGGCACTCTCTCTGCTGCTTGCACGTGAATCCACAAAAAACCAGCTGTCGAATTCCTCGAGAGAAATCCCAAACCAAACGCAAGAGGATAGCAAAGAGTAAGGGACAAAGCTGGGTCCTGATTGAATCTACCGGAGCAGCAACAGCTTCCACGAGGATGGGTTCTGATTTCAGCAGGCAGTCTTTTGCACAGGGTAAAGACTCCACACAATAGGTGGGGAAAGGAAAGAGAAAAGTATGGAGCATCTTCCTCGCAATGCGCTCCATCTCAGGCACCGTTAGCTCTTTCAGGATGCTTTCCATCTTCCTCATGACCCTGTTTTCTTTGGCAAAATAGAGCATATGCAAAGATCCTATAGCTATAGATACAAATATCTCAGGCAGCAGAACGCTACAGAGGCTTTGTTGTGTTCTGCTTTGAAATAATCTCAAGTTTTGTTACTTTATGACTACTTGCAGTCACACCAACTGGGTAAGATAAGAACTAGTCCTTTCTCATCCTGTGAAGGTATTTTACTACAGTAGTTTCATTTAATATAAAGCTCACCTAGTTTTAAATCCTTAGTAAAACCCTGCCAGCATCTCTCATCAATGTGACTCACGTAAGCCTTATGCATGCACTTTTTCCAGTTTAAGCAGATTTCTTACTTCATTTCTCCCATTCTAAACAGGCATTGCAAATAGATGTCAACTGAAAAAAAATCTGGGCCAATTAGGTTTGTACTCTGTATCATACTAAGGTTTTGGAAAGCTACTTATGTTCACAGCATGTGAACAGGTATTTCCACTCATTTCTCTTTTTCAAAGATGCCCAATAAAAAGTGTTTTGGGTAAGAAGAAAAGAGACTTCTCTGGTTTCTCTACAAGGTTAGTCCATAAGCACTTGTTCTGCAATAATTTACTTTTCTTGAGAGGAATTGCACACATTCTGATTCTTCTTCTCAGGTACTGTCCAGGTAACAGAATTCATCTACTTTAAGCCCCTGCTGATGGCCATATATTTATTCTGTTAAGACCTGGAACCTTGTATTTGGGGGACATGAATATCTCTGCAACACCGAAAGCAAGTAAAACAAGTAGTCATCATTGTGCAAGGCAAGCAGCATACTTGTGCTACATGTGTGTGCAGAGACAGAAAGGGCAAAATACCATAAAGATGGATAATTTACTAAAAGCCATCTTAGTGATCTCTGAAGGGGTAACTTCTCTTACTTCAATACAGAGAACAAACATGCACAGGGACACCCAGTGCTCCCAACCCACAGGAACCCTCCACACATGTGAAACAATACTAAACATGTCTTAGGAAAAAGGTGGGAGAAAGAAAATGTTGAAATTGTGGCTTTTCTTCTTCATTTCTTTTACATATACTCTCTTTCCTAATCTCTCTACCCTCAATATACATCAAGGTTTTTTTCCTTCAATATATAGAGTTCCCCTTAAGTTAAAAGTGTCTCAAAATTGTCTGGTTTTGCATCCCTGTATAAAATCTCACAATACACTTTCACTAACACAATCTCACCATATGCTCTATATATACAATGTTTAGCAAAGGCAAATCACATCAGACCCACACCTCCCCTTAGGGGAAAATAATTTTAAATAACAGAAGATAGACAATTATAAAACAAAGAACAATAAAGTATCATGCTTTTGTTCACAGTCCCAATTTTTTTTGGTATATCATAGATGTGTCAATTTTACTATTTCAGAAGGAAACAAACACAAGTATCAAAGTGACAGCATTTCCACACAATTGTACCTACACTCTAACCAGAACCTTTTGACCATCCTCCCTCCTCCCCAGAGACATGCTGCCTCCTACTCCTTAATTCCCACTTCTCAACAATAACATCTCTTAATAGTCTCTTATTTCAGCAGCCATATGAACTACACACAACATTAATGCCTTAAACCCACAGAGCACAAACCTACTCCTTTTAAACAAGAGCCTATGGAAAAAGAGTTAAACATGTTTGAAAGGAGATCAAGTGAACACTGACAATGTTAGTCCATTCAACTGTTTGAACTCAATACCTATGGGAGAGAAAGCAAATGGTCTACCTTCTCCACTCTCAAGAACATGCAACGAGCAAATGTGTATTCATTTCATCCGTTCTAGGTCTGTACTGCCGTGCTTGTTACCTGGAATAAGTCTTGGCATCTCACACCACTGGTGCAGAGGGAGCCAATACCCACCAGCACCAAATGCTGATACCCCCCAGCGCTGCCTCCCAGCTCTGACAGCTACACATGATGCCACTGCAAACCCACTCACCAAAACAACCATTTTTCTCCCTGAGCATCAAAGAATGGCATGAAGACAAAAATTGTCAGTTCTGAGGCTTACTTCACTGACAATCCAAACTGAACACAGACAGCTGGAGATGAAATGTTAAAAAAACACCACACAGCAAAAACCTTCTATGGAGTGTGGGTAACACCATACGGTAAGAAATGAGCTCTGTATAAAAAGTCCTGACAGGAAGAGCCATAGAAACAAAGTTAGCAACTCTTATGGCCAAGTGGAAAACTCCTGGTAATCAACTGAATTATAGGGGAAGGGAAAGAGGTGTCTCATTGTTTACTCTGTAGCCAGCAAAATAAAAACAGGCAAGAAAAAACCTACACAAAAGCTACCCCCACACAGAGTTCATTAGTTTCTCCCCCTCGGGTTGCTTCAAGTAGCTGATGCTTGGGCAAAACAGAGTGAATCAGTGTTTTTAATGCTCTTCTAGTGGGAAGAAAGGCAAAAAAGCCAAGTTTACAGGATAAAAATTAATAATCCTTAGCTCTCAATTCAGATCAGTGTGGCTGGGGGGAAAAGCAGTAGTTTTCTAGTTAGAGGGTGAGGGAGGGGGAATTCTCATTATTTTCTTTGCAGTAAATGTAGGTAATGACACAGATTGAGCCACTGGAGTGGCTTATCCTGCAAGAGGTGCTGCGGTCTCTGCCCACTCCCCTCCTCACACTGAAACACCATGGGTTTAAGTAATCTTTTCACTCCAAGTTGTTCATATTTGATTCCTGAAAGTATCTAACAAACAGCAGTAAGTCCATTCTAAGCCATCTTTTTATATAAAATTTTAGATGCATATATATTCATGCAATTATATCTCTCAATATGCCCTTCCCTAACAAGTAGTTCTGATAAATACAAAACCAAAGGGTCACACTTCTTACCTAAAATGAAGGTATTGTTTCTTTCAAAAACAAACTCGGGTTCAGTTAACTGACAAACAGAGGTGTTTATATCACTTATAGTAAAAGTTATTTAATTTCTAGTACATATTGCAAGGCACACTGATGACACAGTTACGATATTTTATCCAATCAAGCCTTTAGCTTGTGAAATAGTTTGTCTTGAACTTATCTAGCAGAAGAAGGGGGAAGGGTTTCAAATACTGACTTGTTAAGAAACATCACCGCTTTTTATTTCTACACACTGATCTGGTCAGCACAATACTTGAAGAGGAAATGTTATTGCTCCAATTTCAGACCCAATTCAGCAATTCAAGCAGACAAAGCTTGGCTAAGCCACAGGCAAAGTGCAGCAATACTTCTCTTTGTGTTGACTCATTTAATCCCAGACCCAGATTTAAAAGCAGTCTGTACTACCACTCAGAAGAAGGACTGTCCATAAAATTTAGACAAAGAAAATTTTTTCTCAAAGCTCATGGAAGACATAGTAGTTGGTTCCTAACTACACTTTTTCCCTTTCATCTTGCACATACAACCCACCAAAGCAGCCGCTTTGGAGAGGTGCATTATCTCAGCATTCAGAATGAAAATATGACTCTTGGATTACCCCGCAGCTCCCTCTGTGCTGATGATCAAATTTCCTACCACTGCCTGCACACCATGGGGTTTGTTTACTACCTCTCCCCAGGACGAGCAGTCAGAAAGGCGAGCGCAGGGCCAGCACAGCTCCATGCCCCAAAGCCACCAGCCCAACCAGTGGGCACCAGGCTGTGCTCTCCTTGCAGCAGTAACCTGAACACTCTGAAAGGATCAGCACCTTTGTGAACGGACTGATGGCTCAAGAAACACAGCCAGAAATTTACGTAGGAGTGTCCAAGTCACATCATGCAAAATAGGCAAATCAAGCAGTGTGAGCCCAGCTGTAGATCTCCTGCTTATGTGGATAACCTGGAAAGCAGGCTCTCACCTGTTACCATTTGCTTCAGGATTTTAGCCCAACAATTCCTCACATCACTAATTAGACTAAAAGCTTATATTCATTATTTGTAAATTCCCTTGAGTGGACCATAAAGGCATTTAAAAACAAATTCTGAAGATTCTGCCATTACCATATTAATGTTGAATTTCTTATTTAAAAAAAAAATCATTTTTCAGGTGTTGTTAATGAGAGAAGGCTGTTAAGTTTTTTTTTTTTTTTTTTAATAAAGAATTAAACACTGCTTTAAATCTAACGGGAAGTTTTAGTGTCCTTTAGAAAAATGGGCCCACCTTTGTGGCTTCTGACACTTATGGTTGGGTTGGTTTTGAGATTGGTTCCTCCCCCTCCATTTGGGGTAGGAGTGTATGAGAAGATGCCACATTTTCTCTTTCCCTCCTCCTCTAAGCAGGGTTCTCTATTTCTTAAACAACTGTGCTATGGAGCTGATTTTGTTGACCAAACCTTTTCAAGCTATGATCACTTGCCATTTATTCTCTTACCACACCACTAACTTGCAACTAACTGGGATGTAGATAAAAGTGGAAATACCCATGAGGTACATAGAAGATTGAAAATAAACACCTTTAAAAGCAAAAATACTTCTAAGCATGCCAAAAAAATTTGTTTGCTGAGTATCCTTAATGGGACACAGCACTCAGCTTTTATCTTTCTTCTCCCCACCCCACATTTTCTTCAGCCACCAAAATAGCCAAAGGCTTCTTCTCTCCCTTCACCTGTTTTCCTCTTGCCCAGAGGGCCTGCTACTTGAAGCAGTCACTATTTCCATTACGAACTAGCTTTGAAAATCTTCATCAGCTGTAAGAAGCAGCCACAGACAAATTTTCATAGGGAGCCCCTGCAGTATGTGGCCATGTTAGGGGCTGGGGAGCAGTAGATAATTAAAAAAAGAAAAAAATTCTCCTTTTTTTTCTTTTCCCTAATTTCCAATGAATTCAGCTCCCTTTTAAAGAGCCCAAGGAGCAAAAAGGAATGGTGAGGGATACTTCGGAGTCACTTCTGAAGCGAAAAAAAAAGTGCAATAATTAAACAACAAAATACTTTGTCCTAAGCAGCTGCTGCGTACAGCCTCACAGCGTTTTTATCTTGCATGTCTTCCCTACTACCATCTCTTACTCAGCAGGAGTTTGCCAACCAGTCAGAAACCCAATGGAAATAAGTGACACAGATATCATGTACTATGTAAAATTTTGGCAACTTTTTTTTGGTATGGGAGGTATGGCACCAGATTAGGTCTCATCTAACAATAACTCAGTGATTCACCCTTCTCAGACTGAAATATCTAAATAAAATTAGCAGCACTCATAGATGAATTCAGTAGCCACCATGCTGCTGAGACCAACTGCTCAACCACGAGCCTGTGTGTGAAGAGAACATTGGAAATGCTTTCCAGATTCCTTACACCACAGTGATAGACACAGAGTCCAACCTATTTTGGTCTCTTTCAGGTCACACTTAAGTGTAACTACAGCTGTTCATACTCAATTTGAGTTCCCTGTAAGCTCCAGATCAAACAAATTCAGTTCTGGTTGCAGGGGGAAGACTGGAGGGGAAACAAAATAGCAAGAGTTGCTCCTCCTGTACACTTACAGAATTAAATGGCAAGACCTCTGTTACACAGTCTCAGTATTTGCTACTTCTTTTGCTATCAAATATCAGATTTAAAACGTTCAGGTTGAGAACAAGCTACTTCAGAACTTAAACTCGCATTAGGGTAGTTCAGGGACTCATCCCACTTTACCACCACCTTGCTATTTCCCATCACACATGCAATTTTTAAAGAAAAGCCTGTTTGCTGCCTCTCTCAGGCTGCTTTACAAAACCTGACACAAAATAATGTCCAATTCCTAAAAGGATGTCAATAAAAAAAGATTACTGTGGGGTCTAGGAAAGGGAAACACAAACACTCGTGCTGCTGAAAACACCACCTAATTTCAAAAAGCTTATATGCTATAACTAGAACAACTGAAATATCTTCTTAGTCTGGTTTAAGTGTATATGTAAACTTCAGCTACCATACTGGCTCCCTGACATTTTCAAGTCTCTTCCATGATATGAAAAGATATCAACAAGGGCAAACTACTTCATTTAGGCAACTCTCTATATAATAATACCTAAAAATATGAATAATAGTCCTAGTGCTTAAAAGAACTAAACAAACTGAAAGCAAAATTAACAAATGCACAGAGTAAATCAATGCTTTCAAATGTACAGCCACAGGTTTCAGGCTCTTTCCAGAGTTTAGAGCCACTCCAAGAATTGAGTGTGCATGTGCACATGCACGCATGGCATCCGTACTGACTGAAACTTCCATTTTTATTACTGTTTTTCAGAAATACATATATTAATCAACTCTGCAAGAGGACAGCTGACACGATAATTGAGCATTTGAAAGATACTATGCTCATCATCTGATGTTCCAGCAAAGCCTAACAATGACTTGCAGTTAATTTGCTCACATGACAGATTTTTTTTTAATTAAAAAAAATGTCTACCTTTCAATCTCAAGACTGAAATCAAGAAAAAATTTAGAAGTACTGGAAAGAATAAATTGTTTCTTTTAAATCTTCTAGACCACACTGACAGGAAAAAAGTAGAATACTCCACCAGCTTTACAACCGAAATATCATTACTGTACATTTCCTACTATCTTTAAAATAAATACGTTCTTCTGTCTCAATAGCTTCAGTATAATAAGCCTTATTAACACAAGCTTAAAACAAACATTTAAAGGATAAATTGATGCACATTGTAGCCAAGACTGCACAGATACCTAGGCTCACTTTGATGCTCTAGTCATTATTTCACTAGTACCCTTTGTTGAACTGGTGGAATACCAGCAAGAAGAGCACTCAAGTGCTGGTCCTTACTAATGGCAATTCCACGTGGCCTTAAACTGATTAAGTGACCTAAATCAGATGAGATATAACACCTTCACCAGAGGAGTGCTAGAATGCATGGGGTTTGCACTATCAGCACCAAATAGCTTCCCTTCCTTTCTCTTGCCCTGTCAAAACCCAAAAGTCATCAAAAGTGACCACTCTGCTGTTTGACTTGTCATTTTTATGCCGACAGTCAATAGATGCAGCAATTTCTTTCTTAAATGCCATTGCTTCTTCTACATTCCCATTACTTGCAAAGAAACAAATTTGGTGTATGTTTTTCAAACATTATTTTCACTTTTTTAGTAATTTTCTCTGAAGAATTCTCCTCCAAATATTAAATCTTATTCAATTACACCAAAATTTTGTGACAAGAACAGCGACAAATGATATAATTTCGTAGCCGTACTTTCAGGAAAATGTTACATGTTATTTAGAAGACCTGCACATTCTCCCCCCAAAAGATTTCATACCCTTGAAGTACAGAATGCACCATCTTTCGGCTGGTGCATAGAACTAAAAAGACACACCTTGCACACATACCAAATATTTTTAACATAAAGTGGGATCCAAAGACTAGCTACAAAAAAAATTTAGCTTTTTAATGGACATGTTTTAAGAAGTTACATTTGTACAGTAATAACAACCATACGAAATTTTTTTTCCTTTTTTTTTTTTTTTTGGAGCAATAAGTTTGGTCAGGTTAAGTATATCTACACTAGTAAACCTCCAGCCACAGTAAATAATTTGTACTGCCAGAGTTAAAGCATCACAGATTGTGTGCAAAGAGTCTTTTGCAATATTTTATATTTATTTAATAGAAATGCTGTTAATTATAACTTGTATTAAACTTCATTTTTAAGAATTACCAAAACAATCTTCTGTGCTTTTGTCATAGCAGCTTTGATTAGTGCACATGGGCTTACATAGTATAATATATGAAAGCAATCCCTGAGCTTTCATACCAGGGCTTGATTAAAGCCTTAGAGTATCATTTCATTCTGTTCAACTGGAAAAGTCAACAACTAAAATTCAATTGTTCACTGACTTTAAATTATGCAACATTTCAATTCTACAATTTCTTTCAAAGGCAAGTTATGCTGAAAAACTGCTCATATATAAGAGGTGTAAGTATATTTTCTTTAGCAACCTTTACAGTCAACAGATTATAATTTCCCCCATGTTTGCAATGTTATTAAAAAATCTGCCCTGACCTTAAGGAGTGGTATATACAGCAATTATAGGATAAATACTATCACCTTTTAAATAATTTCATTATTTTTAATTCTTTTTTTCACAGAAAACAGAATATAGCACATATTTTGAGGATGAATATCACAGAAAGCACTGATTTTTTCACTGTCATTGTAGATTTGAATACACTGCCATGACCAGAGAACGAAAAATAGTTTACATTTCTGCACTGGAAAGTGCACTCTTTACATAACATTTAACATTGACATTATTTTAGTTCACTTCCTATTAAACTAAGCAAAATTATAATTTTGGATTAGTTACTTTTAAAGCAGAGAAAAGATTATGTCATTCTACAGCTAATCAGTTAAATCATAAGTATAATTTATAAGTGAATCATCATTAACATCAAGATTATTTGCATTCAGTAAGTTGCAGTTTTCAAAGACATGGCACTTCGCTGGGTATTTAAATCAAGATTATGAACAAAGTTCATATGAATGAAGATGATAATTTTGACCACATTTAATAAATTATTTAGCAGATAATTAGTTTGAATTTAGTTTGTATACAAATGTGCAAGCTTATTATCACACCAAGAAAGTAATTACTATCTTATTTTTACAATCATATGGTACTGATTTATAAACAGACATACCTAAATTAGGTGGTACTTGGCCCCATTAACAGATCAAGTTGCTTTTACCTGAGAGCACCATTTAGTATAGCTTAAATATGCCTTTCAAAGCTTCTAAATTCAGCCATTCCACCTGCATGTAGATATACCCAACAAAAGAGGATTTAAGAACACTTTTTAATAGAGTTGGAGAAAGTTAAAATAGCAAATTAAATGAAAAGGCATGAGGAAGACTGTGGTGTTGTAAGATATTTAACCACAGACATAAGTCATCCTTCTTCAGGGGTTACAAACCACTTTTTGCAAACACTACTGTTTTTATGTCTTTTTTACTCTCCACGATCATCTCCCAAAAATTCAGCTTATTCAAACCATGCTGGCACCAGCTTTGTGTCTAGCACTGGACTAGGCAATGAGACACAATTACCAGTAACAACCAGAACTGGAGCTACCAAAAGCCTCAAAACAAAGCCATCACTCCCTCCCCTCTTCTCCCCCAAACCTCTAAGACATGCTTTAATGCTTCACAACCACATACACAGAGTGCAAGGGAAGTTCACAGAGCTGAATCTTAGAGGGAAAAGAGGTCAGGATGCCTGCTCAGCCCCCCCAAACCAGGCCAAGCTCTCCTCATCTAGCCCCAGTCTCAACAGGTAGGTGATACGCCACAGCCACCCCCAGAAAACTATCACTGCTCAAATGCCATTTCTTCCTCTGAAATTTGCAGGCTTTAATCATGGTAAAACATGACTAAGTTTTGGACAGACTGTTCCATGCTTTGTCTTTTTTTTTGTTCCTTTTTCTGCCCTTTTCCCCCAAAGGTACCATCCAAAATGATACATCCAGTTACACAAGTGAGAACTATGTCAAAGAGGCTATCTGGAATACAAAATCACATGTGATTTCCACCAGCAGTCTCAGGCTAAAAAAAGTTAAGATTAGCTTCAACTTCTATTTGATAAACCATTTTTTGAAGCGCTCCAGTGCAGAAAGCAACACTGCTGTACAGCAGGAGACTGACGTAACCACACGTGTGGTGCTGGATCTGAACATGCATTCAGAAGCAGCATTTTCACGTCAAGAGGCTGAACTTAGCCTGTGCAAAACCAGTAACAGGCATACTGGGTGGACTGTGTGCATCAGGTGACGAGCCCAAGGGCCAGGAAGAAAAGCAGTGTACATAAGCTTATTACTTGCCATAGAGGCAAGCAAAATCCAGCGGTGGTTAGTGAATGCAAGTCTGTGATTTTAGCAAAGCTAGTCAAACACAAATGAAGAGCAATCTTTATCATTTCAAGATTTTAAACTTAGTTAATGACAAGTCTTCAAACTGTTTTCCCAAGATTACTTTCAAGAAAAAATGGGTAGCCTCAACTGCAAATAGCTTAAACACATCCTACATACCTAAAAACATAATTCTACTCATGCTTTGAGTTCAACTGAACTACTGCCGTAAAGCCCAGTTGTACAAAGGCTGTGTACACCACTTCTATCTAAAGCTTACCATTCTATGTTAAATGCCGAATTTGGGAGTTATTTACATACCAACAATCACTTCTCGTTTAAGAGTAGCCAGAGCAAAAGAAGGGGTAGAAATTACATTACTTGTAAAAATTCTCTCTCACATGCATAACAGGAAAAAAGCGAAAACTTCTAAACAGAGGTATATAATTTACTCTAAAAAAAATTATAATAAGCAGCAACCCAGAGCAAGGCATCAAATAGAACAGAAACTCACCATTTGTTATTAGGACTCAGACCATCACTGAGAAAAAAACTTAGAATTTAATAAAGGATCCTCTACTTTTTGACTATTACAACAATGTGAGATATTTGGTTGTTTTGAGGCTGAGTTTTTGGGGTTTTTTTAAGTATTTTAGCAGAATGAGCATTCTGATGCATCTTCAAATGAACTAATATTAGCAATATAAGAACAATTTTACACCACTCCTACTGAGTTCCAGAATTAAACTCTGAAAAGAAATTTAATGATGAGTACACAGTATTTTTAAAAATTCCAACAATAAGAGTTGTCCATTTCTCATTTATTTCTCATCCTACGTTAAAAAATTCTGTGCGGGTGGAAAATTCATAAAATCTGGTAACAAACAACTACTGAGATACTGCAGCACCACTCTTGGGTCAATTGTAGTGCTTCCTGATCGGCAATGGAAGTTTTTAACATTTTTGTTAGCATAACACCAAGTTATGCTGCTGCCCACCACCACCACCTAGAACTCAAATAATCTAGCTTCTATTAACACAAATCTCACCATGTGAGAGCTCTTGTTGCTGATCAGCACCAGCACCCACCGCCATCAATACCACTAAGAGACGCTTAGCGTTGAATCCCTCTCGCTTGGCCCTGCTAAACAGCTCCCTCCATACACCAGAGCACTGGTTTTCCACCAAGAAAGAGTGGTTCACTCAGGAATCCTGTTGCCTTGCTAGGAAAGACCCTTGTGCTCTGCACAGCACAGAAGTACCTAACTCCAACAAACCAGTACCTCAGTGGCAAGGGGAGACTGTGCAAGATGGTGCATTAGCAAAGTAATCTGAAAAATCATTTCTAAATTAGCAGCAACAGTCCAACACAAAGTATTTTCCCTAGCCATTACCTGCATAAGTTTGCCACCAAACTTTCATCAGAAAAATCATTGAAAGCATGTATATCAGACTTCATATTAAAAAAAATATAAGGTTTATGTTATAAATATAATCTATTGTCATAGATTAAACTACTAACAAAATTCCTCTAGCACCCCACAGATTATATTTGTCAAAGACTTTTTTAAAGAGACACTTTTTTTAAATTTTTACTCTAGATGTAGGAGAAAAAATTGAACTATTCTTCCATGATAACCATGAAACCACCATCACAAAGAATTTCCCCAATGTGTATAAACTAAATAACCCAGTCTATCATCAAAAATAAATTTCTGGATAATCTGTCCTGTAATTGTTTTAAAACTACTGTTTAAAAAGGAAAAACAACCAAACAACTGGTATCTTTTGCCTTTGTTAGATCCAGGCATTCTCCCTATCAAAGCTAGGGATGCTTTGCCAACTCTGTATCCCAACAGTCCCCTTGCAGCACACACAGGAATCACGATTCCCCTCAGTGGCAGGGAGGAAGGGGCAGAGAGTGTGAGCATCAGGCCCTAGGATGAAAGCTGTGTGGAGCACCTGCACAGCAAAACTCGCCCAAGGTAGGGATTCCCCCACCTCCTCCTCTCTCCCTGCCAGCCCTCCGGCCCTGGTTATTCCTAGAAAATTGGAGCCCCACCTTGATCAATGCATGCTAGATATTTAATGAATAATTCCTAATCCAAATCCAACTAGTTTTTTACTCTGGCTGCTCTTTAACATGAAATTTCAGGAAAATATGTAACTGCAAACCCAACTAATAACTTAAGCTTATTAATTTTTCCAACAGAAATTTTTGTTTCTTACACGTTGGAGTTCCCCTTATTGGGAATTCTGATTTCTGCACTACAATTTTTAAGGCTCCATTAGGGTGAAGTGAGCTCCATTTTTGAGGGAAAACCTATAGAACCTGTACATTTAACATTTAAAAATAAAAAACAATTTACTGAAACAATAAAGCACTGCTATTTTCAAAGAGGAAAAATGTATTGGACACATGGTGTAGACTACGTATTTTAAAATAACATTCCTAAAGTTCAGCTGAGCATGAAAGTTAATCTTTCAAAAGTGAACATTCAGCTCCAGTTGTGCTCAAGGGTACTGGAAACAAAAAAAAAACCCCAAAAACCAAAAAATCTCCCAACCTTACTATTTTTATAAATTCTCCAGATATTTTTAGCTGGTCCTTTCTTGAACTGCTTTTATTTTATGGTAATACAATCTTTTAAAGTGCATATGTGGATATATATACACACACAAGAGACACACGTATACATACACATTCTCTTTGAAACTGATTGGTGAGAAATACTGCAGAGGCTACAATCACAAAATAATCAAGACACCAAAACATTTTAAATGGAGTAAAGCCCTTCCCAGCTGAAGATCTTCTGTTTCAAGACAGTTTCATTTCTGTACTTAGTGCCATACCCAAGAAGAGTCAGATCTCTCTTTGACTCATTATCTGTGCTCTTATCCAAATTTTGACTTAATTTAAAGCACAGAATACCTCATTTTGCACGTTACTGGCAGTTTTCCGTTCTCTCAGTTTTGCAAAAGGACAGTTTGAGTGGATGCTAGTTCCACTGCACCATGAAGAGGCAGGCTATAAAGGAAGCACATGGCTGCTAAGGCTATGTTGAACAGGAGACCTTTCATACTACAGGTTCCTCTTGTGCCAGCTGTCACAATAATACAAGCCAGAAAAAAAAAAATTAAAATTTTTCATTTTGAAATTTCAATGCATTTGCAGAAAAAAAATGGAAAACCACCCTTTTTTGGCACCACTCTTTTACTGCCATTACACATACAGTATTTTAAGGTTTACTAGGGTCAATATTGGGGTAATGCACTTTGTTTGCTAAGTATCCCACTACGTATTTCAAGATTTTCTTCTCTGTTAAGTATATGCATCTTTGAAAACACACACAAACCAATGTTACAGATCTGGAAAGAAACAAAACTGGGAGGTAATAACAAAATTACAGTTTTTTGATACTTACCACAAACACACAGGAGCTCTTGCTCCCACACAGAAATTTTTCTAAGCCAAATTGCATATTCCAGTTGATGACAAGGAACAACTGTCACTGAAGTATCCAGATGGATAGACAAGCCCAGAAAGGCTGGGTAGCACCAGTAAGCACTGGGCTAACTGATCTCCCCAGCATATCCCAAACAAAGACACCCAGGGAGATTTTTGAGCAGTACATTCAACATATTTTCCTCATTTGGACAGCAATGGTAACACTCACCCAGTAAAGATGCATGATGAAAAGGCATACAAGTGCGTACACCTGACATGCCCAGGAAAAAAATAAAGGAAAAAATATGAAAGCCTCAGACTAAAATTATAAAATAATGCTCAAGTATTTCTGACTGAATCACATTTCAAGACAAAATAAGGGAAAGTTATGGTTCTATCTTAGCTTTCAACAATAATTAGCATATAACTTTACATAATTCTATATTCCGCATCATTAGAGATGAAGAATGGACTGATGGGGTGATAGACATTTTGCATATGAAAATAAAAGTGCATTAAGAGAGAATCATCTTAAAGCACTCTGGAACCACATAAAGCACCTTGATACTGCTAAATGTATCAAAACCTATCCAAACTTTCTAAACCATCCCCCTCTATATATAAAACATGAAGTTATCATCCATATTTAGGTTTTAGAGTATTCAATTTTTGCACATGTTCTCTATCCATTTACTGATTCTCAATAATCCAATTCCAAGAATAAATTTTACTCTTAAATTACAAGGAAAAAGGTCCTATAACAATATTGCCCTGTGCCTATCTCACTGGACTCATGTAAGGATGAAATCACTTGAACAAAGTGTCTTCAGCTGTAGTCCATGCCACTACATATTTTTTACCAAAATCCTAGGATGATAAAATGCTAAAAGATAAGGTGACACTAAAGAGAAGAGCAGGTTTAAGGAGTGAAGAATCTTCTTTGTGAGGCTCCTAGAAGGACTAACCCTATCCATGGCTAAGTATTAGGTGTATTTTAATGCTGTCTGGGTCACTCTCTCAACAGGCATTATGGGAAGCAACACATTTTCTCTTAGGTAGGTAAATCTCAGGCCATTTAAGAATTTTTCAGGTCAAAACCAAGCATTTGAAGTCCACTCAGTAGCTAGCCAGAAGCCATAAAAGGGCTCCAGCACTGTAGAGTCCTATGCTCTGCACTTAAAAGAGCAACTGAAATGAACACAGCCCCATTTTACAAAAATACCACCTTCAAGGTCTCAAAAATGTGGAAAATGTTATTACCCCATGCTTGAAGGGGAAAAAAGGGAGAAATTTAAAAAAAAAAAATCTTAAACATTTCCTGATCATATTTTTATTACCCTTGAATTACACTTCCAAAATGTTATTTTTTATTCCAACCCTTTAAAATTTACTGTATCTACGCACAATTTAAAGTCCACTACAAGTATATTTCTCAGGGTACCTTCTGTAAAGGGAAGTTAGCAAAACGAGAATAGGACCAACCTTTCAGGACACACATTTACAGCTGTGTTTCATGTGTTCCAGCTGATTTTTAAAAACTGCAGCAAGAAGGGATTTTTTTTTTAATTAATGATCAAACAGCATGAGGAGCTATAAAAATTAAATTCCCCACAATGTAGCAGTTAACATGGTCGGTGAAGATTATCTGGTTTTGCCATAATGACTCATTGTCTGTATAGGAATAGTAACAACTGGTGTTTCCACTCTAATTGTAAAATTTCAAAGATTAAAACAAAACAAAAAAAAAATCTTCTCTTCACATCTGCAAGAACAAATGCGGAAACAGAATAAAAACTTTAAATCACTATGTGAAGTTTTGGCCCTTCACTCTCAAAAACATTGTACATTTTCACACAGAAAAGAGAACAAATACAGCTAAGAAATGGCATATTTTCTAGCATGTCTTCTTACTTTGAGCATATTTCTGCCTACTTGTTATTTACAGAAGCAAAACTAAAAATCAATGCCACTAATTTTTTTTTTTAATAACTGACCATTGCAGCCACCATACATACTTTAGCCTCACAAAACCATTTGCCACATCTTGCACACACTAGAAACAAACCCTCCTTATACTGAAAATTAGCAACACAATCCCATTCCCATCTAATGGTCACCCATGGAACAGAGGTGGCTGCATGAGGGGGTCTTGGGCCCTGTTTTCCTCAAATCAGCCTTCAGACACCTCAGTATCAGAAGTGCAGCACAGCTGGCAGGCCATTGCTCTCCCCACAGAGCGACATTACTTACAAGGGTGCACCTTTGCTACCCACGTCTCCCGCTCCCTTCCCAAACAAATCCCCCAGAAGAGACACAGCAAATTTATTTTTTCAGCCAAGAGCCCTCGAGGTGGGGAAAAAAATAATTAGCTTTCCAATTGGAAAAACACCTCATCATTACCACAACTGAGGTGTTTGTGAGCATTTTTGGTACCTGAGGGCCCCAGGAGCAGGCAGAGTGGATCAGGTCTGGGTGGGAAGCCCACCTGGACATGGAAACCAGGCCGGGAGGCTGTGCCAGGCACATCCCCAGGTGCCCAGAGTTAGTGCCTGCCCTCCCCCCACATTGCGCACAAGTGACATCAGGGCCATTTGAATAATCAGATTGCAGCCTACATCGCCTTGTGAGATACCAGCTGCTCTTGGATTGCGGCGAGGTAGTACCCAAAGCCTCGCACCACAAGTTCCACGTACGCCATGGGCAGCCACCATCCTCCTGCTGCACCGCCCCTTCGTGAGGGGAAAACTCATCTAAGTGGTGGATGTGACTAACGGTGCCCTGCCTTCCCTCGCAGAGCGCGACTCGCAGTCAAAATCATTACAATGTCTCCTCTAACTTCTGCATAAAGTGACCTAAACCCTCAAATATTGCAATAGCCTTCTTCCACACCAAGGGGTCTAAATGCAGAAATGCTGCATTCCTTTGGCATTCCCTTGAGATTTCAGTAGTAAGTCAGGAATCTATTCCTGAGCTTAATAAATACTTCACACCTCCCCCAAAATAATTCCCCACCCTTCCATCAAGGAAACCTTGACCAGGTCTCTTTTTTTTCAACCACAGCGTATCCCCTTGTCTGTTTTTTAAATGCTGCCAGGGAAGGTGGGGCAGGGGAGAAAGCCACACAGAGGCTCTCTCCTTACTTCCTTCCACAGCAGGTAGGGAAGGCAATTTTGCAAACCTGGGTGTGCCCATTTCAAATCAGAAGATCCAGCAAGGACTGGAATGCAGTGACTACTGGGCCCAAGAATTTCACCCTGAATAACAAGCCAGGCACACTCCATGTCTTCTAGATTCAGCTCAACTTTATGGCAACCCTAGCTGACACCACCTCTTGACCTTCCTTTATGTGACAAGGATATGGATTACCAAACCCTTACCCTTTCCTCCTGTGCACCTCAGCTGTCTCTGGAGAAAGATACCCACAAACTACCTTTGTGAGTGATAATGTACACACTATGGTTAAAAAAAAAAAATAAAACAACAGAAACCCCCCTGAAAATGATGTTTAAGGAGGCTGTGAGGAGGGGAACTAGGAGCCTCCATGAAGCAGCCTCACAGCAGCAGAGGTCAATACAATGTATTGAATAATTTTGTTGCACTACGAAACAACTTTTGCTCTTATGAAGTAATCATCTAACCAAACTATTAATCGCACACTCATGCTGAAAGACAGACTTGACACATCCACTTTTTTTTTTTTAATGGCATCCCTTCTCTAGCTGTATCTCACAAGCTGGAGTGCACAGGGCTCTCTGGAAAGAGCTTCCTGGCCTTAGAGCATGCAAACACATTGGGTGGGCCAGGCCAGCAACACCCCCCACCACACCCCAGCCGCTTCTACACCTTTCCCTCCTGCAAAAAGATAAAAAGGCTTCAAATAAGTTACTCTGAAACCACCTTAATCACTTTCACCAGCAGTACTCAACGTTTAAAAACTGTGCTTTAAATGTAATTAACAACTCCAAATATGTGCCCAGTAAGCAATGTTTAGAAATACAAGGAAAAAAAAAATCTCAAACTTTTTGACACCCTTGCCCTCCTCAAGAATATTAGACCTCTATAAAAGGAACAAGAGAGTCACTTTTACATATGGAGGTCACTGAATGAATTTTAAGTGGCTCTCTATATTAGATTTCAGGAGAGGGGGAGCGGAAACAAAGGGGAAGGAAGTACAGTTATGAGAAATACAATTTAATTTTCTGTTAAACAACAGTATAAATCTGAACTATATCTAATACATTCCAGAATGATAATGCACGATGAAACAGTGTTTTAACAAATAAGGGCTTTGGGAGAAGCAATACGGGTATGCTGATACATTTGCAGTCTTTTCAATATGTCTATATGTAGGCAGCACATGCCTGGAAAAGTGCCTTAAGTTCAGAGCAGAATTCTTTTCAACAAGTTACAGGCAGATAAATGTTTCTGATAATTGTTAATTCACAGACAAATAGGACACAGTACCCACAGTACAAAGAATGGACTTTTACACCATTTCAGCTGACAGCTGAAAGAACAGAAAAATACTTTTAAACACGTTAAACAATGATTTAAAAAAAAAAGTTGGGGAAGCACCAATGATTTTAAATTTATCTTTATGACTGTAATGAATTTCTTTTCAAAAGCATAAACAGATTGCTCTTTGTGCAAGCTTAACATTAATAAGCATGACAGTAAATTTGTTAGACTAATAGGAAATTATCAATTTTTATACGTCCCATGGAATTTTCTTCTTAAATCTAGAAGTATATTCCATCTACAACAGTATTTTTCTATACTAAATATCTGAAATGTAAACTGCTGTAATTCAAAACTATATACATGGCATATTAAAGGAGAAATAGCGCATACACTACATTAATTTTCAATGAAAAGTGTCAAATAAATATAACCATAAAGATTCACATGCAATTAATTTGTCCAGAGAAGGGTTCCCCTTTCCCTTAACTAGAGCAAAAAATCCTCCATACTTTCTCAAGTGAAGCTTTCCTCAAACATTGAACAGATAATCAAACTTCTAATTCTCAAAATACCATGATACAATGCCCATCAAGAGAGATAAACCATCTTTTCCAAACAACTATCTTAAAAAGACTGCAGTTTACAAAATAATCCTGAAATAGTAGAAGCCCCTTTTAATAAAGTTGCACAGACAGACATACTTCCCAGATTGAATAATGGAGTACAGGAAAAAGCACGTGGAAAGTTTGATCTTTTTTTTTTTTTTTTTACTCTCTAGTGCACGCCAGGTTTTCTATCGTATAAATATTTGTGAAAGAAGCAAGCTGAATTGCTATAAGCAGCATAAAAATACTACTGCTTTATTCCAAATATTGCTTTTTTACATGAGGCCCAACAAAATTACTGCCTTGCAAAAATTAATTGTATGTTTAGAAATTAAGGATGCATAAATCCTATCCTTACTGAGAAGGAGTCCTTCTCCTGCTGCTTCTATAGACCAGCTCAAAATAGCGATGATAAAATCCTCTCAAATACAGACGAGACTTCTACTATGTGCCTGTAAAATGCTGCAGACTCCAACATGGCAGGATCAAAAAAAAATTTATCCACCAGTATATTTACAAGGTGCTTTTTGTTGCTGAAGCAGAGCTCACGTGCTTGCCCGTTATACAGTGCACAACACCACATTTCATTTCCTGCTAGCACACAGATTTTAACTCTTCTCACTGAACTTTAAATTTTAAAATCTACACAATCATTTGCCATCAGACCATAATAATTTGCTTCTTCCATAGGAAAGTGCCTTTTTTTTTTTTAATATTAAATTAAACAGACCCACTGCTGCCTGGCCAAGACACTACATTAGAAATACATGGGGTGATTCAAGAAAACCTCTCGGACAGCACTGAGTACACGCCTGTGGGTTTAAGAAAGCGGTCCATTTATCTACAGGGAAGAGAAACACAAACCTAAGCATTTTTCAAATTGCTTCTCACTGGATAACTAAGGGCAAGGGGCGCTGCGGGGGGGCTTGGGGGAGGGGGGATGTAGATAAAAATAAATTACCTTTGTCTTTTCGGGACCGAATGTTCAACTTCTATGAGTTTCCCATGCAGCTCCACTTTACCTGCCGAGATAAACAGAAAGGGGAAAATATTCGAGCGCGGCTGTGCGTCCCCATCTCCAGGAGCGGGTTCGCAGGGGTGCGAAGCAGGAAACAGGAGCGCAACACGTTAGCCCATTCATCGGCAGCCCGGGCAGCGGCGGAGCGGGGCCGCGGCGCCCGGGAAGGCGGCACAGCCCGGAGCCGAGCCGCTGCCGCGGGGGAGCCGCGCTGCCCTCGGCGGGGCCCCTTCCCCCGCCCCGCGCTGGAAACAGCCCGCGAAACGTCGTGTGCGGGAGCTGGGCTCGGCCCCGTCTCGGGGAGGGGGAGCGGGGGCTCTGCCACCCCCCGCGCCACCAACTTCGGGCGATTTTCTGCGCGGAAGCGGACGGGAAGGGAGCCGAGAGGAGGCGCGGAGCGCAGCCCGAGCTCATCTCTTCCGAGGCAGCCTCTCCCGACAGACCTGAACCCATCTCCTCCGAGGCAGCCTCTCCCGGCAGACCTCCGCAAAGCCGCTTCACGCGAATTTTTTTTTTTTTATAAGCACACAAAAACAGGATGTCGGGGCCGGGAGCCGGCACTGCTGGAGGCGGTGATGGGTGCGTGAGAGCAGCGAAGAGAAACCGAAATAAATAGCTGGGCAGCGCGAGGCGGGGGAGCAGGCAGGGCTCCCCCTCCCAAGTTTGGGGCAATTCGGCGGCTCGCCCCCTAGCCCCGCGGCCTAAGCCAAGCCGAAGGGAGCCTCAGCCCGCTCCGGGGGGAGGCCGCCCCTGCGAGGGGCTGCGGGGGAGTCCAGCTGTGCCCGGGGTGGGACTGTGTGTGCAGCCGCTGCCCCGCGCAGGGCTCCGCGCCCGCAGCCCGCCTCCGCCTCACTGCACTCACCGCCCTCCCCCCCAATGCAGCGAGGGCCCCCGGCCGGGCAGGGCTGGCCGCGGGGCTTGGAAAAACATGGGAACTGCCGCGCCGCGGGTCCGCGGGCCCAGGCTCCCGCCCCTCCCCGGCCACTCCCGGGGGGCCGCCGCCGCGTAAACCCCGCGCAAAGGCTCCGCGGGAAGGCCGGGCGGCTGAGGCCGCGCTCCGAAAACAACAGTTCCCACCTCACCTGGGGGCAGAGGGAACGGGGACCCCGACACCCCCCCCGGCCCCCCCCCAGACGGGCGGCGCGGCCCAGGCCGCCGCTACAGCCGCTCCGCGACCGCGGAAGAGCTCGAGCGGCGGGAGCCGTCGGGGCTGCGGGGAGGGCGGGGGTGGTGGAAGTGGCCGCTCACCTGAAAGTGCCTCGATGGCCTTCATGGCCCAGCTCTCGTCGGGGCAGTCCACGAAGGCGTACCCTGTCTTCACCAGGAACTGGCCCGAGAAGGGTATCTTGGAGTCCTTAAAGAGACTTTCCAGGTCGAGAGGGCTGACGTTCTCGCCGAGGTTGCCGATGTAGAGCTTGTTCATCTTCCTGGCGGCTCGGGGAGGCGCGCACCGCGGGCTGTAACCCTCGTCTTGCGAGAGGAGGTGGGGAGGAAGGGGGAAATAAAACAAAATGCGATGGAGGAAGGAGAGAGCGAGAGAGAGAGAGAGAGAGAGGACAGGGAGAGGGAAAAAAAAAATCAGATCTGCAGCTTGTGTCCCTCCCTCTCTCTCTCAAGGGGTAAAAAAAAAAAAAAAAAAAAAAAAAAAAAAAAAAAAAAAAAAAGCGTGGCCAAACGGGAGCCCTAAGTGCCTGTCGAGCTACCCAGGCGCATGGGGGGCACGGGGGAAACACCCAGCGCCGGGGCCGCGGATGGCGGGCTGCGAAGAGGAAAAGGAGGAGGGGACGGGAAAAAAAACTACTTTTTTTGTCTTGCCCCCAAGCCCCTTTGGCAGCAGCAGGCGGACTATGAAAATGTCACACTACGTGCATGCAGGCGCCGCCTCTCCGTATTAAAAAAAAAAAAAAAAAAAAAAAAAAAAGGAGAAGGGGAGGGGGGAGGGAAGGACGGAGAGAGAGAGAGAAAAAAAATTACTTGAATATTCCGGCTTTTTGAATGAGCCACGTGTTCAAACTACAAATCAACTTCTCACGTGAGGAATCCCAGCTCTTCAATTAGCGAGTGGATGGGGCGCACACACACTCACGGAGGAGGAGGATGGCTGGGGTGAAGGACGGGGAGAGGGGTGGGGGAAGGCTGGACAGGACAGGACAAGTTTAGAGAGGGCCGGAGGGCGGGGGAAAGGGAAACCGGAGTTGGGTGGGCTCCAGTCTGCGCCGCCTCTGCCCTTCCGCCGGGGGAGTCCGCTCTGCGCGCCCCCTCCGCCCAAAAACGGCTGGGCGGCCGCACCTCCCCCCGTGTGAGCGGGGTGTGATCCCGGGGAGGGAGGGGAAAAGGCACCGCAATGCCCGCCCCCCCGCCCCGCTCCTCCCCCGCCGTGCCAGGCGGTGGGGATTATTCATCGGGGTCGTGCCTGGGCGATCCCGCTCCCCGGCACTATGGGTTGGGGGGAGGAGGAAAAGGGAGAGGAAAAAGAGGGGGTGCGATGGCGGGGGGAGGCGGCCGGGGAGAGAGCGGGATCCGCTCCCGCGCAGCGCCGCCGCGGCTGCGTGCTGGGGGGCTGCGGGGCGGGGGCGGGGGGTCCCTCTAGCCCCGGAGGAGCCCCATATGGTAATGATCCCGCATCACTTGCGGCGCCCCTTGCGCTGAGTCTTACAGAAAGGAGAAAGAGGGGGAGAGGGAAAGAAAAAAAAAGACAAAGGGGTGGAGGAGAGTTGGGGGATGATGAAGAAGAGAGTCCTGGGGCGAGGGAGCTGCCCTGCCCGGGGAGGGGCGGGGGGACCGCGCTCCCAGCCCATCTGGGCAATGGTGGACGGCGTGGGGGGAAACGCGAAGGCACCGTTGCCCTCGGCTGGTAACGGCACACAAAGGGATTTGGCGACCCCCCTCTTTCCTCCCCCCCTCCCCCTGCCCGGTCTAAGGAACCATTCATAATTCTCCACATTCGTATAGATACAATGGTGGGCTTGTGGGGGAGGGGTTTGGGGGTGTGGAGCCTTTCCAGTGCAAACAAAACGTTGCCTGAAGATGAAGAAAGGATACGGAAATGAAAGCCAGCACTGTGTTTAATATAGCGATCTAGCAGGTTTTGTTTAATAATTCAACGCACTTTAGCCGAAGGTTTCATTTATTCCATGGTAGGCTTCTTGTGGTACGTTTTAATAGGTACATCCATGGAAAATGGTTAAATACTTTTATTAGTGAGCAATGACTGGATTTCCACATGTCCTGTAGTATGTCTGGAAATCTGTAGTAAAGAGGAACGCTTCCTAATTTTGTGCCTAACTTCTAATAAGTATACAATTAAAGAGGGGTGATTTAAATCTCCTTGGAAGCCGTGCTGGGGTCAGGCTTTTGTTACGCACGCTGCGGCCGCCGCAGCTCGGCGATGGTGGTGGTGGTGGTACCCAGCGCTCAGGGGGTGAGTCAGCCGCTGAGGATTTCTCTTGTGGTGGTATGATGGTGCAAGTAGACATGGCTCACCATGAGGCTGGAGCCCCAGACCATTGTGAAATTGCCAAGGGCTGGGGGAATGCTGCAGTAAGTTGGAAACACGGCCCTTTTGTTGTGTGCATCCAAGCGGTTGGCTGACCAAAACCCTAATATTTGTAATTTCAACCCATTGTTTAATCTCAGGGTTATTTTAGTGAACTTTTAATTGTCAGGTTGTGATTGAGGAAATCGAGTGTTTTGTGTTTCACTAATCAGAATTTAATCACAACTTCCATTTTGTAGAAAATTAGCAAATAATTATCTTGTGGATAGAGAGAAATTTTTTTCCTAGAGATTTAACCTGTTTATAACTTCTTGATGTTGAATGTAGAATGCTTTCCTAAATGAATTTGTATTTCATAACCTCACTCTGTATAGTCTGGTTAAAATAAATAATTTCTTATCTAAGTTAAAAACAGCTCCCTCCAAACAGCTGAATTCTTAGCTAACTTGTGAAAGGAATTAGACTCTGTTCCTGCAGATTAATTGCATTCTTTATAAATTTGATTTGTACTGCATCTATAAGGCAATCTGCATGTGCTCATTTCTACATGGTTGGTCTATAGCATTAGCCAGTATTTCCTCTAAATTACTAAATAGGGTGCATATATTTCATTTAATATCCTAGTCTGAAAATCTGTTTTGTTAGAAGATTTCTTTAAGAAATTAAGACTGAATGTTCATGATAACACTATGCACGCATTGTCCAACAACATCACAAACCGTTTTGTAATCAGATGGTTGGGTGGGGGGAAAAAACCCCTTACTTATTAGCAATGCCCCCCCACCTTTTTTTTTATACTCTGAAAACCTCTTGCTAATAAGATGAAATATTTTCTGTAAATCTAAATAATGTATAGCTTTGTTTGTTAAGAAGTGTGGGTTGGTTAGTGGTTTCAAGAGTCATTCCAAATCTTGAATGCCAAAAAAGGCAATTCAACAACAAAAATTGGTTCATGTTGTCTGACAAATCTCCACTTCCCTGTGCAGATGAATGTAGTTCAGACCAGTTGGGCACTCCCAAATGTTAACGTTATTGAGAATATAGCTTTAAATTTTGAGATGTAATTTATTTTGGCAGTCACAAATCAAATGTGTGAGCATGTAACAGAGCATTCCCACATATTAATGTATTTTTCGATTTACCTCAGTCAGAAAAGGCATTATAAAATTTTTAATTTTTTTCTGTATTTCATTTGTTTGTGTTTATTGCCCACAGAAGCCAGGAAGTTAAAATACTTACATAAATATTGCACACAAGGAAGCACAGCCAATCTTTAATTAGCAAGGGCTTTTACGACATTCTGGCGTTTAGAATTAAAACTCAACCATGTGCTTCTCCCCACCTCAGGGTGAGAATCCAAGAGCCTCCGCCGTGTCCGTCCCCCCTCTCTTGCACGGCCAGGGGTGGGCAGGGCGCTCCCTCTCTGCCCCCTCCCGAGGCCCGAACCCCCCCGCTCTGCTGGGCTCGGCGCATGGTGGGTGGGTGGCACGTCGGACCGCCCGCAGCCCCAATATTTCCCATTAAATGGCTTTTTTTTTTTTTTGCTTGGTCGGGTTTTGGTTTTGTGGGGATTTTTTGGACTACTGCCGCCCACGGAAGGCTCCTGCGTGGGCTCGTGGCTGAGGCGCAATGGGCAGCGGGGGCCGGGCAGCCGGCGCGGGGCGCGGTGGCGGCAGGCGCTCCCCGTGGGCTCCGGGCGGCCGCCGCCACGACGGCGGGGACGCCGCCGCCCCTGCCTCCGCCACGGCGGCGCGGGCGCGGAGCCGCCTGTACTCGGGGGGCGGACACCCGCGCCGACGGGACGGGACCGGACAGCAGCGCTGATCCGCCCGCTCCCCAGCCCGGCGCCGCCGCGACCCCTGCCTCCCCCGTCCCTCCGTCCTCCTGCCTGCCTGTCTGTCTGTCTGCCTGTCTTCCCGCCCTCCCCTCGCCGCCATCCCCGGGGCGCGCAGCCCCCGCGGGCGGCCATAGCCGCTCGTAGTAAAGCGGCGCGGCGGCGCCGCCTCCCATTGGCTGAGCCCTGCGCCTACCAGCGCCGCCCGCCGCCGCGGCGCGCCCGCCCATTGGCTCCCGCGCCGGCCCCCGGGGCGCGTGGCGCGAAAGCGGCGGCGGGCGCGGGGGTGGCGGGGGCGGGGAGGGGAGACGGGCGGGGGGATTCA
>JACBWW010000012.1:4787210-4822939 GCA_020086605.1 Lanius collurio
CCCAGTCTATTGCTCTAGCAAGTCAGAAGAAGCTGCCGTTTTCTCCAGGAAACAAGCTGGGAATGGGTACATTCCAGCTCCCATCCTCCTCTTCCCCATCCTTCTCCTCCTTCTGCTTTCTCATTGTATCACCTCTGTTTCAGCAGACTAACAGTTGTCACAGGAATTTAAGAATCTGCACCTGTTTCAAGACAAAGGGAGTTGTCATTAAAATTTCCTTAAAAAACAGCTATTACCAGAAGCTCTGGTCAAGAAAAAAAAAGATGAAGGTATGTTTTAAAAGATCAGAGAGGTTGGAGCCACACTGGAGCAGATTTTGGACCTATTCAGACAAGCAAAAGCTGGGGTCTTGCCCCCGGTGACACATAGTTTTTCCCCCACTCACTTTTGCTGTCTCCTGCCTGGAAGGAGGAGTCCCAATTTCTATGGACTGTCAATGGGTTTTCTGACCACACAATAGGGGAAAGGAGCCACTCTTTTTCCCCTGGTGCCAAAGTGGAGCAAGAAGAAAAATTTTTGAGTGACTTGTATCACTCAAGGGCAGGACATGAGAGTTCATGTGTCTCCATCAATAACCTACCCCTCATCTCTAGCCTTACTGCAGGAGTCTTCTCCATGGCATTGTTGGAAGGTCTGTCTCCTTCAGATGTTTGTGGTGCCTATCTCATTTAAGAAAACCTTTCTGTGACAGCGACCTTGTTTCCCTGCTAAGCTCCAAAGCTCATGTTAAAGCTCTCCATCTTCTCAAAGGTACATTTCTGCATGAGAACCCCTGTGTTTTGAGGCAGACTAGTGTAAAATCATTAGCTCTTCTACTCATTCCTCCATGGAGTTTGGGCTCAGGATCCCTTGCAGATGAATGGGTCCATGGTTAGAAAAAAAAGGTTTTGCTTTTAGATAAGGTTTGGTTCGCTCATTTTGCTGCAAACTTCAGCAAAATATTCATTTTTGTTCCTCCACACTTCCCCCACTGTGGATACTCCAGCCCTATTATCTACTTAATTCTCATAATATTTTCTTACTTACTCCTCTCATGCATTGGAAGTCTCTTGCCCACTTTCTCCTTTCCTACACAGCTTATGGTACCCAGACAGTCAGACACTAGTGGCCACAACAAGAATCAGAAAAAATTGAGAACTGTAAAATGCTCACTTGTGAAAAAATATTTTGAAGATGCTAAAGGAAAAACTATGCAAGGATCTGCCCACTGTGGGCAGTTCATTTAAAAAACAAGCATTTCCTTCACAGGTCTAGCAATTTTCAAGCTATCTGCTTCTATGACTTAATTAAATTGATTAATGATATTCTTTGTCAAAGAAGACTTGGAACAGTCACAAAGAAAAAGACAAAGAAGCAGGCAGATGCTACTTTTGCATCTCTTGTTGTGCTGCTCCAACAGGTGATGAAGATTTCCACTCTGTGAGTAGCTGGGAAACCACTATGGCACAGAGAAGTTTGGGAACTCAGGTAGAATGATTTCATTCAAAGTTTTCCCAGTTTAACGTTTTGATGCATTCTAGCCAGGTATCAGCCTCCTGGTTTCACTCTTGTCTCTCCCCTCAGGATTTCATGTGTGCTGTCTCAACAGGGTTTGACCTGGTTGTGTCACTGCACCAGGCTGAGTGAAAACCTCTGCTTTTCTGTTTTTGGAGACAGCTGAGACACACACAGGCACCAAGAGCCAGTGGCACCTTGCTCATCTCAAGGTACACATGGAGGTGCCAAACTATCACCTGGTGTTTTACCTGGACACAGCCCAGAGGGGAAGTGCCCATATGTGGGGTCCAAGCCCCCATTCTGGCTGACCACTGAGCAGGCTTGCCTGGAGCCGGTGCTGTGCTGTAGCATGGCTGTGCCTCGGATGAAGCCTCCACTGAGTCTTCCTCACAGGTACAACACAGAAATACCTTTCTCAAACTGAAAAGGTTGGAGGCATGGCAAAGCAGGGGTTAAGCACAGATGGAAGGGGGCAGAAGCAGATGTGGATTCTCTTTCTCTATATTGCCCTGTCAGAGATGGGCACAAGGGACCCTCCTGCGGAAAAACCAAACTTTTTAATTTATTCATCTCTGGACTCCTCTGGCTGTTTAAAAGAAATAAAAATCTGTAGCACAAGTAGCTTCTTTCCAAAGGGTTCAAACAAGATGGCTACAATTCAAGCTTTCTAAATACTTCTGTTCCCCACAGCCCATACGCAATACCAGTTACTTCCAATCCTACCTGCTCAGACAGCCACTGGAGCAGCTGGGCTTGCACTATGTGGTTAGGGGATGGAGCTGCTGAGTCTCTGACCAAGCACGTTTCTCTCCTCCTTCCCCTGGGACTGGCAGAGCAGTGTATGAGGAATCCCCCAAGGCACTCCTGGCTCAGCTGCAGGAGGTCTTCAAGCTTAGAAATCCTCTACCCCCAGTTTTGGCAGCAGAGAAATGGGAGAATGTTTTGTCTTTCCTAGGGCTGGAGGTGGATAGAGGAGCTCCCAGGTCTTCCCCACAGCAGTCCTCCAGATTTCAAGGTGAGGGACAGCTGTAGCCCAGGGACCCCTGTTTGACAGTGCAGGGTTGTGGCAGGGGAAAGTGAGCCTAAACCCACTTGGGTGGTGCTGGTAGGAGGTTTAGACTGTATGGTCAGCCTCTAGACTGGGCTGTACAACTGCTTTTTGATTAAACCAGGGATAACTACTGTCCTGAGTGACTCTTGACTTCTGTAGTTAAGATCTCAGGTTTCTCTGGCTTTAGAGACCTTAATTAACTGTGTGGTACAATCAAAGATGTGATAAACAGCAGAAGAGAATATTAAAATTTGGATTCTGTAATATTTTTTAAATGTCTGGGTGTTTGAGCCTGCATTTCCAACAGCTCTGCAATGTGAAGGTTACAGGCACTGCGTGGGTGCTCCCTACCAGCACTGGGCTGGGGACATCACAGGTGGAGTGGGAGGAGCATGGACTGAGACATGGGGCTCAACCCCTTCCTCAAACTGAAGCAAGCTGTCTGTTCCTTCATCATCTGAACCCACGTGAGAAAGAAACCTCTTGTACTCTTTAGTTCCAGAACCGGACCCTCTGAAAACTCATCTTCTGCGACATCTGCTTGGGACCAGATAGAGCAGTCCTCAAGGCTATCCCTGTGCACGAGGCCACTCTTACGTGTTCTGCATCTGCCAGTACTAGCTTAGACTTTATAAACTTATTTTTTGATTATATAAACTTGTTTAATCATCTTTCACGGATCCTCTTGTGAATCTCCCACTATCTTCCAAAGCTGGAACAGACCAAATAAAAAAAAAATTATAAGAAGAGCATTTATTAACCTCATCTTCATACATGGAAAACTGAGAGTAAATATTCTCTCCAAGATTACCCATGCACCCATCTAGTTCTCCTACATTCCCACCACATTAGGTGACTCGATTCCTGTATGAACTTTCCTTTCCAAGGAATATTTTCAGCCATATCAATATTTAGTCCAGTTGTTAACTCCCGAAAGATTTTGTTTTTTATACTTTGAAGATCTATTATTCTTAACTCCCTTCTATGAATTTTGCAGATTAGTTGCTGAATGGGTTCCCTTCTAGCCTCTTGTAGATAGAAATTAAGCACACTGTATATAAAACAGTCTGGAAATCTAGACTTCAATAGAATGTTTAATTTTAAAACAATAAAACCCCAACTCTTTGCGTTCTACTCCACGTGTGAGCCCAGCACCAGATTTTTGGGGTTTTTTAGTGAAGTTTTGCTCTTGCTGCCTTTTCTCTCAAGTGCCAGCAGTGTATGTGATGGTATCAAACACTCTCCAGCAGAGCCAGTGGGATTGGAGGGACATTCAGGGTCACCCTGGCTGCACAGCGCCAGCCGTGGTTACTTGCGCTACTGTCACTGCTCAAGCAGATTTGGCATCAGCCATTTTAGTTATAACTTATATTTGTTGTAAACATATGAAGGACACTTCGACACAAGTTAGAAGCCTGTCTTCAGCTTGGCAAATAACCCTGTCTTAGCTACTCTAAAGAGGAAACAGGTCTGCTAGACGTTCCTTTGGACATGGGCCAGCAGGATGTGGCTGACATCTTCCCTGTTCAGGTGTCCGCTGATACACAGAGAAGAAAGGCTTTGGAATGTGAAATGCAGGTTAGGACCTGTTATCTCTGCTTTTCCCCCCTCTCTGCCAAAGAGAACAGAGAATTCAGCATACTCTCCTGTGCTCCACACCTTGCAGTGAGGGGATAAGAGACCCAGTGTGAGCAAGAAGGGCTGAGCAGCAATCCCACAGCTGGCTAGGGGCAGTAGCTGGGGAAGTCAGTGTTTAGCTAAATGGGAAGCTTGACTACCTGCAATTAACTTTCCTCTAGAGTTGCTCTGAAGGAAGAAAAATGTTCATGGCTCTTGGAACAATATAAATAATTGTCAGACTAAAGTTGTATATGATGCACTGTTAAAATCTTTGGGGCTTGGGGTGGTTTTTTGTTGTGGGAGTGAGGATAACTGTTTTAGGGAATTTTTTTTTTTTTTTAAGAGACCAGTTCCTAAGCATTTACCACATAAAACTGTTCAAGATAAAACATAGAAATCCAAATTAGCAGCTCTGTCTGGAAGAGAAGATCATGAACTAGACAGAATTCAGCTGTAAAGTAACCGTGGGATTTTTTCAGTGTGAAAGGGATCACCTCTATGTTCCGTAGATGTTGCTCCTCTCTGCCCAATCCTGCTCTGAATCCACTGGTACAGAGAAAGGGGAAAACTGACATCTAGATCAAGGAGGAGACAAGAAATAGGAGCACTAGGAAAGCATGTTAGACTTTGAAAGGTGAGAAGCAGGAGACAGCTGCTGGCTGGCAAATTCCGTTGCCATCCTACCGCAGTTCAGACCACACCAAAATATCCCAGCAGTGCACGTGAGAGTCATCAACCAGTTGAATGTTCCCTGGTGAAGGCAGTTTGCGTGTTTATTGTGAGACTAGATACGAGACAATATTTGTAATGATGTGTGTTGTTAGTGTAGTGGAATCATGTATCATCAACAGTGATTTAGTGATCAATGCTCCGTGGTTCCTCTCTCCTCTACTGCTGTGGGAGTTAGGCTTCTGCTTCTATAGAACCTGGAAAGGACAGTAGAGTCACTGCAAATTATTAAATCCCAACATCATATAGGGTATAAACGTCAGCTACCTTTAGACATCCATCATGTTTTCTTTATCCCCATGAGTTTTACAGCACTTTTATCATGAGACAAAAAGGGCCATCTCACAATTATTGAGGTGGTACTGCAAATACACCTCTCTCCCCTAACCTTGGATCCACAAACCAAACTGGCAAAAGACTGGCTACTTTTCATGCTGACAACAGGATCAAAAATGGAGCAGTGAGAAAAAGGAGTCTGGGCAAGAGCAGACTCCATGCAGAACTGATCCACTGTTCTACCCCAGCTAGTTTATATGTGGGCAGTTAATAGATTTTACTTATTTAAAGCAAATATAAAGGTCTATGCAAGCCCTGTGAAAAACCTGAAAGCTACTTGAGGAGTTCTCTGTTCTTTCTTTTGGGGTAAATCTTGAAAGACAAAAATACTGAAGCATGGTGGAGTGTTACCTTTGTGCCTGTGCTGTTTACCACTGCTCTAATCCATGTATTATGGGACTGGGTCAGCACAAGAAAATTGAGCCTTGAAGTTTTGGCAGATCCTAAATTACTGAACTTGAGATGCTGTGCAGCGAGTGCATCCTTGTCCTACGCAGTACTGGAAGAAGGAGGGTGGAATCACATATCAGACTGGTGGAACAGCTACAGCAGTACTGGTTCTTGGGAACCACAGTGCCCCAATTCTTGATCCCTAATGTATCAGACACCTTCACAGTTGGAAAGCTCCACCAAAAACAAAAGGAGAAAAAGGGGGAGAAAGACAAACAACTAAGTTTTAAGCTTAAAAAATAATCTTACACAGGAAGCACCACTAGCATTTGCACAGTGGGAAAATTATTTGCACCATAGCTGCTTGTTAAGAACTGACTTAAGAGAAAGGTTTGTAGACCTTTGTTAACAAAGATCTTGTTTCATGTTTTGCCAAAACAATTTAGTTGCTATTTATGTGAAAGAGATCTACCATTAGATATTAAAAATGTAGTCTCAGTTGCTACCACAAAGATTAAGAAATCATTTTGTGTAAGGTGGTCGCTCACTTCCTCAGGAAATTCAGCAACAGACCCACTGAAGTGGCTCGTAGCCTTTCCAAGGCTAATAGTGTATCTGCCAGCTTTAATGAATGTTTCAACTTCTGTATCTAAAGCAGTAGATGTAAAAGTATTAAGCTTTATTTGTTCCAATTTAGTAACAAGTTACCTCAAACTGAGAAAGTGTGATGATGGTATTTTTGGACAGGCTCTTTGGATGTACCAACCTACTTAGGGAAAACTGTTTTCTACCTTAACTTGATCAAAGTGTTGTATTTACAAATACAAGTGTATGACATACAGGAAAACATTCCTCTGTTGAATCTAACAGTCCCTACCTGTCTGTGTACAGAGGCAGTGCTACCTGAAAGATTTTGTGCAGAAGTAAAATGTCAGCAACACAAGAAATTATGTCTACAGGTACTTCAGGTGAGATGGCTTAAGCCCATTTTTGTTCTCCTTTATGCTGTTGTTTAAGGGCATAGGCAAGGGCAGTGACTGTGAGAATAAAAGAAATTAATTCCCATCATTTGCCCAGCCAAAAAGAAAAAAAAAAAAGTTGCTGTTGTAGAAAGCAATAGAAGATGGTTATCCCAGACTGTTTTTCTTCTCCAGTTATTCACATCAGTTCTAGAGGACTACAGCAGCTAGGCAGAGTAGACTGATAGTAAAGGGTGGCAGTGGTGTTAAGCCTGCCTGAGCTGCTGTTACTTTGTGAAGCCCTGCAGCAGAAGGTGCTTTCCCAAAAAGCGTGCTCTAGCTGCCTGGGCCTCATCATTTCCACATCATGCAGCACCACAGTCAAATGCTTTGCCAAGTACTGCAATACTGTGTCTTAATGTCATTAGAGATTCGAAGTACAGTTATATAGGACAAACTAAACAACAGTCTCAATAAACTTCATGTCATGTACACTGTCCTTATACACACACTCCCTCTTGGAAGTTATTCTGACTCCACATGTAAACCAGTATGTCTCTTAACTGTTGTCATCAGGTGCAAATTTTCCATTACATACACAGTCTCGGACTAGCCTGAGTAGCAGCTGTCGTGAACTTCTTGTGGCCACTTCTTGGAAGTATTTGGGAACACAGCATATTTAAGAGCAAGTGCTATCTTGCATTCTCTAGGCTACGCCTAGAATTGAGGCTATACATAAACCTAGATAAATGTCAGCTTTATCTAAAGTCAGTATTTAAATATTCCCTGCAAATCATTCTGAACCTCAGCTTCCTGTGTACTAGCACAGAGCAACATCAAGATTTTTTACTTGGGTTGACTTGTTTTTACTTTGTTGCAAAAGTATAGTATTTGTTCAGAGTTCTGACCATAATTCATCTAGGACTAAACAAAGTATAAAAACATCTAGAGAAAAGTATGTATCTGTTTCAGTACCTGTGTTTATGGAAACAGTGTAAAAGTTACTTTGGCTAATTAACTTTGTATACAGAACCTGGAGCTTAAAGAAACAGTGTTTCCAAATCTATTCACAACAAAGCAGAGATGAGACTCTTAATTCCTGGGGAGAATGCAAGCCACAAAAGTTAAAAAAAACCCAGCTAACACAGAGATCTCTGCCCAAGTGATCTTGGTTAAAAACCCCCAACCAACCAACCGAACAAAAAAACCCCACCCACAAATGAGGAAACAGCTGCAAATTATCCTTTCCATTTCAGGACTGTCAGTTTTAGAGGTGGCCAATTAAGTCCAGCAATTATCCATACATTTCAGACACCTACAAGTATGTCCAGTACAGTAAGAATTACCACTTTCGCCTGTTCTTCAAATGGACTGCCTTACACCACTGAACATGAAGCACAAAGTGCACCATGTAACACAATGCTGCTGCCACTGATAACTTTGTAGGGACTTGCGCTAAGTGGGGTATTTAGGTCAACAGATCAAACTGCGGGAAGCAACAATCTCCAAGCTAAGGATCCCAACACTCCTTCAGCTTTCAGGCAACAAATTTGCTGAACTGCTCCCTAGCTGGCAAATACAACTTCTCAAGCCTTGACAATTACAAGCCACAAATTCCATAAACTAATGGCAGTAAGTAGCCACCTCTCCCTCTTGCTTCCTGTTATTTTAATTCCCTGAGCCTGAATGCCTCCCTCCCTTGCACTGCAGCTACTCCCCATGCATTTGCATCTGGCTGCCTCACTGTTTCTGCACACTACTCTCCATAATTTACACAGAATGCTCCAGGCTGGAAAAGACCTCTAAGATCAAGTCCAGCCTTTGACCAGTCACCACCTTGGCCCTAAGTGCCACACTGGAACACATCTGGGGATGGTGACTCCATCACTTCTCTGGGCAGGGGGTCCATTGCAACGTTTAACCCTTTCTGTCAAGAGAGCCTTCCTAATGTCCGACCTGAACCTCCCCTGGCGTAGCTTGAGGCCACAGTCCTCTTGCTCTATCACTGACTACCTGGCAGAACAGACTGACCTCCACCTCTCTACAGCCTCCTTTCAGGCAGTTGTAGAGTGATGCAGTCACCCCCGAGCTTCCTCTTCTCCAGGCTTAACATCCTCAGCTCCCTCAGATACGCCACACAGCATTGCTGCTCCAGACCCTTTCCCAGCTCCAGTGCCCTTCTAAGGGCCTGGAGTGTGTCCAGAATGTCTTTCTTGAACTGAGGGGCCCAAAACTGGACACAGGATTAAAGGTGTGGCCCCTCACAATCACTGACCTGGTCCTGCTGGCCACACTATCCTTGATCCAAGCCAGGCTACCATTGCCCTTCTCAGCCACGTGGGATCATTCCTGGCTCATATTCAGCTGGCTCGCAGACCAGCACCAGAAGGTCCTTTTCTGCCAGGCAGCTTTTCAGCCACTCTGCCCCCAGCCTGTAGCGCTGCCTGACGTTGCTGTGACCCAAGTGCAGGACTTGACACTTCACCTCACTGAACCTCAGCCCATCAATCCAGCCTGTCCTGATTCCCTTGCAGAGCTTTCCTACCCTTCTGTAGGTGAACACTCCCACCCAGCCTGGTGTCATCTGCAAGCTTGCTGAAGGTGCACTCAATGGCCTCACCCAGACCACTGATAGAGACACAGAACAGGGCTGGCCCCAGAGCTGAGCCCTGGGGAACCTCTTGTGACTGGCCAACAGTGGGATGTGGCACCATTCGCCTTCACCCTCTGGGGCCAGATATCCAGACTCATTTTTTTACTCAGTGAAGAGTACACCAGTCCAAACCATGGGCTGACAGCTCTTCCAGGAGCATGCCACAGGAGACAGTATCAAAGGCTTTGCTGAAGTCCAGGTAGGTAACATCCACAGCCTTTCCCTCTTCCGCCTGGTGGGTCACTGGGTCATAGGAGAACATCAGGTTGGTCAGGCAGGACCTGCCTTTCCTAAACCCATGCTAATTTGTCTGAATCACCAACAAGTACTGGTAAATTCATCAGATTCGAAAGATTTAAGTTCAGTGTTTCAGCTACTCTGAAACTAAGAGTTTTCAACTGCAATTTACGGAAAAAAATGATGGATTCAAAGGTATTGAGAAATAACCAGTTAGAACTTGTTTTGTCACCAATTTATCCTGGCATATTCTATCAAGCTTTTAAGATAGCTGGATATGTGCTGGTGGTTTTTTTTTAACTACTTGTTAATAGTTCCTGGCATCAACATTCAGAAATAGCTAATGCAATTGCATTTCATATACTTACTCTCTTAAAATCATTACAAACTCTTAGTGGCCTTCCCTGACAATCAGGATGAAATTATGCTGCAAGGGCTTTGTGGTCCTATTCCTTTTGCTGTTGCAACATCAACATTCAACCAGCCGCTTGCCAGAAAGTTAAACAAAATCCATAGCATTTCTCTCTTTCAACCATCTCACCACAACTCCAGCAAGTGACAGGAATGGCTCAAGAGACAGCTGGACTACCCAACCTTGTTTAGCCATTCCATGTAACTGCTTACTGATTCTCAGGGAAGACAAGGCTCCTGAGAAGACAGATAAAAGCTGACTTTATGACCCATACTCCAGTATCAAGTATTGTTTAACCAGTACTCCAAAGTGACACAAAATGCAGAACAAAAGACAAGAAACCACAGATCAGTGGACTTAACTTTTATTGAGGGGAAAAAAAGGTATACATTTAGCCATAAATTTTTCCATCCATACTTTCAAAAGTTCAAAAAGGACTGGAAACAAAACTTCCTTCAACATTATTTCAATACTAAAAAGTTGGCAATTTTTAGTTTCATGAACAGCAAATTATACAACTAATTGCTATGCTCAATAAATATTTTTTCTCCTGCACCAATTAAGGGGAAATATTCAACCAAGTACCACAAAGACCCCAGGAATTTAACCATTTTATCTTCAATTGTTATCCACTGCATTGCAATCCAGAAACTTTTTCTATAAAACACAGCTGTAATTTTGAGTGTACAAGGATCTATTCTCCCAGTCAGTCAAATACCAAATTTTGCTCTAGCTCAAATAGTCTACTCTTAAAGCAACTACCTGACAAAAAAAAAAAAAAAAAAAAAAAAAATTACAAAAAAAAATATCCTCTGGTTCATGACTATCTAAGCAAATTCATCATTACAGAAAAGGCTCAAAGTCATTACTTGTTTATCAAAGTAATAGGTAAACATTTTAACAGAAAGATTAACAACTTACTTGGAAATGCAGGTTTATGTTAAAGTATCCGAGTGTGTATACTACATATGACATGCAAGCTTTAAAAATATCAATGCTCTGTTCTGATTAATCAGGAGTCCAACTGTTTTAAAAATGAAACAGGAATGACTTCCAAAATGTATCAGCACTTTGGGGTTTTCTATTTAATTTTGCTCAAGATGTTTTACTACACAAAAACTACAACAATTACAATATTTAAGAGTATTACAATAAGGAGGGATGGAAAATAGGAATACTTCAACTGAAAATATGTATATTCTAAATGAACCAAAGACTTGTGAAAGAGCTGGAAGGAGGACAAGAAAGGGAAGTTGGAAGGGAAAGCAGTAGGGATGCTAAAGATCGGAACCTTGTATTTAAAAATCAAGTCCTCAACTGTAACTCTTCTAATCTTCAGTAGCGCCCTGCAAAAAAAAGATGATACAATTATTAATAACACAATCATAAACTAACTGTACACGTTATCTTAGCTTTACTGTGCCCAGCTTTTTGCTTTCACATTCAGAATTTCCATTGATCAATTCATGTAACGATGTTTATGTCAGCCAGATTCTGTTTATTCACTTGTATTTACTTACTTGGACTATAGGAACGGGATCTTGATCGCGATCGGTATCGACTATAATAAGGCGATGGTGATCGTCTCCTTTAAAGGAAATTAAAAAGAAACCGAACAACATCCATTATGAAAGAAGCCTTATTCACATCACTTCTACAGAACAGAACCACTTCCTCAGCACTGAAAGACTTGGCCTGCATGAATGATTTCTGCTTTATTTGTCTGTGGCTTATGGTTATTTAACAAATGCTTTTATATTTCTCTATTTGATGTGTTTAAAACTGTAAGATATTCCCAGACAAAGAATTTAATAAACTCTCACTAGCCTTACAAACACATGAAGTACTTTTCCAGATGCCTACAATTCTTGTTCAACAACATTCTCTGAAACCAGATAACTTTCAGAACAGCGAGATGGTTATGAAATGTCAAGCATTAAAAACCCCATCTACAAATAATCCCTTTTTAAACAGCAGTGTGTATCAGCTGTCTCTGGTTCTATATACAGCACAGAAAAAGGAGTTCCCTTTTTATCTGTCCACTTGATTCCTGAGGTACATGCTCTCTGCCTCTTTCACGTAGCAAAATTAACCCCTTGCCCAACTGAAAAACCAGATTACAGAAACACTGAAGATTCTGACTACTTTAATCCCATAAAACTTAAGGGAAGGAGGCTCTAACACATAAAAGGCAGGTATGCAGAATATTGCTACAAACTGAATAACGTGTTTTGTAATGTAACTTTTCAGTATTCCCTAAAAATTCACTGTTCTTACAGAAATAAAATAAAGAGTAGGTACCTGTATCTGTAGTCATATTCTTCATATCTGTCATATCCTCTGTCATACCCCCTATCGTAATATGAGTCCCGGCGACGACCCGCTCCACCACCACCACCTCCTCCACTGCTATTAGGGGAAAAGAAAGAACAACACCAAAAACCCCTTTATATATCTATTCTTCATCTTGATTTAAATTATTAGATGAATAAACTATTTTAAATCTTTTTTATCAGACACTTAAGACTACAACACAAAACAAATCTACAGACAAAGTATTTTAATAAGAACATCTTCAAAAACTCACAGAAAAATGAGGGATTTGAATCTAATTCCCATCAAAATCAAAGGCAAAGGGGCACTTTAGTATTTCAGCTGGCTATTTCAGCTACATTAATTGATCATGCTGAATATTATTTTTTAATAATACTTCCTTCAACACTTTCATAAATAAAGATATGATAAGCTACAGTAGAATGTAAGAACGTATGTGAACCACAGAACTACATTCTTCATGTTAGTAACTCTGAATCTTTTTAGAAGTACCTGGAGTTCTATTCCTTCCACCAGACTCCAGCATTCAGTTTAAATCCACTGAACTTACTGTGTTGGCCTGCCCATGTAGATGCCTGGGGTGGGTGTATGTGCTCTCTTGGTGATTGAGTAATCCACTCGAATCCTCCTGCCATCAAGCTCCATTCCATTAGCATGCTCCATTGCCTGCAGGAGAGACAAGGAACAGGGACGTGAAATCTGCAACCTACTGGTAACTATGGAAGGCTATGTACAAACACATTATTTTCCCCCAGAAAAACAAGCCCTGAACTTGTCTTGTTTAGACTGGTTACTAGTGCCCCACTGTGGCGAATGTCTCATCTCTTGTCCCCATGCCTGTCTGCCGGTGGTGTTACAGGACTGCACTGGGGTGCCGGACTAATGCGACTCTCAATCCCTTCTTAAGGGAGCACAGCCTAACCACTGACACAGCCACTCTCCCCAGACTTTATCTTCTACCCATCTGAAAGGTAAACTGAAAGTCAAAACAGCTTTTTTTTCTGAAAACTGCATCTTTCCTACTGCCGTCTCTGACCCAGAGGGGCCGGGCGGATTCAAAAGCTGTGCAAAACAGTGGCTTCCTGTAGGGTGCATATGGCCGGATTACTGCTCGTCGGCTGCCATTTCATGCTCTCCCAGCCTCCTGCCATCTCCCTTACAAGGACCTACTTCAGCAGAGCTTAGTAAAATGGCGGGTTCAGCCTACATGGATACCTAATTACAACCTTCCTCCCCACTCCCTCTCACAATAGCAGCTCACTTAAGTGATACACACAAGGGTCTGCGCTCAGACGCCCGTGCCTTCAGACCCGCCTGCAGCCCCTGCACGCACTCGCTGGGTGTTCCAGCCCCAGCTTCTTCACTCTGACAATCAATACAATGGCCTTTCACTAAATCAAACCATCAAAGTAAGTCTTTCAAAGGAGTACAGTGTACTTTTGGGAATTATATTCACGCAAAAGTAACCTAAAAACCCAAACCCCAACAAATCCACAATATTTAACAGCTTATGCCGGACTTTAAAGGATTTTTAAAAATTTGCTTTTTGAATTTTAATAGCTTTTATTAGCTGCTACAGGATCTCTGAAATACCAATACACACCACTTACTTCTCAACACTAAGCACAGCACAGTCCAACATACATTATTTTAATTTTTCATGTGCTGAAAAGAGACACTGTAACAATCTTGAGTTAAAGAACATAACCATGTTGCTATTTTTTAGCTGCAAAAAACCAACACCCAAGCTCAGAACATGAAAGTGCTGCTAAGCAGAGAATTTTTTTTTTCCTTTTTTTTAAATATTTATTCAAAAATCTCAACTCTAACAAGAGCCTTACTGAACTTAGATACAAGTCATAAAGGAGATACAGAAACCTGACATCCACATGATTTAACTGCTGCGCCCAAACTGGAAGCGACTGATAATCACTAACGTATTTATCGAGAGAGAGTTTGTATTTTAATAATGCTGTTTGTGTCCATACTATATCGCCACCTAGTGATTTGTGCTCCTGTACAAAACTAACTATATTCAGCCAACTGCACAGCACAGCAAAGAGCATTCCAAGTCTTCCAACATACAATCAGGTATATTTTGTGACTAAAACATGCTCCTCAGCTTTAGTTTCCCAGCCTTAACACCTTTTTTTTTTTAAAGTCCTGTTCTACAATGATGATCTAAATTAATCTGTACATGCATCCTAGGAAAGTATGTGTGCACAAACTTAAAAATGAAGGCTGCAAATATCTGGCTGAAAAATTAACTTTATGACGAAAAGCATCTTTCTGGAAATGCATCAAGTTAAACCTGTAAGAAACTGTCTGCTTCATGGCATTTTTAAGTGCAGTCAACAACTTGCAGAATAGTAAGCTTAGCTGACAAGAAGCCACCTCAAATCCAGGACATCTGGCACGTGTGTCTTATTTAGTTAAGCCAACAAACACCTTCTCAAGAGGAAGAGTTCTTTGACAGAGGGAGCAGTACAGAGAAGAGCAACATACCAGAAAAAGGAATGAAGAATAAATTTTGAGAGTGTCTGTTTGTTTTAGAAATACCAGGAAATGTGTTACATTTCAGTGGATAAAGATTAGTTCATGGCTACCAGACTGTGTGGAACTCCCGACATCCTGGTCATAATGTCTAATGCCCTACCCAATACTAAAACATTAATTTTCTTATGGTTCAGCAGCTGCCAGCAATAACTACCAACTAAAAAATTCAAAATAAAATTTTTAACAGATACACAAAAATAATAAAACCTCTTGCAGTTCTGACTGCACCCCTCAAATACAGAAAAGCCAAAACCTACAATAATTAATTGTACAGATCACTCACATTCAGTAATTAGCAACTGGAAATTCCTTCTAAAGATGTTTCCAGATTCCCTGCACCACTCTTAATGTGTACATCTCAGGTCTTTGAAGTAAAGTACTTAAGTTGACATTATTAGGTAAGGACTGCTGCAAGATGACCAAAAGCCCTCTCTGAAAACCTGTGTTCACATAATTGATACAACAGTATTTATTTTGGATGAAGGATGTGAAAATGTATTAGTGATACTAATCACTGTCCTTTCTGTGCTTTATTGAAAGTTGAAGTAGTTTATAAGAACAATTTGGATTTTACAGTTTTATTGTATGTCATATTCCAAAAAATTTCAGTTTCGTTTTCTTGCTGGTTTTGGGTATGCAGGACTACTGTGTTAAGAATATTTAAATGCCAAAGAGAAAAAATTGCATATTCTCTCAAACAATGCAAAAGACATTCTCAAATACTGTTTAAGATGATCAAATGCAACTTTTAAAGAAAAAATCAAATAATATTGGGGCTCAAGATATACAATGCCCTCTAAGAAGTCTTTAACTGTCAACAATCTATTTTTATTACAACCTGGATTATCTTCCAAGTATCTGAATGTTGTTAAAAGACTTGCATGGCTTTTGCAAGAGGAAGTAAGGAAGAAAACAGGATTCCTATCAACATATAATATTAATTCAGTAGCAAATTCTATGGAAAAATTGATTTTTGTAGGCTAGAATACACATCTATATGCTTGCAGTCAGAAAACAGAATTAGGGCTGGGAATGGCACAGGTTCAACCTTGGATCATATTTTTAAGTTTTAGACTTTTAAACCTTCATCAGACTATCCATAATCACAAAACTTATTATCTTAAGGCGTTAGTTTGACAAAATGAGCAGTTCCTGAACTACATTATCATCTCCAGTGGCTCAAAAAAGTCAGAAAGCATTAAATTTAATGAAGATTTCAATTTCATTTGATATTTAATACAGTACATGATGTTCTCCACATGTATGAGCAGTTATGTAGAGTAAAACAAGTTTGGAAACACAACTTTTAATTAAATGCACAAGACTTCCATGCGTGGCTGCTATTAGTTAAGCAATCAAGAACTCACTGAAAAAATCAGACAACTTTCAGTCCAGATAACTACTTCAACAACGTGACATTACCACAAAGTTAGCAACATACAGACTGAATACCCTTCATAGACAAACATGAGCAGTTTATATTGTGACCTATACTGAAAATGTGTTTGCATTTAAAAACTACACAAGGTACTGGTTTTGTTGTGCGGCTTTTTTTTTTTTTTTTGTTCGCTGTAGTTTTGGTTTCTTGTTTGTTCATTTTTTTACTGGAAGTTCTTCCCTACTGCATTTAATGTCACTGATAAAAACATCATCTCCACTCTATCACAGGTACAGCAAGGGATGAAAGACACAATGGATTAAATCCCCCTCTCCAGTATATCAATTACTTGTTCAGCTCTGGATTTACCGAGAACAACTGAAAGAAAATTCTGAAACATAAAAATCTGATGGAATTAATAAAGTAATTAAGAAACTCCTCTTTTTACACTTGCTGCAGTCTGCCAAGTTCAATTTAAGTGTCCATTTCACTTTTGAACAGCATTCAATTTACATACTCTGGTTTGAGATTTTAAAAAAAAGTTACAATATTGTCAATGATAACTTTTAAGTATATACAATTATGAGCTTAAGAATTGATAGATTCAATGTATTATCTTTAAAGCATACTTTGGAGCTTCAGAGTCAAGAAATATAGGATTTTAGAGAACCAGAATGAAGAACTGGATGCTTCTGCAAGTATTAGCAATTTCATGGTATTTTGGAGTCTCCAGAAGTCTGTAACTTGTAATTCCAAACATTTGAGACCTTCTAGTGCTCTTTTCTGGTATATCAAGGGTTGTTTTTGATACCATGAACAGTACTTAAACCATTTCTTCAACAAGCCATGGGAGTTTTGTTCAGTAATGTTGATTCTAAGCTTGCACCACAGATTGTATGTTTTTCAAACTGAACTGATAAACTCCGTTACTATTCTGGTCTTTGGCAACTGAATGATGTTAATGGTTTGTGTTGATTGTTAATGAACAGTGCTTCGGAAAATGGCTCTGGAAAGATGGTCAAAACTCTTTGAAGAAGAACTAACTTTCTAGCTATCTAACTAGCATTAGAAAATTCCATACTGCCAACAGCTGCTGTAGCTAACACTTCTTAAGATGAGTTCCTCCTACAGACAGTACATTCACAGTAGCCTCAGTTTAAACAACTAACACTTCACAGTCTGAGCTATTGAAAAGCTGGTTTAGCAGTATATGAAATCCCTGGTAACTGGAGTAAGAACCACGTCCCTAGAACAGCCAGCACTTTTCATTCATGATCTTCTCAATTTACTGTTAACCCTGACACAATTCCTCCCCCAACAACTTAATTTTTTTCTCATCCTCGTACACAGAAGTTTGTGATCCTCTTAAACACAGGAAGAAAATCCTTATGTGATGGGCAGATGAATCCTCTGTAATTTAGTGAAAATACTGCAAAACAACATTACAACACTAGCTCCATGCCAATGTTGCTAATACTGCAAGCTATCTAAAAGATAGTGAGAAACAAGTCTTTAGAGAATGTTTACAGATACTGCTCCTTGCATGTTTCACATGTATTTCTAAGGGCTTGGAAAAGGGTGGCCAAGACAAGACCCTGCACCACCCAAGTAAAAAAGTGATACCAAATATTTTTTTTAAAAAACTATCCACTTTTTGAAATAAAATAACTTCAAAAAAATGAAATCCACTATACCCATTCTAAAAACAGGTAGATAGTAACAGCTTTTAAAACAGGCTTTGAACAAGCTCACAGACAAGAACACTGGCACAGCAAAACCGTAGGTTTCTAGACAACCATTAGACATTCATCAGAGGTTTCCTAGACATCTATCAGTCCTTGACATTTACTGTCTGCTATCACACTTTGAACTAAAGACAGTGTCCACAAGCATCTTCAATATGGGTCAAAACCTAAGATTCCTGTTGAGTGTTATTTTGCAAACACCATACCACTGCAATGAAAGACATCTGATGGAAAAGGAACCTTCTATCTGATCATGAAGTTTCATCTTAACCTCAGCAGAATTTCAAACAGAATAGAACATATTCTCAAGTAATCTCCTGGATTGGACATATACTTTGAAAACTTCTTTCTCAGTCCTGTTAAAGTGAAATGTCTGAAGCTACTGTGATGCTTTGACAGCTTCTCTGTCTAGTAGCGACCAAAAGCTAAGCCTGTATTCCTCTTTATAACCAAGAGGATCATGAGCAGCTAACAACAAGGCTGCTACGGTGTAATAATCTGAAATTTGGAAAGCGTTTAAGTAAAATAAACTTTAAAACTACCCCTTTGGTGTTTTTAGAACACTGAGAAGTATCACCTTTAAGAAATGCTGTTCTACATTGTCTTTGAAGTTCCAACATATGGAGCTAGCTGACAACTTGGAATGTCTTTACCACCATATGGACACTGTACCACTTGATGTCAGGATCAGACCCACAGCAACATTTTAACTAGTGCAATAACTGATCCCATTTGTAAAAGCAGTAGTAAGAAGGATGACAAAGATCCTGAGGGATTTCAGCTGCAAGAGAATTCATGCATAACTGACACTGATCAATCTTTAAGTTGCAAAAGTTTAAACATAACTACTCACAATTAATTTGATGTAAAATTTTAGTATTATCTGTATTTCAGAGCATGTCTGCTGCAAAGCTACCTTGTGCTAGCCCTCCTGAAGGGCAATAGTGAAGATTATGGAAAATCCTAATTTTCCTGTAGAGTTCCACTCTCATTTAATCTACTGATCTTTAAAAGTGCTGGAATTTAGTTCAACATCTCATCTCTTTATTTAGATGTTTAGAATATTGAGGGTTTGGGATTTTGGTTATTGTTTTTGATTGGTTGGAGTTGTTTTTTATTATTATTATTTTTTAAGAGGAAAGTTACTTACTCAGAACAGAAGTAATTTAAGTGTCATTGCTTTTATGCATACTCAACTTTTCAAACTATGTTCCAAACAGAGAACTGCTTAATTTCCTTCAGGAATCTCCTACAAGGCCTGTCACAAGATTTCACACCTACAGCTATATATATATATATATATATATCTGTCTATAAATCTATCTATACTTATGTATCTCCCCTTTTTCTATACCAGCTGCCATCTTCTAATCTGTCCTCAAGGCCCATGAAACAAATGAAATAAACAAGTTTCTCTTCTGTCCTTCTTGCCAAACAGGTGTTGGGAGGGTTTTGCATCCTTTCCTCCTCTTTAGGCACCAACCCGTTGGGGAAAAAAAAGGGTTTAATTATATTCCAAATTATTTCAGTTCCTGCTTAAGGCCCTAATCTTTACTTCTGTATTTCTGAATGAAAGTAACATCCCTTTTTGTTTTCCTTTGCATTCCAGTTCCATAGCATCTGCCAAAACAGCTTTATACTAAACGAATTACTTCATGCTATTTACACGGAACATTTTAAGAAATGCATAGTGCCACGCATGACCATTGCCCATGACAACCAGGAAAAAAACTACTCCTAAAGACATATGAAGCTGTAAAACTGGTACATAAATGTGCCAAGGAATACTGTGCAAACATTTTGGATGTGAAATATTTTAGAAAACAGTCACTTTTTCAAAATCCCATCAAATCCAGCATGCAAAGAAACAGAAGGCTAGAATTTAGAAGAGACCGGGCTATTAAAGACAGATGGATATACAGCTATCCACCCCATCAACCTATTAACCTGTCCAACTGAGTGTAGGAAAATATAGAAGGGACACTAAAAGTTTTGTGTCTTTTTACTCACCTCTATAACCCGCAACAACCACACATATATACATCAACAGACTACTCTTCCCAAAAACTGATACTCAGTTGGATCACACCAGACATGAAAGACAAGAACTAAGTATAGTTCTATCAAGTAATCCACAAAATCATGTTTTTTCATTAAAGTATCAAAATATCATCAAGTTGCATCAGAGTTCTTATTTTTCAGTTCCTGACAGGTTCCAGAGTTGTCATCCTCCCTGCCTTCAATGCTAAATGATCTATAAAGAGAGGAGTCATATTTAATATCTCCTTATAAATAAATTTATCGAATGCACACAGAATCAAACAGCAAATCTGAAACATCTGCCCAAGCCTATTAATCCATAAACAAGATGAAGTCTGTGATTCAGTTTGTCCCGAAGAAAGATTATCACACAATGCAGGCTTAGAGACTTTTTTTAGAGGGTGTGTCTTTACTTTTAATAGCAACTTTATCTCCAATTTTCAGTAAATGTGGTAAAGTTCACAGTATCATTACAGGGGAAAAAAAAACTACTGCTTACTGTATATTGTGGTGAATTGTAACACAGGCTGCCGTGTATTCTTTGATTCTTTCCTTATAGATCAATTATACTATCAACTCAATCTAGCTATTAACAGCTATCTGTTAAACAAGGAGGAAAGCAACTAAGGCACAAATCAAGACAAACCCCACTACTTTTCAAACGTACAACATGCCTAAGAGAAGAAAATGGGAAGGGAATCTCCAGAATTTTGATTCAGAAAACAACTTAAAAAAGTTAACTTCCAAAGTGTTTCAAAAATACTATTGACATAGAAGCCTCAAAAATGTATTTGCATTTTGAAGTAACAGATTAAACCCTAAGTCCAGTGCTCATTGGTGATTCAATAGACACCTTATGCTCAAAAATCTTCCCACACATCTGAACACTGAATGCAAATGCTTCATTTGTTTAAAAGTGCCACGCTGCTTGAACAAAGCATTTTAAATTAATCTCACTGTGAGAATCTGCTAGTGGAAAAACTCAAAAACTTGGGTTTTTTTTACAGACAATTAATGAAGATAATGCATAAAGAGCACACCTGAAAAACATAGTAAAGCATGCATTTACCTCTTTAGAATCGTCAATTCTCTCAAAATAAACGAAAGCAAATCCTCTTGATCGTCCAGTCCGTTGATCATAAACCACATTGACACCAGTCAAAGGTCCATAACGGGAGAAGACTTCACGCAGATCTCTCTCCGTAGTGTACAAACTGAGACCAAACACTCCAAGACAGGTATTAGGATCTGGATTAGCCTGGTAATACAAATGTTCAAGTCCAATTAATTTCAGTTAAAAAAAAAAAATTCTTACATAAAAACACCTATCAATTATAAAAAAATTTAATCTGAAGAAAACTGAACAGGTTAATACAAAGCTTAACACTCTAACAGTTATCGGTCTAACTGCAAGATCACTTAAAATAGCAACTACTTTCCGTGTTTTTTATTTTAGAAAAAAGATGAAGAAAAACTTCTCGTGTTGGTAAAAAACTCAGTTGATAAAATTTAAGTATTCTGATAATCAAAAAAGCTACAGAACAACAGAACTCATGTTATTAGTATTTCATACTCAAATTACCAACAAGGGGAAGACACCACATACAAATCTGTGTTGAGAGAAGTTCTGACAGCCTGACCTCCCACCTTCAGCCCTTTTGCATGGTCATCACAAGCACTAAAGAGTGCACACTGCCTCCAGCTGCCCACACTACATGTGAGCACTGAGCTCCTAAACACAGACAACTGAACTACAATCTAGCTTCTACAGAAACTTCCTCCCCCTCAGCCTTTCCTATCTAACTATACTGAAAGTCAATATTTACAGTTGAAAGTTAATCTTTCCACTTGTAAACTGGATGAAAGTCACCTGCTTCTTTCATCTAGAGAGCAACAAGTGTTGAAGGCCAGTTCTGTGAAACTGTAATCCAAAAGCATGCATACTTCTTTAGTGCAAAACTCTTGACTCTCTAACATGATATGGGATACTTAATAAATTTCACTTCAACTAGACAAAGTCAAATATGTAGTAGTACAAGGTACAAGTTCTCTTTTAGGTTCAAAATTACTCTACATGACAGAATTCAAATCCAATGCCAAATCCTCTGTTAGAATTATTTTGATCAAAATAAACATGTTTTTCAGTTAAGCTTCTGGCACCTTTAATACTATATGCAGCATTTTAAAACACCAGCAACAAGCACAGACATTTAATATTTTTGCCAAAATAACAACTGGAAGTTGACACAGCTGAAATTTGTATTTCAGTTTCAGATAAGTTATCTGTACACAGTAATTTATGCCTCAGAACTTGCTTTTCAGCCTGATTCAAGGAGTGAAAAGGTTTAGATCTTCTGACATACTTTTTCAAAGCATTTGTTCAGGAACCTATTGTGAAAATAAGAAACCTGCACTACTCATATATTTGAAGTTCCTTTCTTTGCCTTTGTCAAAGTTCAAACCTCTGCTTTTAAGACATGAATCTTCTGCAACTCCTCAGTATAGCTGAAGAGCACAAGACCGGGCAGTTTGTAATTCAAGAGTTTTAAGTATATATGTCAAGATAAGTATTTTTTACTCTGTATTTCAATCTATCTGATAGTTCAATTCCACTGGCAGCTATACTCATTTTATTACCAAACTCCTGTGAGTATAATGAAATCTGTCTTTTAAACCATTGTTTGGGTAAATTCCTCCACATATCCACACCTGTTGCCCTTTTTTAACATCCCTCTTACACTTAAAACCTATTAACTTTGCTGAGGCAAGATCCCAAGTGCCAAGTACATCATCACTGGAAGACCTAAACTGACTGTAGAGGACTAAAGGGCAGCTTTTGTATTATGTTTTTGTACTTCCTCCCATCAACCCAGTATGCAAGCTCTCTGTACAAGAAAGGAAGTGGCAAAATTGCTACCAATTTCCTTGGTGTCTTTAGGACCTTGTTATTAAGGAGATTTCAAATCTGTCTGATTTCAGATTCATTTTGACACTACTAGAACTACTCCTTAGAATTACCAAGAAATTCACTGTGAAAACACTCGTAGCGTTTCACAAAGTCATTTCCAATGCAGAAAAATGTCTTCACATAGCAAAGCATCCTAATATTTCCTAAAGTAAGTAAAGTGGATTCTTCCACCTTTCACCACAAAGACAGCTAACCCACTTGAAGTTCTGCTATTTCTGCCAATTTTTCAAGACACCGAGTTAATGTTTCCTTCATAGTGATTACATGCTGGCAACAATCCATAAAAAGCTACTACGAACATTGTTTCACAACAGCTTAAGCCACGGCATGCTGGCACTGCTGGAATCTTGCCCTTTCCCCACTCTCATCTTCTCCCTCACATTGGTATTACCTGCCCCTGGTGATCTACTTCACCAGAGTAGGCATGCAAAAAAAGCCCTGTATGCTTTCTGACAGAATTAATAAAAAAACTTGCAGACTAAACCAGATTAAAACTAAAAGGATCAGAAACATATCACTTCCCTCAACAAGGAAAAGGCAGAGCTGTGTAGCTGTGTGCAATGACATTCATTTAGATCAGCCTGAAGTGATGTGAAACCAGAAGCTGAGGCAGTGAAATAGACTAGACAAGAAAACAGAGTGGAGGACTGGCACTATGATTGGAATACCTCTCTTTACAAAGAAAGGCTCAGAGAGCTTGGCCTCTTTAGACTGGAGAAGAGATGACTCAGAGGGCATCTTATCAATGCATACAAATATCTCAAAGGCAGGTATCACAAAGATGGGGCCAGACTCTCTTCATTACTGCCCAGTAACAGGACAAGCGGCAAAGGGCACAAACTGAAACATGGTAAGTTCCATCTAAGTAAATAAGAAAAACTTCAAGCCTGGCTGAGCCCTGGAACACACTGAGCAGAGAGGCTGCTGAGTCTCCTTCTCTAGAAGTGGTCAAAACACGCCTGCATGTGATCCTGTGCAACCTGCTTTAGGTGAGCCTGCATTGGGCGGGGGGCTGGACTACCTGATTTCCAAAGGTCCCTTTCAACCCCAGCCATTCTGCCATTACAAAGGAAGACACTGGGAGAAATCTCTCCTCTGAATGGCAACATTAGTACTTCGGTTGGTGCAGCTATACTTTCTCCTGCTCATACAAAGACACTTCTCATTTACATTTTGAGAGACTTACCGCTCCTCCTTTTCACCACTGTAATTTTTTCTAGTCTATTATAAAGATTTACATATTACCTAATAACACAGGGCTTTATTTCAAGGTAAACAAAATTTAATACTCAGAAGTATAAAATCACAAGCAACCTTCAATGTATGCTCTATAAGTAAATAAACAGTTGGGAATTTCCTTCTATGGATCCCCAGGTCAATTGTATCAATACTATTAGGTTGCCAGCACACACAGAGGTAGTCTCATTCTCGTAAAGGTTACATATACTTGGACCTGTAACAAAAGTAGCATCAGAAGAGCTTAACTTCTAGAGCTGATGGAAGCAGATGTCACTGTATCTGCATATACTGACTAGCAATAGAATGTTTTTCAACTAATTTCTACAACTTCCTTGCCAGTTGCAGGCCCAAGAAATAAGTGCTCAGCTGTAAGGACAGAGATTGCTCCACACACACCTCCCACTCCCACCCAATTCCCATATCTCCAAGTGACAAGACAGCAGGTCAAGCTCAGCCTGCGGGTAACCTGGACTACACTGACACAAGCAGCAATTGCTTTGTTGATACTCAGCCTTTATGAACATGACATACTCTGCTGCCAGTGTGCCTTCTCCTGTTGGACATTGGAGAATGACTACGGCTCCTTCGACGACGGTATTCTGGTGTGTATGATCTGCTTCGAGAACGTCTCCTATGGGAATGAGAATGGGATCTGGAACGAGTGTAACGTCTGTGCGAATGTCTTCTGGACCTGGATCTTCGACAAAGAGAAAGCCTTTAGTCAGGTCATATACACATAATACACTGAACTGCAAACCATGCATTTTCTACAGAAAAATCTTTTTCTAGATGATCTCTACAATTAAAACCATTAAGCTTCTTCTACCTTGCATATCTAAAGATTGCATGGATCTCTAATAACCTGCTCGGTAGCACCATTTTTAACTCTTTGAGAGTACTTCTGGCATGCACTGAGGATTGTTTTCACAAAAATTTTCAGGAATTTCAAAGTTTAAATTTACATCAGCTTGGCTGCTTATCTAATTAATAATTGCACAGTGACCCAGAAACTAGATATGCCACACTGTAAAGTACTGTTTTGAATGAAAAATTGAAAAATCTGCAAGACTACAGTGGTGCAATACCTACAAGTAAAGTTTGCTAGACATGAAAATTACTCCAGACAAAAAAAAAAAGTAAAACCCAAACACCTGCTTAACTCCTCAAGCACTTCTTTGCACACATCTTGCTGATGATAAGCTTAATTTAAAACAGGTAGGTAATCATCTGGCTAAACACTGAAAGAAGAGAAACTGGAACATTAGCTGAACTTTGGCAATACAGAGCACAGCAACTCTTTCAGTTGCTCTCAAATGAAGTGTATAAATAGAGATGATGTGTTACTGATGTCTCTGAGAAAGAGAAACAAGACTATTCCTTTTTCCCCTCTATTGCTACAAATGCTGTTTTCTCTCTTGGTTGATGAAAGAAAGGTTCAGTAGCTCTCCCCATTTTCATTGTATGTTGGTAAAAGGGAATAGAGAAGATAGGTAGTATAAACCAGGTAATATTTATGGCATATTTAGAGAAAAAAACCCCAAGACATTCCCTCTTCTGATCTGTGAAAGCTCTGCCAGAACTGAGAGCTATAAAGTTTTACCTGCACACATCCATATTTGGGGTAGAAAAGGACAGAGAAGGACATGTGCAGCATTGAAAAAGTTATATTAAATCTTGAAACTCTCATAGATCAAAAACCCATCCACACTCAATTTAAGACTTAGTTTTTGATTATGTTTTTAAAGCCTCCAATGAAAAAATGTCATGAACATTCACAAGCAGTGTTTTTCAATATTTCCAACAGTTAGAGAGCTTACTCTTTTTATCTCACCCTGACTGCCTTTGCACCAGATCTCACTTTTTTTTCTTTTCCCCCTAAAGGAGAGGTCCACACAAGAATCCCCCCAGAAACAATCTTGTGAGAAGGAAGCAAGAGCTTCACAGAATTGAAATCCAATTCATTTTCTCCCTTCTGGAAGACACAAACCTACACATTTCAGTTGTGATTTCTATGTTACTAATTCTATTTTAGTACTTTCTCTATTCGTATCCATGAAAAGATTTCCCAACTTTGCCCACCTATATGAGCACAAACATGCAAATTAACATATCCCTGTTAATACATCCCAAAAAGTTTTTAACTTTTACAACAGGAGAAATTTCATCGATCTACCAAAAGAACAGCAGTAACACCGAGTTGATATGAATAACTTTCTGAACATACCTTGATTTTGATCTTGACCTAGAGTGCGATTCAGAATGTTTGGAAGCCCTCGATGGACTGCGAGATCCTGACCTGCTCTCTGATTTTACACGAGCAGGACTCCCAGCTGGAGATTTTGACTGGGAGCGAGACTCCTAACAAAAAAGACAGTATTAAAAATGGTATTGGTTGTGTAAATGCCTAACTCCTAACATTTAAAGTACAGTAATTCTATTACATTGATTGCTCCTGAAAAACAAATGGTTAGGCAATACCCTCCAAAACAAATTTCATTTTGCTAACCCACTGTTAATATTGTATGCTTGCCTCAAATAGTTCCCTGCTTGAACCAGATCACCAATTCTCTATTAACTAAGTAATCATGCAAATTCATCTACAACTTGATCATACAGACACTGGAACATAAACCATACATTTACTTAACCTAGGACCCATTCATTCTTCCAGATTCTTTTAATTCTACTTCACTCTTGCTTTCTACTTTTCTTCATTCTTCATTGAGTTTTTCATTTTTCATACTTCGTGTATTCTTCCCCAATTCAAACAATTCATTATAGCCTTAAAAAAATATTCAAGTGCTTCTATCTGACCAATCTTCTGTTCAATTTTTTCCCCCATTCAATTTTAATTTTCTGATCTTTAATACTTTTCATTAGCCTTCTTTTATCTTGATTTATCTTCCACATTCTTGGAAAAAACTCTTCAATTTCTTCACGAACATTAACCTTAATGGAAAAAGAACATTTAGTATATTTAAGCACGTGGGGATTATAAAACTCTGCTGGAGTTCAGATGTTATCTACCAAATTGAAAAGCCAGCAGGTAAAGTGCAAGAAACTATTTTATAAAACAACTTTTAAAGAAAAATATCTTTAAAACTGTATAAGTGTCTATGTTCTAACAATAAGCTTACTGCGTTCTCAGTGTTTTACTGTATTTGCAAAGCTACCCTCCTCCCCTCTGAGATTTTTTTTGGTAAGATACATAGATACACTAAAAACTAATTAGCACGAATATACTGAAGTATTGATATCAGTGATGCCCCCCCCCTAAAATAATAACTATGTCCTCCTCAGTATTGAATATCCCAAATTTTACCCCTACAGATTACTAAGACACTCTCAATGCAACAGAACAGCCAAAGATTTCCAGTCAAAACCTATCTATGCACATACTTACTTGCATAATACATGCACATATGTTTAAGCAACATGAATTATTATTCTTCCTACTTTTTCTTCCTCATTGTTATCCTGTTTTCCTTATATTATCCATACAAACTAAGATGTAAAATAGTACAGTTGAAGCAATCCAATAAAAGTAAAAACAGAAGGGGTTTTTTTCTTGCATGGTAAGGCACACAAGAGAAAAACTAGGAAAACAAGCAAACAAAGAGCAGGTTAGGATTTCCTCACATTTTATAGTGTACAGCATTTCTAGGGAGCTATAAAACATCCTACATTTCTACCTATAAAACCTCTTACAGAATAGTATGCTATATACATCCATAACTTCCCAAAATACTTAATGAAAAAATGCATAGCAAATTACCCTCCCAAATGTGTTACATTTCATGTTTACTTGCATGATTTCTCCTCCTGACTGTCCTCACAATTTCTTTCTCATTTTTTTTCTTACTCTACCTATGTCCAGATTTGCATTTTCTTTTGCAGTTAAAATTCTTTACCACTTTGGGCTGGATTCTTTTCAGAGGATGCTGTCCTCATATTTCAAGACAGTAAATTCACCAGAAATGGAACCTAAGAGACTCATTACTAACAACTATTACAGCCACACTACCAACCCCCTCTACCTCAATAAAAAGGACAAAGGACACATGGAGAATGTCACCTACTAGGATAACAGGCCTGCCAACTTTAACAATGAAGGCCAAATTCAATGCTTCGTGTGACAGGTGGACCATGCAATCAGGTCTACATAACAGGTTACCCTCAGGAAGATGGCTTTGTGCTGAGCTAACTATATGACTTCACTGAAATATATTATGTACATGCCTTTAAATATTACCAAATTTGATTTAGTGTTTTGACATTTGAAATCCACTGTCTGCAATAAAGAAAAATTTCTCTTAAAACCACTAACATGATTTTTTTTATCACCTCGCCTCTGTCTTCGTGCTCTTCAATGTTTCATAGCCTCCTAAATTCTTCCCTTTATAACTCATCCTTTGCAATTTCTCTTCCTAGTAAAAGCGATCAGTAATAAAGAAAAAACATTCAAAGGGACATCAGATTCAGAAAACACCCTTCAATAAAACGACAAAGAATTCACCCTCCTCAGACAGTGGTTTTTCATAAGGATACTGCACTGTCCATACTTTTTACATTTGAAAGATCAATTCTTGAACAAGAACTCTGGAAACTTGAACAAAGGCAACCCCTCATCCTCTCCCACCCCCCTGCCCCGGTCCTGCACAATCTAGAAGTGTTGTTAGGTGCCAAAAATACCACGGACCCAACTGCTCCCATACGATGTAGAAGTCAGCTTAGTGTCCTTAGCTATTCAACTGAAGCATCTTATGATACCACCCATAGAGCCTTTAATAATATCAGCTATGACAGCAAAGCTGTATTAAGTTGACAGAAGCAAATATTACATAATTTCATATAGGCTAAGTCCTTTTAGAAGTATGTTTACGACCCTAAAGGGCTGCCTTCACTAATATAAAACTTGAAAACTGGAGTGACAGAAAGGACAGTGTGAATTCTTAGAGACTGCAAACCTCCTTAGCCAAGTAACTGTAGATGTAAACTGCAGCTGAAGAGAGATTACCTAAAAACAGTTGTACACTGTCATTGGCAAGCAATTACATCTCATCTTCTGATGCAACATAGTTCACCTAGTTATAACTCTTACAATGCTTCAAAAGGAGATTAAGGGAACCACAACCTGCAAAAGTTTAAGGACTTAAGGATGATGCTGAAAAAGTACCTAGGAATACTTGTATAAGCAAGACTATCGGCAGGGATTAAGGGATTCAGAGCTTCAAGAAGTCAGAAAGGGAGATTTTAAAGAATTTTTCTCCTATACCTCCTACCATAATTAAACAATTAGCAAGCTGTATATTAGTCTGTATCACAGACCAACCCAAGTTCTTCATAAACTATTTATATCCATTCTGCAATACGTACGACAAAAGTATTCAACATTCTTAATATGTCATCTTTAACATAAGAGACAACTCTGTTACCCCGATGCACTAAAAACTCTCAATTTTGTACCAGTCTGATCTTAGCTCCATTCTTAGTGTAGAAACTAAATACTAGGAGGGAAAAGGATAAAAGTGCACTTTGGCTCCTCAGCACTTTCTTTTCTTTCTGTTCTAAAGATCCTCAGCCATTTAAGGCCCACAGACGAGACTCATCTTAAACTCAGCTTCTCATCCTACCACCTTCCTACAAAACAGTACCTATCTTAATGTCTTGGGCTTTATTATGCAGCTACCCAGTCACTATTTTCATCCCTTGTAGGCAGGTAATTCCCTATCCCCATGTAAAACTATCTAGATTTGCTATCACTAGAGCCTGCAGGAAAAGAAACAGAGCTTCGTAATATTCTTCAGATCAGACTTCCCTTTCAAAACAAATCTTGTATCTGCCAATAACACTTTTCCCAGGAAACACCTCTCCCCAAAACACCAACCCCACCCTCCACCTAAACGAAAACCATACCCCCCCACTGCCCGCCCCCAACAATTACAAAAACCCCAACTCAGTTGTAACAGTGTGATTCTTCAGAGGAAGATGTAGCGGCTTCCTCAAATACACACCAGGAAATGGGATTAATGATTCACCAAGAATTGAAAGTTGAAGCCCAAATCGTAGACAAACACAAAACCTAAGGTTTGCAGCATCGGTTACTGATTCTCTTCTGCACAGCTAGAAGCATTTAAAGAGAGCACTGAGAAGTATTTGTAATCCTTGTTACCTTTTTTCTTCCCAGGAAGAATAACGAACCAAAGTGATATGGAAAGGATTTCTCCTCCTCCCCCATTACTCCATGATCATATACACCCAGTCACCGAACAACTATCAACAACTTTAGATTATCCATCTGAGCAAGGCATCAGTCAGTCCATGTATTTCATTCATACTGGTAAAACTGTTTAACTGACCCAAGTTCTATCTATCACTTAAATTCCTTGCATCTTTCCTAATAAATTCTACTTTCCAATATAATTACTATTTTAAAAGCATTAAAAACACTTTTACACAGAGGAGAATTGCAGAAGTCTCAAAGAAGTATTCTTTCCATTTTCCACCCCTCAAGAGAAGTTATGACAAAGAACATAGGAAGGAACCACAACTAAACAAAGTGACCAACCAAACAAAACCCCCATTAAACCAACAAAACATTACAACCCCCCTGTTCTTTCCCGCTACTCTTATGTCCTGAACATGACATGCCTTATCTCAACTCCCACCTTACAATTTCAAAGTATATGTGAAAGGCTAATAAAATTTAGAGGGAGATGCTAAGTAAAAATAATGATGCAAATTTAAATTAAGCTTTCTACAGCAAAGCATAGGAAATGGGGGTGGTGGTGGAAATCATTAATTCACACAGAAATTTCAGGTGAAATTCATTTGACCCGGGGTGAAAAAAAGGACAGGAAAAGTAGTCTAGCAATACCATTTCCAAAAATCCTATTAGAAACTCCTACCCAAACTAAAAAAAAATAAGTGAAGCAAACTCCATTAAAAGGGAATAGAAAAATGTAAGCAGTCAAAAAGAAACATGAATTTAGCAGCAGTACACATTCACTGGATAAAACTGTTAAGCTAGTGACATCTCAGTTATAAGGACAAAATTACATTTTGACAGGAATCTACCAACTTTCCTTGAAACTCACAAGAGAAGTTAAATCCTTTTTGCTTCATACTATGATCTGTCACTATACGAAACATAAAACGAATCCCTTAATTAGCTACTCTTCTATAAATATTACAATAGCACACATAATAAGCTTCTGTATAAAAAGCATCTCCTAAGTTTCTACCTTAAAGACATGGATATTTTAAAAATTACTAACATAAACAAACTTCATGAATTTCTCAATGATCCCACTTATGAAAAGAAAGTAAAAAGAAGAGGCTTCAGCAATAAACTCTTCAAAATTACAAGTTAATCTTCTCACTGAGTCTTGAAAATACACCTCTTCAGGGAGGGATCTGTAGTCACTCCATTACCACACATGGAAGACAGTAAAAAGAATTTGTGTTTAAAAAGAGCAGTCTTCCCAGCTGACAAGGTCCAGAACAATCCAGAAGTTATTAAACTTAATTAAAAACAACAAAAAATAAAAATTAGACGTCTAGAAAAACTCTCATTTCCCACACTGGTCATTAGACACTGCAGGGTGATCTCAACCCTCCCCAAGCAAATGCAGAACCCTTGAGCATTAGCAGTCCATTGTGCCTACGTTTCAAAAGGTATGGGAAGCAACATGCCTTCCTTTCTATAGAGGTGGCAGATTGCTACTACAGGAGAGATGGAATACAATAGCTGAGCAAGCCCGACCCCACTGGGTTTTTTTTTCCCCAAGAAATCATCTCCAAGTTGATTAGTTAGGTAATTCTGTAAGTATTTAAATCCAAACTTCATGAAGCAAATATAAGGCACTTTTACAGCTAAACTGACCCAAAAGCCACTTGCATACCTATGAAACATGCATACTTCCATCAACAAGATGGGCCACAAGCAACACCATCTATTACTCGAAGTATTTTTTTACATGATACTATTAATCTCACTCTAAGATCCTGCATAGAGCAGGAGAATGCATCTCATTAGAATGAAGACAATCGACATAGACTTGTAAAATGGAATTTTACCTTTGTTCTGATAAAATGTTTTACCTATTTAGATGAACAGCACATTAGTACTGGTAAAAAACTACTAAACTTTTAAGATTGCAGAAATCAAATGTTACCAGAAGCTCAAAAAACCCCCCAAGCAACCCAACCAAAGTTTCAAGCAGAGCTACTGAAGTGCAGGTTTATTCAGACTCCCTCTTATTCATTGCTTTGGGAAGCATCTAAAATCCCACCACAGACAAAACACCAAATAAATAACAGCCTATTAAAAATAACAAAAAATATGAAAGGGAGCAAGAGTTACCTGTCATCTGACAGAATTTGCCTAATCTGCTCATAAGAAATACTCAATGGTGATAAAATACTCTGCTGTTTACAAAACCAAGTCACTGGATGAGAAGCACAACTTAAAAATCTTTTTTTCTTCTTAATGTCCATGAACTTAGCTCTAGCACATCCACTATATATTTAATTCTTCTCTCAATTTCTTTCCATTAAATCACCGTGCTTGAGGGGGGGGCCTTTCTTCTGTTCAACCAGCCACAATCTTAATTGACAACTTGTTTAAGTTGAAACAAAGTAACACAAAAACAGAGCAGATGTTGATTAGTCTGAGCATATTTGATTAATATTGACTTTTTAAAAAGGTCAATAAAGAAGTGAGTTCAAGAAGGAAAAGCTCTACAATGATTTTAGGCAATACTTTAGAAATGGAAGTTTTAAAGAGTGCAAACCAAGCAATTTCACTGGAAAGTTATTTCCATAATTACTCTCAATTTCCTGTTCAGATTAGTTAATATGATTTTAAAATCATAAATTAGAGGCAAAGCACATATGGGGGCAGTATCTTACTGATGACAAAATCAGCTTCTAAAATAATTCTGCTCATACTCAACTTTCACTTTTGGGTGAAAGTGCTTTTCAGACAGCATGTATCTACACAGAAAAAATATAAAAGGCCCTAAACTAAGCTTAAAACTCCCATACTCCTTCAGCTTTCAGTTTTTAAAAGCACATCACGCTAATTAGCACTTAAAATGACATGGGGTGGAAGAATTGAAAGGGTACTCAGAATTCTTATTTGTATCAATTTCCAGGAAAACAGATTCTTTACAAACTTTCTTCCAGTTTCTGTAGTTCTTTCTCCCAGTGAAAACTTTTGCTTTACTCTTAGTGCCCTCTGCCTGGATGTAGCAAACTGAAACACCAGGACATTCAGTGTCTCTCAGAGTCCTACCCAGTTGGAAAGAGCAGACTAAACACTACAGCCTCAAAGTTATATGGGCTTCATTTTATGCCTGTGAGCACTTTCAACTGAAGTGAAATACACAACATTAATCTGAAAAATAATTTCTTATTGCAAGTATTTTACTACCATCACAACAAAGTAGTATTAATGAAAAAGAATAAAAATAAAAAGGCTTACAAACAAATGTTGTTCAGTTGAACCACGAAACCCCCAAACTAGAAATCAATCAAGTGCCTGCCATTATGCTCAGTTATGCCATACCAAGTGAGAAATTTCAGTGTACGGAAAAAACAAAAGAAGTTTTCCAAATGAAGACTTAACACAGTCAGCACTTTTTTCCAACTGTAAAGGTAAAAAAAAAAAAAAAAAAAAAAAGGAATAACTGATAAGCAGAAGTCACAGAAACTGCTGCTATTACTGTAGGACTTTTTGGACTTCACTACTCTCAAAACATTTTATTTTACATATGGCAGGAGGCAGTGTGCAGAAATACTGAAACTACAGAGCTGTAACAGCTTTGTAACATGAACAACAGATCCATCAAGGAACCCAAGACCAATATTCTGACAATTACCCTAACATAATTTTTTTCCTAACAATAACCCATTGTAGGAATACAGAAAAGAAAATAATCCTTCAAGATATTAATCTTGACTGTAAAATGGGAGACTGATGTCATCTTAAAAAAATCCCAAAACCAACCAAGTATACTCACTGCTCAAGTTTCTGAAACTTAGTTGTTTCCCCTTCAAATATCTGTTTATTTACCCCAATATTGCTTAGCTACACAGCCACCTTTTTGTCCAAGGAACAGGTTTTGTTTACCTCACACAAGGAAGCAGCAGCAGTTATTGCACAGCTAGGTAAAAAACTTGCAGCATATGGAATCTTTTTATCACCACAAAAATGGCAACAATAGTCATGTAAAAGTAATTTTTGGAAGGTAATGCCTTTCTTCATAAATTTTATTGCTTGTTTGCCCAGATAGTAACTATATATGTAACTACAAAGCTTCTGTCACTGGTTCATCAGAGAGTCACCAAGAAGATGCTCAGGTGTTGCTCTAAAGGATCTCTTAAAAGAACGAACAACAAAAAAAACCACCCCACAAACCTCTGCAAAATCAAAAATTAAAGTAAATTGTGATGGAAGAGCACACAGTTCGTTCCTGTTTAAAGCAGCTTCTAATTCCTGCTTGCCCTGACCATCACTAAGAAAAACAAAACGACAGAAACACTGAAAATAGAAGGGACCTGTCACATGTGTACATGAAAACCCGCAGCCATCAGAGGGAAGACACAGGCCTAACGAGGTTACAAAGCCACAGCAGCTGGTTCGAAGACTTCAGCTGCACGATCGATGAGTTTCAATGATTTAAAAACGACGGCCGGACCTCCCCAGTGGCCCGAGGAGGCCCGGCCCGAAGCAGCTCCTGAGTCGGGAGAGACCGCGCACTTCGCACAAAAGGACGCGGGGTCCCTCCTCTTTCAGGCGGGCGGAGGCCTCTGAGCCCGGCCGCGGCCGGGGGAGCGGGAACGGTCAGGACAGCGACCCCCGGGCGCGGCGGGCAACAAGGCGGATCGGGACCGCGGGAAGAACACAGAGCAGCGGGGAAGAACGCCGGGGGCTACAGCAGCGCCGTTTGCACAGGATCAGCCTGCGCTGGCTGGGCGGGGGCCGAACCGCAGCACCGGGAGTCGGCACCCGCGCCCCACCGGGCGACAGGAGCAAGGAGCGTGCGAGGGGGACGCGGGGAGCTAAGAGGGACGCGGGCCGTCACCCACGGCCCAGGCAAGCCTCGAGCGCCTGAAGGAGCCATTTTAGAGCTGCGCTGCACCCACCCCCGCTAGGCCCGAGGCTGCCGAGCACCGCCACCCACCGTGCCCAGGTCCGATCCCCTCCTCAACACGGCCTGCGCAGGGGAGGCCACTCACCCTCCCCTCGAAGTTGTTCTCCTCCACGTCGCTCATATCGGCAGAGTCCTGGCCACGGGACTGGGGCGAACGGGGGACGCTAGTCCCGATTAGCAGCAGCAACACCCACGGCCGCTGTTATCGCCGCCGTTACCGCTACTGCCGCTATTACCGGCACCGCCACCTCCCGCCCGCGCCTCCCGCACCGCCGCAAAATGGCGCCGCCGCGGCCGCTCCGTCTGCGCCCGGCACCGCGCGCGAGGCGGGGCCGCGCCCGCCCCTCACAAAGGAAGCGACGAACGCTGCGGGGAGACCCGCCGCGCATGCGCGCCACCGCCGCCGCCGGAGCGAGCGCGCTGCCC
>JACBWW010000012.1:4827939-4850870 GCA_020086605.1 Lanius collurio
TAACGTACTATTATCTCTACCTTTTTTCTGTAGCTCTGTTCATCATTCATTATTAATGAACTCTCTTTTGGGTTCCCTAACCTAACATGGCAGCATCCTGTAAATTCTCTTTTATGTCTCTTGTCCTCTAAAAGATACTGACAACTAGAGCCGAGTGTAATTTCTGTGTTTGTGTGCCACAAAACAAGCAGAGAGAATTTTTGTTCGATGCTATGACGTGATGGGGAGTTTCCTTAGAACAGTTCAGATTGGGTTAACTAGTTCTTTTTGGTTGCTGTTTTGTTTTTTTGTTGTTGTTGTTTTGCCCCCTCAGTGGGTGAACTGGGGGCTGAGGGGTGTGTTTTTTCACTCTGAAAAGTGATCTTTGTAGGAATTGCAACTTTTGATTTTAAGAGAACCTTCAGAATATGGACATGATATACATCATAGTTAAGTGTCCATGTGATTTGTACTAACTGTAACATAGTGTTTATTTTGGAACAAATGTGATGAATTGCTGTTTTACTCTTGTGAGACTATTAGAGAAAGGAGACGTTATGAAGGTATTATTAGATTGTGAGTGGCATCTTCTGGTAGTGTCACAAGCAGTGTGATTACAATTTTAGACCAAATGTCTAAATTTATTGTTATCTCTGTTCCTGTTTTGACTGCAGATACCCATGTGTATAAAGCCTAAGTTATTCTGGCCTCTTTATATTTTTTTTAGGTGTTAAAACACATATCTAATAGGTACTTGAGAGCTCCAAAGAATTAAGCAATTATGCTGGAATTCCTTTGGTGTAGTAAATAGGTCTTTTTCCTAAAGTTTTTTACAGCTGGAAATAAAGCTACTTCCTTCCCCCACCCTCCCCTTTTTCTTTTTAAAGCTTTTGTAGTATCTGCTTTTAGACACTCTTTTTGGCTGGTATCTCCTTGAAGGAGGCACTGGTATTAGCTAATCACAAATTGTGGTGTATCTTGGGGATTAGATGTCATTTAGCTGCTAAAAGTAAGATATTTCCCCTGGAGTTCATGATCACTTGTACATTTTCCAAGAATAGTAAAGGGGTCTAGTTCTTGCACCTTGCCTAAACTGTAAGTAGGATAAATGCATGCTGTCAGCTAAAATTGTCAGCTCTGTAGTCAGTGTATCTGAAGACTAGTAAGTGTCAAAACCAGCCATTTTTCAGTAGCTGTGAAAAATCTGTGAGGCTCAGTCACTGAAATGAATTTGTTTTTCCTGGTACAGGTTTTACTTTATATGGTATTTGTTTTTTAACAAGCTCTTTTACCTGTGATTGATAATTTTTGCCATTTTATGGCCTGGGTTTTCTCAACTGAGTATTATTAATAATAGCCTCTTATATTTTCTTCTATGATTTACAAAAAAACTTTACAAACTTTACAAAAATTAGGTGTATTAGCATTTGCCTATGTAATTTAGAAGATTAATTTTGAATTGCTCAGAACTGAATTGAGTACTTTGCCTATATAAAATAGGGCCTGGACTAGAAGGATAGACAAGGGAATGTAAAACTTATTCCAATGAAATTGGTTTCTTCAGTAATATTGAAGATATAGGAGGCTACCATGATATAAATAATCCAGATAAATTTCTTATCCTTAATGTTAAGAAGAAAATATTTTGCAGTGCACACCACTGAGGTGCTACAGTTAACTAATGTTTGTCATAATCCAAAATTATGCTTAGATAAGCTGACAAGTCAATCTAGAAATAAGACTGTAGAAGAAAAGATTTAGAAGAAAAGAAATCACTTGTCTTTAATATTTCCTTCAGTGTTATTTTTCTGAAATCTTCACCTGGGTCAGCCTACTGGGAAGGAGCATGAATCCAAAGCCGCATCTGTATTGCAGTTTTGCCATAGAAATATAATTTTGTTGGGCAAATTCATACTCACTTTGAATTCTTCAGGTTTCTTGAAAGAAAACCAGACAAGTTAAATTCTTCCTCTCTCCCCAGTGGAACAAGTCCTTTTTTTGTTGCCATTCTTCAGGAATAGTGTTTGTGTGGTGCACTGTGTGTATATGTGTGAGCAGTGGCAATCTCTCCCCCACTGCAGCTGTCACTTTGTTAGTTGTCTCCCCTCTTAATTCTCTTTAATGACACCTTCTTTCCTTTAAGGTCTCTTTAAAACATTCAGTCAAAGTCCCTCTCTTACCAGTAACCTACATGCATCATCCTGCAGGCTTGGCTCTCTATAAAACTAGTCAAAATTACCTAAACGTTATCATCTCTGGAGGAAGTTTTGGAGTCTGAGGGGCTTTGGAAAGAGTGATACAAAGACAGCTGTGAGATTTCTCAAGGGAGCAGCGGTACTATGGGAGTATTTGTCATGGTCTGCAATTAATAAATTGTGGCAGTGTTACTGGGAAATGAAAAGCCAGGAAGGTGCCTTGTGCTCTGTCATAAGTGACTCTTACCATGGAGCAAGGGTCCTACAGTGACCTGAATGGCGGCAATAAAGCATGAAGAGAAAATTAAGTATCCCAGGGAAAATGAAGCTGAGATTTTTTTTTTTTTTAAATATTGATTATTATTTTTTAAGAACCTGATACAGAGATACAGAAATGTTTTGGGGCCCAGATGGACTCTATGGGAGGAGAGGAAGTTCAGCAAGGGTAATATACTGTCCCTATTGATATACTGTTCCTATTGATATCTGCTTGCTTTAATTTTCTTCACAAACCTTGCCAAGCTATTTCCCCTCTCAAAATCTTGAATCTTGGCTGACTGCCCAAAGGCAAGGAACAAAGAATTTCTGTTTTTAAATGGTTGGTTTATTTTAAAAGCATTCATTGGCAGTAGTAGGCAAAATAAAAAGGGAAGGTGCTGAAAAAAAAAAAGATACTCTAAGGTACTTGAGGAGAGTCCTTAGACTCAATGCAAAATGAAAATAATTACTGGTAGTCAGTGTAAAGCGAAACCAATTAAAATAGGATTGCATGCATTTAAATAGAAACAGCTCTCCAGTATTTCTAAAATACTGACAAAAGGTAGTCTAGTGTTTGGGCTCTCAGATAGTTTCATACTAGGGCCATTGTAAGCTTGTTGTGTGGGTTTTCAAGTCAAAAGCAGTATATTTGTGCTTTCAACTCGAAGTTCAGATACAAGACAAATTGGTGCTGTTCATAGAAGTCTGTAGCAGGTAAAGCCATTCCTGGTTCAAGATATGTTTGAGGTAGTCCCAGCAGCTCATCAGCAGCAACATTGTGTCTGCTTGATGAGCTGTGACTTTTGTTGGCCCATATATCCTTTCTCTGCATTGAGAGAGAGGAACTGTTGGGAGCACACAAGATTTTCTTCTTTCTTTGCAGAAAAATAGGTATTTTTGGTAGTTATCCATTTTTGCTATTCCCTTAACCCTCATGTTTCCTTCGCTTGGAATATCCATGAAAGGTATTCCCCAAAAGACAGCTAGCAATAAGGCAAAAGGATTTTTTTTGTGTGTGTGTCAAAATAATTGCAAGTCTTGGGCATGTAAAAGCAGGGAATGAAGGAACACATGCTGCAGGAGAAGGTATAAAGATAGATGTCCTGGAAAAGACACAAAGGCAGCCTCCTTTGGCAGCACACTCCAAAAGTGGTACAGAACTGCTAAAACTGCAGGCCAGCAGCCTTCCTAGTGTAGAGCAGCCTTTTTTGCCCAGAAATAGGCCTTCTTACCTGATCTTAAGATAGCAGTGTTTTATAGTACTGATAATTGCACTTTAATCTAGCAGCTATTAGTGTAAACGTCTCTTCTATCTGCTCATCTATGATGCAGTCTGAAAAGACCCTTGGGTTTCATCAGCACATTTTGGTGGGTGCTGTTACGTCAGGAATTGCTGAAGTTTTGTCAGTAAAGTGTCTATGCTCTTTTCCCTCTCTGCTGTGATGTTTTTCTGTTGACCAAATTTTACGGCAAAAATAATAAGAATACTTCAAGTGCTGAGAGTAAATTTTATCAAAAGACAGCTAAATGTTGTTTCACTTGTCTGGGAACTGGAATGGTTGGTTCCAAGTAGAATATCCTGCTCTTTTATGGTGCTGTGCAGCTGTCTGAGTGAACCTGGGAACCAAAGGACAATGCTGGTCTGCAAGTCACCAGTATAGATGTGCCAGTATAGGACAGTAGTTTTATTGGCATCTTTTCAAGAATTCTTGTACTCATAAAAATATGAGGATTGGGATTCTTCCTTATGCACTGCTTTTAAACAGGGATTTGTGTAAACACTTCTTTGGGCACCTGTTTGGCAGCTGTACCTCATGCAGATTGCCAAACCAGCAATTGCACCTACTGCCAAACCAACAGCCATCTGAGACTGCAAACTACCAGAATACAAACGTCATTTTTGGCATTCCAGAAAGTCTCAGCACGTTATCTCCTGGGCTTCTAGGTGTTTATTTCATTGTCTCAAGTCTTCTAAACTCCTTAGACTTCCCATTTTCATTGCTGCACAGAAACTGCTGATAGTTTTCCAAATAACAGAACCAGCCTGTCTGCTCTTAGAATGGTCAGCTCAACTGATTCCTGTCAGCTGAGTGATACTCAAAGTTTTCTTTTGGAAAATTAGAAAACAAAATATTTTGGAGGTCACAGAGGTAAATAGGTAAATGGTGCATCCTGCAAATAGATGCAAAAAAGAAGGAAAATAATAGAATGGAGCTTGGTGGTACTGTGGAATTTCTTTTCTTGGTGTTCTGTAAAGGCCAGTGATTCTTGTCTTCCTGAAATGTTTGTTGGCTATTGCAATGAGATATCACCCTGTGTATTTACAGACAGTTTATTGTTTACTGATACAGTACCCTCTCTGTACTGAGGGATGTTTGTTGCCATGAATTTATTAGTAATTTCTTGTACAGATGTAATTTTAGTATGGTAATTTTAAATCATAAATAATTTCATAAACTTTTTGTGCTCCCACTGAGATGGTAATAAATTCCTATTTTGTAATGTACAATTATTTTATAGTAATTATTAATGTCAGCTTTTATTTGTACTGTCCTGATTTTTGTCTGCTGTCTGTTCTATTACAAGATTTTTTCCACTTCCTCTGTAATTGGATGCATGCTTCTATGACTGTATATGACTTTTTTTTTTTAAGCTCTGTCTTGGTAAATCACTTCTGTTTATGCCGTTAATAATAATAACTGGTTGCAAAGCCAGACCTGCTCTTGAATTCACAGTGTCATGTTATTGTTGATCATAATTTGGAAGTGAGGAACAGATAAATATTGTGGTAGTAATAGGTTGAGTAAAATTCGCACTTATCAAGCCTATTTTCTTAATATATTAGTTCATTAGAGACCTGTCTAGGTATCTAGAGTATCACTGAGGAACTACTGCCTTAGTATTTAAGATTCTATCTTTCAAAATATCATTTCTAGTGGTTTAGGAAGGCTGCCATCTTTTGGCTAGGCTAGAAAAATGATGATGAATATGTGCCAGTCTTCCAAGAGCTGACTGACTGGCAGAAGTGGCAGTGCTGTAAGGTACAATAAGCTTTTAAGGATTTAGGTATGCCTTGTTTCCCTGATAATCTGAGGTTCTTTCAGGGAACATATGTGGCATTCCGTTGTGTTAATGTAATCTCTCATTTTTTCTGGGAATGAGTAAAGCAGAATCTGAGGAAGACTGCAACAAAATTCAAGAACACTGTTTTGAAAGTATGGGCTGGTTTCCATGGAGAGGGCTCCGTATTCAACCTGAAGACCAATGCTACTGTTTAGTTCAGTAGTATCAGAGCTACTAGAACTTGACTTTATTATGGAACATACAATGCATATTCTGTAGCTTTTTCTTTTACCTTTGCTCCTTTTGTTTCATGCAGTAAAAATAATACGGTTTATATATGACTGATTTTGAAATACAGGTCACAGAATAGAGACATGATTTTATTTTGGAGTGGGTAAGTGCCTTAGTTCATTGTTTTTGTTGCCAGATGTATGTCAGTGTTGTGCTACCACTGGACAAAGTTGTATCCACATTGGTAGGCTTTCATAGTACTTTTCTTAGATAAACAGCAGTGAAACAGTGAAGAAAACCAAGCTTTTATATGTTTGTGAAAGGCAAAAGTAGTGTCAGATCCTCATTCAGTAATTGGTTGCAGCTCCAAGTTCTAATGTTGTTCCTGGCTTGGGCTTGTAATTTTCAAAGTGATTGAAATACGCATGCTGATTTAAAGAACTTTGGAAAACTGGCACTTGAATTGGTGCTTATTGAAAGGATTATCAGGAAGTTACTCTCTTCTTCATTGTTGTGGTTTGACACTGGCCAAATGCCAGGCACCCATGAAAGCTGTTTGTTCACCTTCTCTTGCTCTCAGCTGGGTAGAGGAGAGGGAAAAAAATTAACAAAGGGCTCATGCATTGAGATGAGGACTGGGAGAAAACACTCTAAGGGCAAATCAGGTTCAAATTTAAAGCTATAAAGTAAATTTATTAACAGAGTCAGAGGAGGATAATGAGAAAAAAATAAGCCTTTAAAGCACCTTTTCCCCCCCAGCCCCTCCCTCCTTCCTACTGACTGTGCAGGGAAGAGAGAGTGTGGGAGTTTTGGTCAGTTCATCACTTGAGGTATTTTTCTGTTTGCTTGGGGAGAGGAGTCTTTCTTCTGCAGTGCCGTGCGTCTCTCCCATGGGAGACAAGTTCTCCATGAAGTTCTTCCGTGTGGCTCTAATCTCATGAGCAGCAGTCCTGCCAAAACTGCTGCAACGTTAGTTGCTCCCACAGGCAGAGTCTTCCCAAAACTGCTGCAGGGTGGGTCACTCATCCATAGGGTGCAGTCCACTAAAGACAGGTTGCTCTAGTTTGGAAGCAGAGGCCCTCTCTCTCCATTCACGTCTCCCACTGGATCACAGCTTTCTCTGGTATCCACCCGCTCGCGTGTGAGCACTTCTCCCACAGGCTGCGAGCAGATCTCTGCATCCCCCGTGGACTTCATGGGCTGCAGGGGCACAGCTGCTTCACCATGGTCCTCACCACGGCCTGCAGAGGCGTCTCGGCTCCGGCTCCTGGCGCATCTCCTCCCCTTCTTTCTCCACTGACCCTGTTGCTGCCATGTTGTTGTCCTTCACATGTCCTCACTTCCTCCTGTTCTCTATCTAGAAAAAAACCTGCTACCCGTAGGTACCATTGCCAACAAGTTCCACCAATTCAAAGATTCTTGCAGGATCCCACAGCGCCGAGAGGTTGATTTCGTCCAGGTCCCGCACCGGGGACTTGCTCGCCATGTTTGCACTGCCAGCCAGGCGGCCCTGCTGGCACCATGCAGGCAGTGGCGCTGGCGCTGTTTAACACCTCTCTTCATGCTGGGTGCTGGGAAGGAGAAGCTGCTGCCGCCGTCCCTGCCCTTGTACCTGTGGCATGGCTGGCTAGGGGCAGCCAGGCAGGCCAGGCTTGCCGTGGGCTGCCAAAATGGAGGCGGTGCGGTGCATCGCCACAGGCCGCACTGGGATGCCCCGATGGTGGCGCCCACCACCCCTGGAAAAAACTGCCCCTTTGCTGGTTTGGTTTTCTTCTTAAATGTGTCATCACGGAGGTGTTGTCAACCTCTCTAATTGGGCCAGCAGCATGTCCATCTTCAGAGCCGTCAGGAATTGGCTCTGCTGGACATGGTAGAAGCTTCCAGCAGCTTCTCACAGAAGCAACTAATGTGGCCCTCCACAGCTACCAAAAAAACAGGCCTTGCCAAATCAACACATTCATGGATTCTTTTTGCCTGCAGTCTGCTCAGGGGTTTTGTTTGATTTGGGTTTGTTTTGTTGAATATTTTGTTTTGGGTTTGCTGGTTTTGGGCTTTGTTTCTTTCCCTCCTCAGATTTTCAAATTTTGTTCTGGTCGTATTCCTTCACTGTGTGGTTGTCTTCTGTTTGTCTCAGTCTCTGCCATTAGGGATGGTAGGAATTCCAAGAAGGTGTAGATCTGATGCATCCTTTTTTCCTGTTGCTCTCTGCAGTGCTTTGACTGCCTTTGCCACAAAAGTCCCTCAGTTGTGGTTGGGAGAGTGTTATGCTAGCCTTTCTCTCCAGGATAAATCAGCGTGAAGAAGGAAGTCTCAGCTTCCTTTTTTTCCTGCTCAGGGAGGATTTCCAACTCAGCATATTCTGTACTTTGAGAGAATGAGGGGAATAAAATCAGAAGAGGCAATGTTCCTTCTTACATATATGCTGTTACCTTATGGGATACTGGCTTGGAATTACTGAAATTCTGAGTCCAAGTTTTGTTTAAACTATAATGTTCTTATAGAGAAGTGCTGACCCTTGAGTACAACAGGAGGTACAAGAATATTCCAATCCATCCATCTTACTGTGTTATTTTCTTCCTAATATGTGGTCCTGCTGCTGTTCTGATACTGTCTTTTCTTTTTCTTACTTCCAAATCATGTGGGTATAAGATTTATTTTTTTTTTTTTTACCCCACACTGTGTAATCTTGGAAGGGTCTTGCAGGGAGTGTGTTATGGGTGCATGCCTCAGGGGGAAAGAGAAGACGAAATCACCAGAACTTTGAGATTACACTGGAATTCATTAAGGAGGAATGGCCTTGAAAAATTTGTGGGAAAAATGACAAGTACAAATAGTTTCCTTCGTTCTGGTATACCTTGCTCCCAGTTCCTTTGCCTAGTGTCAGTATTTGGGTGTTAGGCAATTTCCCAGCAGGTTAAGTTCTTGATTTCCATTAGTTTCAGTAGTCAGCGTGTGCACTGTGGATCAGATATACATGGTGATGGCCCAGTCTGCAATTCCTGCTGCTGCTTGGCAGGAGTTTATTCAATCTGTTCCTCTTGGCTGAACCTCTTATCCTGGCTTGTGGTCTTATTTACAGTGTGATGGCAGAGTTATTTCTACTCCAAGGGACTGTAGTGATATTGTCTAAATGCTTCAGGATGAGATGTGGTTGGAGATATGTGGCGAGCTGAACTAAATTTAAGTTTTGCAAGAGCTATCTGTTCTTTTCAGTTTTGTTGTTTTGGTTTATTTTTTTAATTATTATTTTGATTAATAGAAGAAGTAGAGACTTTTGGGAATGGGGGTTGAAACTTAGGGCCTCTTCTTGAGAGATACTGTTTAGTCTTCTCAGCCACCACATGAATGCTCCACTCCTGGACCTCATAAATGTTTTCCATCATATTTGATACTGTTCAGAGATTAGGTAGATACATAACAATGTGGGTGCAGTTTATTGTTTAAAGTCTGAGTGCAGAGCCATGGATTTGGCAAAGAGCTAGGGAAAAGAAGTTTTGGTTAGTGCATGTTTAGGGAAGATATGTTTCAGGAAATCTTAAACCACACAATTCCAGATATTCATGCTGTGGAATGTGAGTTTTATTGTTTTCTCTCTTATTTCATGTACTTAAGACAAATTTGTATCTTAAAACAATTTTAGGGGGGATAAGCACATTCCTTGAACAAGGTACATCCCATTGCATTTACAGTGGGACTTCAAATTACTGCATGCTGGCTGTCTGTCCTTGTGCACAGTCATAACCCACAGTGGAGGGTGAGCTCTTCCTTATTCAGTGACTTGGGATTGCCACTTGCATTAGTACACCCAACAGTAAGAGTTTATGTACTGGTAGTGGTTATCATAGGGCATTTTATACCCAGCACATTGTTACTTTACAGCAGCTTTGGTGCCCAAGTCCTTATGTTGCCCCTGCCTTGGGTTAATCATTTTCAGAATAATTGAGATATGCATGTTGATTTTAGAGCACTTCAAAAATTTGCCACTTGAATGAGGCACGCTGGCTTGCTTTTTGAGAGGATTATCTGAAGAGTGAAGGTGAAGGGTAAGCGACAAGCAGGGCTTGGGGCCCTGCTGGCAGTGACGCTTGTGTTGGCAGCAGACAGCAAGATGTTGGCATAAAGCTGGTGGAACTGGTCAGTAGAGGGGATGAAAAATGCCATGGAGGCAGAGTTAGGTTTAGGTGAGAGCTCAGCCGTATGAGATACTCCATATTCTGATACAAACCAAGGCCTAATGTGCCACTATGGAAAGTCTAGTGAGAAACACTATTAGATGTGCAATATCAGTCTAAAAAGTGCTTGTGTCAGGTAATATGTGGGGAGGAACTGGGAGTAATGGGGAAAAGTGTAACTATTGTGTGAAATGAGTAGCTTTATCTGGACTATGTTAAATAATATAAATTCTCTTTTAAGAAAGTATTGAATAATTTGGGGTCGTTTCAGAGATGGGTGAAGAATGAGAAATATAAAGTACACATGGAAAGAGTCTGAAAATGTGGGATACATTTGAGGGGTAAAAATTAGTAAGAGAATTATGCATATGTAAATATATGTACCTGCACATATATTATGAATCCTGAACATTGTCTTATAAAACAAGAAGAAGGAAATGCTGAGTGAGATTCTTACCCATCTTTCTTTTAAAAGTATGTTGAAGTCAGTTACTGGGCATTCAAATGCATGCATTCGTAATAAAATGGAAATTAATTCTATGTTCTTCCCTAACAGTTGCTTGAAGTTAGGTTTTAAAATGTATTTCTGTTTTAAAAGCATGTAGTTTGAAGCCTTCAACTGCAACTACTCCACAAGTAAATGAACATATCTTCACTTTTTGTTTAAATATTTTTTTTCCCAGTACATCCTTGAAGATGTGTGGCTCAAACTGCTTCAAACTCTCTGAACATTTGTTGTTTAACTGCTGAAGCTGTCCTACTACTTGCTTTCCTCCTGAAGCCTTAGTCTATTGAAGGATCAGAATTGGGTACTATGGTAAGATATTTTTTAAAGTAGTAGTAAAATCCTAAAGGTAGGTGCAATGTGCCAATTTATTTTGGTTTTATCTTTTTATTCAGTAGTAAGACACCACACCAAATAATTCTTGGTGTACAAAGCCAGGAGAGGAAACTAAACTAGCTAACCAATCGAGAAACATCATTCCACATGATGTCTGTTCATACTTGCTCTGTGCTTCGAAGTGAAGAATAAGAATCAAATTAATCATTGCACAAGATCTTGTGTGTAGATGTATGTGTATAACTCATCACAATGTTGTATAGAAATGTTTTACAGGTCTCTTCTAGATACTGCATTTTCTTTGAAATGCATTTAAGTTTAATGTCGGTTTAAATTCTGGTATTTAAAATACTTAAGGTGATTTGTGGAAGCACAGAAGTTTTGATTTTGGGAGAATAAAAATAGGTAAAAATAGGAAGAGGAAACCCTATAAATAACATGTGAGATGGAAAGATAACTGAACCTCTAAGCAGATAAAACCCCACAATTGTTTTCTAGATGATACAATAGTACTGTGTTTGGAAACTGATATTTGTTCTTGATCTCAACAACTGTAGCAGTTTTGAATAACCAGGTGGCACTTTACAAATTTCAGGAATCAAGACCAACTAAAACATGAGAAGATATGTTCAAGATGATCCAGCCAGAAGATTTTTCACTTCATAGAAATATTATTTTTGTTTAATATGTAATATAATTTGACAAAGTCAAATTCAGTTACTTATCTTGGAATTAGGACCCGCCTGTGGCCTTCATCAGAAATGTTTCTAACATTTCCAAGAAAAAATATGTCCCAGAAACTGAGTATGTTTTTACTAGTCTTTGGAATCATTTGGGGTTTGATGTTGCTACGCTACACTTTCCAGTATCCAAGACGCCAAAGCAGTGCTGAGCTGCGTGGACAGATATTAGATCTCAGTAAAAGATATGTCAAAGCACTGGCAGAAGAAAATAAAAACCTAATGAATGGTGGTGGTGGAGCCTCTATGGCAGGATATGGTAAGAGGAAAAAAGCCATACTAGTTACTTGAATATATTATTATAAAACTGTAAAGTGAAACTTTTTTTTTTTTTAAGTAGTATATGCTACTCTTCAGCAGAAAAATCCTCTCTGTATTAACTGATTTGATTTTAGTTTATTCAGTGAAGTTGGAGATTAAGATGAGTTGCAAAATCAAGCTTCAGACATGAAATTTTTGCTTTCCAGGATTTTTTTTTAGACCTCTTCAGGTACATGAATACAGTTACTTATAGAAGTAATAGTTACATTATGCTTTTTCTGAATCTTCAGCTACTGAGGAATAAGCACGTGCTTGATACAGGGACAAAGTTTTATATTAAGTCACTTCAACATTCCAGATTCTTCTAGCACCTAATTACTAACTTCCCACTTTTATTTTTTGAATTTTCTTCTCCTTAAAAAAGCAGTGGAAATGCAACATACTAGTTGAGTTTGCAGTCCGGAGACTGCAAGGCAATTATGAATTTAGCAGAATCTCCCCTTGTTTGAGAAGTAGCCATAACAGATAAGAGCCCTTGTTTGTGAGCTTTAATACTTGCTGCATCATATCTCTCTGTCGGATTTGCCTGTCTTGTGAATATGTACCTAACTTGATAAATAGGTGGCCAGTACTCACTATCTTCTGAAATATTGAAAAGATAACTAAAAATGTATTTTAAAACATAGTATCTGAAAAGATGTATAGTAATGTACTTTGATCCCCTTCTTAAGATTTCCTTAGATGGCTCTGCCTGTTGTAGGATGCCCTTTATAGACATTTGGTAAGAGTGCTAGCAGTAAAAATGTGTCTGAAGTCTTTTTGCTGCTGCTCAGGAAGAAGGAAGCAAATCTGTGATGAAAAGATGTGCGGGAGCAACCCAAGAGGAGTAGGACAGTAAAAAGTGTTTAAACCTTTAATCCTTTCATTCTTAAAATTATTTTTTTGACAGTAAGAGACTGCCTTCTCTTTTCTTCCCTGTTTTCTCCTTCCACCTTTCTTTTTTGTCATCAAGGACTTCCTTCCTTTACTGTGTAATTAAGTTTTTCTATCATAAAAAAACCCCAGAAAATCCTTGTATACTGCAGCTTTCTCCTGCTCTGTAAGTCTTACAATGTATTTCCAAATGAGACTTGTCTTCTGAGATTTTGTCTGAAGTTTAATAAAAAATTAAGTCATCTCTTGATCTACATGCTGATCATCAGAATTAAAACTTGACAATTTCTTACCTCAGATTGTTGAGCACAGAATGATACTACAGAGTACATGACCCACCCTCTCTTATTGGCAGTAGACCCTGCTCTGGCTTGAATTGATAAGCAATTTGTTTTTTATTTTCTCAAAGTTAACATTACTAAACAAGAACTAGTTAATTTTAGAAGGAGGGACTGACCTGAAACTTCTTTTTTTAAACTTAATTTAGCACTGATTTTTAATTTTACCTGTTTTACTCCTATTTTTTTCAATTTGATGCCTGGGATCTTCCTTCCCAATCTTTCTGCTTAGTTAAGAACTATTTAGAAGGTGGGGGGTAGTGACAGAGTTTGTAGATGTCTTCATTTGTAATGAGAATCTTGACACCTTGTAAAACATGGTAAGTTTGTTAATTTTTTTCAAATCTGAAAGAAAGATGGTGATTGTCAACAGCATAATTAGCTTTTGAAGAAAGATGTTACTGGCTTTATGTTCCAGAACATGCGATATTTTTTCCCTATCTTTTCTCTTATTTCTTCAGTCAATAAATATTTAAATAGATTTTTTTACCCTTGCTTTATAGCTTATGTAAAAGCAAAAAGATACCTTTTAATAGCAGTATTTCTATGGGCTAAACCTGTCATTTAGGGGAAAGCTATTAACTACCTTCTTTATGCTGGAAAATATTTAGCTATATTCTTTTGCATCCAAGGCTAAAAGATGACATAGTTGAGTATTCCAGTACTGTTGTCTGGATGAAATTTGAAATAATAGCTTTGAATAGTCACTTCTAATGTTCCAACTAGTGTTTTTGTTCTTACACTGTAATATTTAATTGCCTGCCTTCACAGTTCCCTATTCTCTTCCCTAAAATAACGAGGAAATGGTATTAAAGAAAAATCAAGCAGCTATTTAATTCTGTACTTGTTTACCAATCTGAACTCCTTTCCAAAAAGTGTGGTATGGAGGATAGCAAGTCTTAAGATGTGAATATGTTGAAATGGCAGTTCTTTTCCACACGTAGTAAATAACAGGCTGTAATTTGTTTTTTCCATTATCTTCAGCTGATCTTAAGAGAACAATTGCTGTTCTTCTGGATGACATCTTACAACGGCTCGTGAAGTTGGAAAACAAAGTTGATTACATCGTCGTGAATGGCTCAGCAACAAATACCACTAATGGAACTAATCATCAGGTGCCAGTGACTTCAAATAAACGTGTAAAGCCAGCAAGCAACATTAGATAGCAAACAGGGCTGCTTTGTATTGCTACTCATTGATGGATAATATTTAAGATAAGCTTTTTATCTCCAGCTAGGGCAAAGCAGTAGTTGACTCTCAAACAAGCATAAACTGTTGTATTCTACAATGTGCTTGGATCTATGTAGGCCTAACATGTGCTTAGGTTCTCAAAGCATTATTTCATTGCCTTTGAGCAGTGCTTCTGAAGTGATCTTTGTTGTCTCTAAAGATATTTTGGTATCATTGATTTGGTGTAGTAGGCCATTGGATAATAACAATATGTGAAAAGCAATGACAAATTTATAGGTAGGTTTCTAAATATATTTATTTAAGTATGAATATAACATATCTTTTGGGTAGGTGAGCAGTATTGTAGCTTATTCATTTTTTGTGATCTTCATTAAGCCAAGGTAACTGAGGAAAATGTGTTGCTAAACAGGCGTTAGAAAATGTGTACACTTAAAATATTTTGTTACTTACTAAAACAATATTGAGGATAGCATTGGTGGTAATATTTTTAAATTGTGACCCAAAGAATGTCTTTATTTGCACTATCTGTCAGAATAGTTAGATAATTTACTGTATATTTAAGAAAATTTATTATAATAGGAAAACTTTCTAGGTAGTAACACTGTTCAGGTTTATCTTTATGCCAGAGATAGAGCAGTTAGATTATCAAAAGCAAATCATCATCTGTGATCTCTTAGATGATTATTTCTTAAAAAGATATTTAAATGTATGTATTTTGTAATTGCAGATAAAATTATTTAAGTGATGGAAATAAGTTTTGGATATGTGAATATAGTTTATTTTTATTCATTGCTGTTTGTTTTTAACATTTTAATGCCTTGCAGTTTGTGTTGAGTATAGCACACCATCTCCCTGAATTGCTTTCTAGATCAGAAGGAAAAGCAATGAAGGGTATCAAGGCATCTCTGCATTTAACAGAGGTATATGTACTAAGGGTATCTTATCATGAAATATTTGAGAGCTAAGGTAATGTTTGCCTTATGTGTAAGTCAGCCTTACAGCAAAGTGAATTGCATGCAGTGTGGGTGCACTGTATCTCAAATGTTATTGAAATCATATTAAAGTGGCAGTGAACCTGTTTTTTAAATTGTGCTGAATGTTTGGAGGGGACAGAATGTTCGGGGACTTTTGCCAAAAGTATCCTGTGAGTGAGGTTTTGGGGATGAGTAAAACCAGAGGTGCTGGATAATATACCAGGCAAAGTTATGTGTTTTTTTCCTTTCTTCTGTTTCCCTGCTGATATTCTCAATGGTTATAAAGGAAAATACAATTGCAATCTTAGTACTTGCTTAGTATCCAGATGATTTTTTTTTGTCACATTGTGTGTAAACATGTACTCACTTCAATGCAGAAAGAGAAAAATAAATTTTTAATTGTACTTGTAAATGTTCCTGCTTGGGGTTTTTTGGTTTTGCTTTTTTTTTTTTTTTTGGTAATTAAATAGTCTTGTCATTCTTGCTACGTGTGCTCTATCTGTTTCTGGATTGGAAAGTTGTACATCTCTGAGGTTTAGTAGTACTCTTTCTAGTAGTATTCTTCCTTCTCAGTCACTGAGTTCTTCTGCTCTTGAAATTCTAATGCCCTGAAACTTTCCTCAGGTTAGAAGTGAGGGGAGAAAGAAATGAAAATAAAAGAACTGATTTAGATCTTTAATGGCAAAGACTTCACTATTTAACCTAAGAGTGAAGAAGATATGTGCAGAACTTCTTTTGAACCTGCAGGTTGACAATAGATAGATAGATAGATAGATAGATAGATAGATAGATAGATAGATAGATAGATAGATAGATTTTTACATTTAGCTGCCTGGTTTATTTCTTAGATACTTGATTGTTGCATACCATAACCTTGTGCTATAAACACACAGTTCTTGTATGTATAGACAAAAGTAACTTTTTTTTTCTTGTGTGTGAAACCTCAGAGTTATTGAGGATTCTTAAACAAGCATAACAAGGCTAGCAAGTTGAGTCTTTGTCACTGTGTGCACAAGCAAGTTATTTTATATTGGAGACTGATGCATGCAGTCATGGTAATTCCTAGGGCCATTAGCAAATAATTGGTTTTTTTCTTATGTTTAGGTAGCCCAATGGCTCATTGGAATTACTTTGTACTTGACAAAATCTTATATATAGTTATATAGAGAAAACTGTGAACTACTTCACTTATGGCATAAAAGTTCCATTCATTAATACAGTTGAAAGAACTGCTCCAGCAGTGCCGAAGGTGAAAGCTGACCTTCATCCTTTTTGCTGAGATGGCAACACTTTTCAGAGTGGCAAAACTAAAGGTGTGCAGACTAAAGTAAAAAAGGGTAAGGAAGAGATAAAGGGAGGGTCTCAGCTGACATTCCTGTTAACAGCAGTAGTAAGAAAACATCTGCATGTTCTAGCCTGCAGCCTCCTGTATAGGACATGTGAGAGGTATGGCAGCCCTACAAAGGCAGGAGATTGTGTAAAGAACCCAAGAGCTTGTGAAGAAGAAGCAGGAGAAAGCTTACAACTTACCCCAGGTCCAAAATACTTGATAGTATCACAGCATTTGGTTGCCAAGCATATTTTATTTCTGAGGAGAATTTAAGTAGTGTTTCTGCTGCAGTTTTTGTGGTGCACCTGTGTATTTCCCATTTCAGATGACATCACAAAGCCCCCCCCCCCCAAAGTGACTTCAAGTTTTGTATCTATGGAATCGCCTTGTGCTTGGTTCATTCTTAGGCTGGATAGGGTTTGGGGTATTATTTCCTTTTCTTCTCCTTCTGACCTTTGGAAGGCAGGAGACCTCTCTTATATAAAGAACTGCTGATTTGGGGGATGGGAGGTGGTTTGGCTTTTGGAAATCTCGAAATCTTTTGGTAAATTAGGAGACTTGAGTTTTCCCAGGTGTAATTTGCCTCATGAGTGTTTATCAGCTGATTTCACTAGGTAATTGGCAGAACTTCTGTGCCTCTGAGTGATTGCTTAATGTAGGTAGCAAAAAAATGTTCAAGACCCACTTCCAAACAAAAGTTCTAATGAAGAAAAATGGAAAAAAATGAGTACATATTGATTGCTGTCTAAATAGACAGAAACAGCACAGGTCTCAGTACTGCCCTCAAGTTTTACAACTAAATACCTGGCAGGCAAAAATCTTGGGGAAATTATCTTTATACTCTTGTTCTTTCTGTTGCTTTTCTCTTCTAAATAAATAATTTTGAACTCTGCATGGTAACCTTAACGAAGATATTCAAGCATTGTCTCGCAGTTGTGTGTGAAGAAGAAAAAGTGCTGAGTGGTTCCATGTTAAAGAACTTTTGGGATGAATGGAGGGACAGATGGACAGACTCTTTGAAACACACTGAGACAGCTCTTAACAAACTGCCTATGCACTTTTAGGATCACAAAAGTTTGCTGACCTGTTTTAAATGAAATAATTTTAAAAATACAGAAACATGGCACAAGGATATATAGGTTCCTGTGTTTAGTGTGGTGAAACATCAGTATCCTTGGCACCCAGTATTATGTGTGACATACTGCACAGTTGTCTGTTTTTCCAAGCAACTGCTAAATCCTTGTTTTTCAATAATACAATCATTTAAAGAAGCTGACTAGATAGATCTGAATTCTAATTGAAAATATTTGCTAATGCAGAGGTTTCCAAGCCTCAGCACATTTGTGGCATGTGTAACTTGCTTTAGCAACCAAGCACCTCTGTGCAGGTACATATTTTGGGGGTATTTGCTGCTGTCATAGCCTTTGTGGGAATGCAGAAGCAGAGTAAATTTTAGAATCTCTATCAAGATGATTATTTAGAAAAATGACTGCATAAAATTTAAGATCCAGGTTTATTATATTTTCTTGAAAATATTTTAATTCCTAAAATATACTGACTAATTGCATGAGCTGAATGTCTAAAACATTCTTAACATAAAATTGGTGTGGTATTTTTAAAGGTGATACAGTGTCAGTTGTTATATTTAACAATAGAGATATGACCTTCCTTACCTAATGATGGTGCTCTTTCATGGTTTTGTACTTTACAAAACAAAAAGCTTGCTATCTTTGGGGTTCAATTTAATGTATCTGATAGTGTGCCACCTTCAAATGCAAGAGTGAAATGGGAGACTTTCCTTTCTAGCAGCCAAAAAAGTGAATTAGACTTTTACTGTTTCTCATGTGGAAAAGACCAGTACTTGAATAGGTATTTCACTAATCTCAGTTTGTTAGGAATGATACACATAGGCATTCAAAAATATCCTTTAGATTATTAAAATAAAACCCAAGTTAAAAAAAATTCACATTGCATACATTTGTGGAATCTAGTCTCTTAAGCAGCGGTGGCATCACGTGCTGCTGAATTATCTTATCTCTAAGTGATCTTAATTACTACAAGTTTCCTAACTATGTTTGTCCGTACCTCCAGCAAAAACCTTCCATTATTAATTGATCTGTGCTTGCACATGAGCTTGCATATTCTCTGTGGCATTCATCAACTTACTCTGTCAGTTGGTGTCTCATAGGGTTCTGTTTTTCTGATGGCAAAACTGAAGAGAAGCATGTTGACATTTTTAAGTACTGTAAACTAGGTTTAATAAATACACAAACTAACCTTTATTGTAGCATTTTGTATGGTCATAGAAGTTTATAGAAGTGAGTAATGCTTGATTTGCTTTTAAGTATATTGGGATATTGATAACACGTGGAGGGAAGAAACAATTTGATGGAAACTGTTTCTATTATTCTTTATGCCACTTAAATGCTTCTTGTTTTCAGAAGAGCTCATCAGATAGTAGTTGACCAGATCCATAGAAATAGAATGACTGACTACTACTTCAAAATGATGACTTGAGGTCTAAAATATTAAAACAGGTTTTTCCTAAATTAATTATTTTTGCATTAGTGAGCTGGCTATCTTCAATTTATAGATGTTTTACTGAGAATAATTTTAAGCACTTGTCAAAATTGTAAGGGTTTTAAAAAATGTAAAGGGTCACACATTTTATTGGTAACAGAGGGTGTTGAGAGAGACTGTCAACACCCTATGAAGCATTAAGCTGTTGCCTTTGATGTGTAGGCAGCACCTTAGGTCTCACAGAGCTGTACTGTAAGTATGTGTCCATATGTTCAACCCACTTTGATGTGTTCAGGGATCTTGGGCCAGCAGTATCCGTATGCTACATCACAACTACAGGAGGTAAAACATGCCATCTGGATTCCTGTTCCTTTTACTTACCTTTTGTTATGGCTTCTTCACAGTAGCAGAAAGCCTTTTTTTTCTTCCCTGCTATTCAAAGTTATTTGGTAGTTTACAAAAAAAATCTGTTTTGAGCAGTCTTTAATGAATTTTATTTTGGATGTCTATTAACAATCTCTTAGAAGGGATGAAAGACAGGAATGAGTTTTCTAAATTCAAAATGTATTCCAATACTCATAACAGTAAATAGAGAGTGTTTGAGATACCTGCATTAGCTAAGAACTCAATTTCTGAGTTACAAAGTGTTTCACCTTTTATATCTGTTCCCAAGCAAGTCTACCGATCCAGATTTAAATCCAAGCAGGTCTTGGGGGGTGGTCTTATTTGCACTGGGTGCTATAAACTGAATACTGTATTGCAAAACACTTGCTGTGATCTAATCTGGGAAAAAAATCCTTAATTTTTTCAATGGGAGTAGTTCATAGGACAGATGCATCACAAAAAATTGACTCGCTTTCCTACTGTCAGTAAGTTCTCACTGGCTGTGCATACATAAACTCCGACATGAGTGCCATATAGACTAAAATTTGTACTCCTGACTGAAAGTTGCCTTATTAAGAAACCTGGCTCTTCTCTCTAAACCAAACTGTATTTCAGAGGACTGTTTTTAACAAAGATCTTGCACAGATGAGGCACACCAACCCATGACACAGGAGCTCTGCTCATTCTGTCTGAACCAGGCTTGCCAGAGCACTTCCCCACCACACACCTCCTCCTTTATTGGCAGTGCTGGGATCTCTGGCACCAGCAAAATGTGCATACAGATAAGGTATCTCAGAGATCTTCAGTTTTGTGCAGCTCCTGTGCAGCAGTGTTCCCCAGTATGTTCAAAATCCCTGTCTGCAGAGCTTCTTGTCCTGTTTTCAAGGTCCCCTTTCTGCCGTCTGTTTCTTTTTTGAAGTTTTGGTCACAGGAGGAATTTCCCCTGATTTTCCCCTGACAATCCTGACTTTTTTTGTGTGATTTTATTTTCTTCCACTGGCTTGCTTGAAGATGAATTGACTGCAGTGGGGACTTGCTCCTACATCTTTCCTGCCTTTGAGGGTGACCTGTTTGTGTTAAGATCTGAGTGTGACAGAATGTGTGTGCTGTGTTGCAGTGCTGTCTGCTGTGCGGGAATTTCTTGTACATGTGGCATAGCCACAGGACAAATGCCCAGACCATATGCCCTATCACCTTATTTGGATACTGTTGGGAACCTGAGAGTGTCCCTGTTGTTTCATCTCTCTCTGAGGGATGTTTTGGAAAAACATTGCTGTGGTCCTTGTGACGTTTCTCTTCATCTTCTGCTGCATTGCTGGTGGCTTGCCTAGTTCAAAACAGTGTAGAGATTTCCCCGAATAGCTGTATATTTTTTTGGGGGGGGAGGGGAAGAGGGGGCATGTATCACTGTCTGGTGTGGAAAAAGCATTTCTTCTTGGATCTCAATTTGACAGTCTGAAGGCTTGTAGCTTATGGTAGCAGGCAGAGCACAATTTAAATACCAATTTCCCAAAGCTTGAATAAGGAAAACATACTATATTTTTTCTTCACATATTTGGTCACTTTGTGGCCAATCTGTTTGTATCAAGGGGAAGCAGTCAATTTAAATAGATAGTGCAGTATCATAAATAGCAGTCTGTGGTGGATTCACTAAAAACACATTGGAGGAGTTGTTCCAATGTGGTGACAATTTATTGTGGCACATGGAGAGTAATTGGGACTTGCAGGTGGCCAGTCTAAGAACCATCTTTGGTTAGGAATGTTTCCCAAAGTTGGCCTCCTGTAGTCTTGAGCTATGAACAAAACATCTATTTTCTAATGGAACACATATTTTATTTTGTAGAGGAAGAGGGATCAATGACCAACCAAAAATACTGCTCACCCACCAACCAGAAATGGGGTGGTCTGTAGGGTCTGACAAGCCCCTGTCTTGGCAGGAAGCCCTTGTTTAGATAAAGGGAACTGCAACATCTCCAGACGTGGGGTCTGACAGGCCCCTGCCCTGGCAGGGAGGCCTGGAGATAAGGAGGTAGCACTATCTCCCTCCAGGCCCCTCTTGGGGAAACAAAGAGCCTTTTTAGTTAGAAAAGATAGATCCAAGATCTTCTAGGAAACTGTATGTAAAATACCCTAATACCCATTGGTTTCTCACCCTTGCACGCCCACCTCTGTACCCCCATAAAAGAGACCCCTCTGCCCCGAGTCGGGGGAGGATTCGTCTCTGGTCACTCCTTCGTGGAAGATGCAAGAATAAAGCTGCTTCTGCGGAACCACCAGAGAGTCCTCTCCTCTCTCTATCCGGGCCTGGCCAAGGGGGGTTCTGCCGTGCAGAGCAGAGCTGAAATCACTGCACTAAGAGCTGATAGCCTGCTGAGCCAGGCATCTCTGCAGGCAGCCCCGGCCGAGAGCTGAGAGAAGCCACAACCCCCTGGGAGACGGTTCCTCACGGGATCACCTCTCTGGGTTCGCTACGGCTTCTTGGGTCTGAGCCTCTGACCCCATCCAGCACGGGCCGGGAGAAACCCCCCGCCAGCTTAACAACTTTAGTGGTCTAAATAGTAGCAGCAGCAGAGGGCAATGTGGGTGCAAGGCAGGTGCTGGGAGGGCTGGGGTGCTGTGCTGTGTGGCAGGTGGCACCCGTCACTCTGGGTGTCTTTCTGAGGCACTGCACTTGTGGGTATGTGTGTGGCCATGCTGCTCAGGGAACAGGTCCATCCCAAGGGGCACAGGGGTGCCTGCCTTCCTGGGGAGTGTGTGCACACTACATGTGTCCTGACCACACATGTCCTGTCCTTGGTATCAAGCCCCTCAAGATTTGAATCAGACTTTGCAATTGTTTTAGTTGTTAATCAGTAGCCATAGCTGGACAGTAATGATTGAGCTATTGAATTGTGAGCGTTCTATGCTTGGCTAATTTTTTGTTTTAAGGAAAAGAGAAGACAATCACAAGATGAATGGTCTGTCTGGATTAAAGCCACCACGAGTGAAGCCAGCAGAACTGGGGTAAAGGTAATTTCAGCTGTGGGCAATCGCGATTACCTACTCAAAACAGACCCCAGACTCAAATGGGCAGAACTGTCCCTGTGCACTACTTGGCATGTCAAGTGAGAGATATGACCAGCAAATAGGGGGTTGAATACAAATGAATAGAAAAATTATGCAGTTTATAGTCAGTGAATGCTGATGCCTTTGTTAAAATGTATAAATAGTGTAAAGTTTTGATGATGTAGCCTTTTGTGGGTTACCACCTAGCTCCCTGCTTTGCGCAGGGAATAAAACAAAGCAGCGCCTCGCCCCGGTGTGTGGCTTGTCGCTGCGCGCCCGCTAACGAGGCCCGGGACAACACCCCGGCTCGGGGCTGGCCGTGCCCACGGGCGCCGCACAGACCTCCCGAATCCGCACGTTTCTCAGCCGCCGGTACGGAGCGTGCTGCGGGCGAGCCGCCCGCCTGCCGCCGCCTTCCCTCTGCCTGTCTCCCGGCGCCTCCCGCCTGCCCCCCGCCTGTCTCCCCCCGTCCCCCA
>JACBWW010000012.1:4851253-5079058 GCA_020086605.1 Lanius collurio
CCGCCTGCCCCCTGCCTGTCTTCCCCCCGTCGTCCCCCACCTTTCCCCCGCCCGCCTCCCGGTGCCTCCCGGTGCCTCCCGCCTGCAGCTCTCCGTGCGGGGGCGACGCCCGGCGCTCCCGGGGCCCTGCCCGCTCCCAGAGCCCGGCCCCGAGCGGCCCAGCGGGCATGGAGCGGCTGCAGGTGGATGCGCAGGCTCTGGAGGAGTACGCGGAGTACCGGCGGTGAGGGCACAGGGGCGGCGCGGTGGGGTCGCTGGGGCGGGGGGCAGGCGCTTCCAGCGGCCCGAGGGTGCTGGCGGCAGCCGTGTCGCGTCCCCGGCAGCCGTCCCGCTGGCCGGTATTCCTCCGGGAGGCATGCTCGCCTCCGGCCCTCCTGAATTGGCTGCTTCGGGGGCTGCAGCGGCCGCCGTTCACTGCCGCAGTCGGAGCTGCCGAGGCAGGTGTGCCCTGGGGAGGACACGTTGCAAACCTTGGCTGTCAGCAGTGGAGTCACGCATCGTCCCTCGCATCCAGGCCCGCCCGGCAGAGTGTCTGTGCGATGTGCTGTGAGAGGCCATCTGGTCTGCTGGTGGCATCACTGTCCACGGCAGGGGCGTTGGAATTAGGGGGTGTCTAAGGTCCCGTTCAATCCAAGCCTTTATTTGATAATCTGCCAGCCGTACTGCTCTTTCAGAATACAAGGACTTCCGTGCATCACGAATTCCACAGTTTTGCATTGTATAAATCCCTTATACTGCTGCGTGTCTTTGCTAATTTTGTCAGCGGTCCTCTCGGCAGGCTGAACAAAAATAAATACAGTCATTGTGCTGAGATGAGATCCTAATTTAGTTTAGGAAAACCTTGAGTAAAACACAAGAGGAAAGCACAGTGGTGTTTCTTACATAAGATGTGCGGTGATTCAGTGGGTGTTGGCTGGGTTGACATGCAAATGATAGCGTTGTGTTGGCACATTATTCTGGTGCTGTACCGTGCTGGCAGTGCACAAATCCACAGAATATTTGATAAAGAATCATTCGTTCAGCATGTTTTAGCATATCCAATAAAGAATAACTGAAATATTTACAGACATTAGTAAAATCACTTTCAGCATAGGTAAGTGCTGCAGTTAAGCCTCAATTGTATTTTAAGCATTTTATTTATTGTCATTAATTGTTTCTATAAATGCAGAATTTGGATGCTGCTACGGAGTTCCAGCTGTTCAGTGCCCTTGAATTTGAGCATAGTGATAGCTTTAACAAATGGGCCTGTCTGAACTGAGGGTACAGCTCCCATCAACTTCAGCTACTGGTGTAGTCTTGCAAACCGGGAGACAGCTTGGATGTGTTGTTTGTTACCTTGGTGGCAGTGTGGTTACCTACTTGCAATTGAATACTCTGACTACACTAAGATTGATCTCCTGATACAAGTTGCAGTATGGTTGGGTGTAGATGGGTGAAGTGACTTGTCAAAGGTCAGTCAAGAAGTCTGAGGCAGGGTCGGTTGGCTACATGACCCTTGATGCTAATTGCTTTTTTTCCCAGAAGAACCTTTGGCAGTTTGCTGTATTATTTTTTTCTTTTCTCTTAGAACTGGTTTTCAGTCCATCAGAATCATTTTTTTAAAAGAGCAATATTCAAAAAATATTCTCTAAAAGTCAGCTATAGTTCTGTTAAATTATTAGAACAGTAATATGAAATAAAGGATTTATTTTGCATTTACAGAGGAATTGCTGCTATATATTATTTGAAAAAAATATCTGGAGAAACCTACTTTTATTGTCTTCATTTTCTTATGGCTTTTTTTATGCCATGTATACAGAATTGTAGGTGATGATGATGGAGGAAAGCTCTTTACTCCTGAGGAATACGAGGAGTACAAAAGAAAAGTATTACCAGCTCGGCTCCAAAACAGGTTGTATGTGAGCTGGAGATCACCAGCTGGTATGGACTGTAAGCTTGTGGGACCAGAGACACTGTGCTTTTGCACTCACCGGTGAGTAGCTTCCCTTCTTTTACTCTTTATTATTTTTAAAAATCAATAAAATGTGAAATATTCCCAGACACATTACAGTAGCACATAGGCAAGTTTATTTAAGGTTTAAGGCTTGAGAAAATTAGGCTTTAAATAGTAGGAACTGTTTGTAAATGTAAATCTCAGTATATTTTTGAGACCACAATGATTTTGTAGTCTCAATAAATTCAGCTGTAAGGCATGAGTTAATGTAGATCAGATTGATTCTAGTAGTGCTCTCAAAATGAAATGTAAGGATATGTGCTATTTATGTAAAGAGTAGACATAGAAACACCTGATATTATGCATTTAATTGAAAAATAACAATTAACAATATAATTAAAACTACTTCAAAACCAAACTTGTAAAGTAAATTGTAAGCCTTTCAGTTAGTTTTCTGATAAATGCTAACAAAGTTATAAAAGTTATTATTTTTTCCTGTTGCAGGTATAAACAACACAAAACTGACTATGAGGTGCTTCCCAAAGAGCGCCCTATCCGTGTGCCTTGCAGAGTGAAACGTTGCCCGTGCCAGTCCTACCAGTTTGTGCCCCTGAATGGCACCCAGCCCGTCCGCTGCCGGTGCAAACATTTCGCTGATCAGCACAGTGCAGCACCTGGGTTTCCCTGTAACTCCTGTAAGTTACTGCTGGGCTTGCAGCCTCCTTTGCCAGGAAACTCAACAGGAACAGCATGAGAGGGATCTCTGTTCTGCCCAGGGTATTGGGTATGTGCTGCCCTTGTCACTGATGTGTGTTTTCATCCTTGAGGAAGGATGAGAAGTGGGAAGGAAGGCAGCATGTTTGGCACAGGAGGGTTTGGAACAACATCCTTAGTTTCCCCAGGTCCTGTGAAGGAGTTTAAATCTCTGAATTCTTCAGATAGTGCTTATGGAGACGGATGCCTGAAGATAGACAGTAAGAAAGCACCCTGTTTACAGTTTGTCACTTCCAGCTGCGTGCCTTTTCTACCTGAACTTGGTAATTTGAGAGAGAGAGGGAAGTGTTGATCTCTATTCCTCTATTGCCTAGTTGACTACAACATTAATAGATTTTCATATCTTCTCTCAGCTCAGGAGGAAGTAGTACTCTGTTCCCAAATAATACTAGTGCTAGCACTCTAACAAAGCAGTTCATGAGCTTACAGATTGTGGGTCCAGAAATGCAAATAGGAATGGAGTTTCAGCAAGATCTTAGAGAAGGGATTAAGAGGAAGCTTTTTGCTACAGTTGTTTGAGGTTAAAGTAGTGAAACAGCAATAATTATTAACTGCAGGAAATAAATAAAGCATAAAGCTGTTTTAGTTTGAAACCTCAAATCACATAAGATGAAAGGGAATTTTTGCTAGAATTCTGCACTGTTATTAAATTTCTTTCATGGAATGTCTCTATTTTGTACAGAGAAAACTGTAAACAACTTTTGCTGGTTGTGAATCATATCCCACAGAATAAACCATAAAATACATTTATAACAGCCTTTCAAGAATTTGCACTAAGTAATGTGAAAATCTTAAATGTGCAACTGGATAATTCAGGCTGAATCCATAGAACGCAGTGTTTTCAATATTAATACATATAATGCCTTTTGTTTAATGTTTCTCAAAATACTGGACACTTCTGAGGGCTTCACAGATTTCCTAGTGAAGTGCCAAGAATTGGTTCTCTTTTGGACTTGTGTTGTTTAATGTTAGTCTTGTCTAGTGTCGATAAATCTAATGTGATAGGTAATTTTTAACTGAAAACCTTCTTGTTGCTCTGTATGTATTGCATATACTGTATTCTGTGTCCGAACACAGTTCTGTTTCTGAGGAGTAGCCAAAATAATATGAAAAAACCTTTAACACTTCCAAGAATGTGATCAACATATTACACAAGACTTAAAAGAAATCTTTCCTGGTGCTCCAGAAAATGAACTGTGAGTTGCAAGCAGGGTAATTTGAATAATGAAGCATTTGCAATATTACTTCCTCAATTTTTTGGTCACATTGCAGCAGAGGGGCTTTGATGACAGTTTTAGATGTAGCTAGAGCAGACAGGTCACTTTCCTCTGTTTCTGAATGTTCCATGACATTTGTATAAATATTTCAGTTACACCCTGTGGCTGTGTAAGCTTAAAAAAACCCTGAAAGTCAGTCTAATGATAATCTTGTATAGAACCCATTTTGTTGCTTCTACAGTCTCTATTTGCTACTGAGAAAATTTTGCTAATTTAAAAAGACATTTAAATTGTGATATGAAGTTTCTTAGCCATGCTACATTGACATGTGCTATACACCTTCAGAGGGAATGGTGCCAAAATGCTGGCAGGTTGTCACCTTTACCCAGTGTCAGAACTTCTTTTTCCCTTTATTCATTTTAAGTGGATGGGGAGGGGTGTTGCTAATGACAATGGACAAAAGTTGCAGCACAGGAAATACAGCTAGATATCAGGAAAGGAATTTCTGATCCAGCATTGGTCCAGGCTGCTCAGAGAGGTGTAATCTCTCTCCTCAGAGGCACTTGAAACTTGTCCCAGTAAGATCCTGTGAGTGGATGGCCCTCGTGATCTAATCCCAAGAGTCATCCTTTCTCTTTTATACGGCCTTTTCAAACAGCTGGATGCTTAAATTCCATCACCATCTCACTCATTTTTTGTTTCTTAGGTTCCAAGTGCTCAGGCTTTCATAGCTGCTTTACCTGTGCATGTGGTCAGCCAGCGTATGCTCATGAAACAGTCGTGGAAACAAAAGAGGAGCGCTTAGCCCAAGGAAAGCCTGTGGGGCAGGATGTTCCTTATGCTGCTATGGGAGGACTGACTGGTTTTAGCTCACTAGCAGAAGGCTACATGAGGCTTGATGACAGTGGAATAGGTATGGGAGATGAAATTTTAATTCTCCACCTAAGTTTTGAAAAGTACTAAATTGAAATAGATTTTCAAAGTTTGAAGGCAAATTGGATCAATAGGAGTGGGACAGCAGAAAGACTGCTCCTCCAGTGTTAAGGGATCATCTTGTCCCACTCCCTGTAGTGAGTTGATAAAAAACTCCTTTTCTGCAATTCTGGTGTTCCATGTAGTTGCTTCTGGTTGAAATGAAGCATATCCATAGAAAGAACCTCTAACTTCTAATACTTCCTGTAACCTTATACTTCCATGTTCTATTTATGTTAGTCCTTTAGCCTAATACTGATCAGGTATTTCTTGGTTATATATTTACAGCATTTTTGTTTCCAAACTCAAAGGTTAATAGCTGTTCAGCATAAAAAAAAGAGGTAATTGGTAGAACTTTTTAACAGACATGTTAGATGGTCTTGATACTTTTTCTGCAGTGTGATTTTGTGTCATTTAATAACACACCAGTTTTGTCCTGAAATACTGTTTTATCTATTATTGCCACATACATATTATTAATTTTTTAAATTCTGATCTGGATTCCTGGATTTCTCTGAAGTTTAGAAACTATAGCATTACTGTAATAATTGAAGAAACAAAGCTTTTCACTCCTTTTGAAGCCATCCTTGTAATGCTTTTGTTAACTGTACTTTATGGGATCTGTGCTGAGAGTTGTAGATAGGAATCTGTAACCTTGTTTTGACCCCATCATGTGTATTAGGACTAAATCTCCTGGAGTTAATTATTGTTTTCATTAAACTTATTTTCTAACAGGTGCTCCTTCTGCTGAACTTTTAGAAGCCCCCATTACTAGCATGGATCATCCATTTCTAAAAGCATTTCGGGGGGCTTCAAGTTCTGCTCAAACCATGCCACAGATAGCAGGTGATGTATAAGTAGGATAATACTGTTATACAAAAATAATTTAGTATAAAATCAATTGATTTTATTAATGAATTGAAGGATGCTCAGGGCATTAAAATGAGCATTGAAGCCTTGCTATGTGATAAGTTAGTCCAACATTCATGTACTTCAAGTGCTTAGAGTAACATAATTCTTGCTATTTTTGCTTGTGACTTGTTTTTTACCTTAAATTATTTTTTTCTTATGATTTGATATCTTTCTCATTTATGGTGTCATGTATTCATTAGATCAGCTTTTAAAATTCTTAATTCCTCTTAGAAGCTCATCATGTTGGAATGGGTTGTACATATTCAGCACAATCCTGTGAAACTGCCGTCTGCCAGCAAGCTTTTCCTACTTGGGTTGTGGATCACTTACACTTATTTTAGGTCCTTTATTTAGTACAACAAGTTAGCAATTGCTATAACTGTTGAACTTCTTTAAGACAATTTATAAAGGTGCAAGCCTAGACTAAAGAGGTTTCACTTTGGTCCCAGTTGCTGGGTTTTGTGCTTGCCTGTAAAGCTGAGTTCCCATTTTAAATGGGTTTTGCCAAATGTAAAACTCAACTAATGGAATAGCAAGTATCATTAATGAAAAAAGGGGTTTTGTTTTTTGTTTATGTTTTGTTTTTCAGGTAGTTCAAGTGCCACAGGGCAAGTTTCTCATGGAAAACAAACAGAAGCTGATGACATGGCTTACTTTGAAAAACGTTATCAAGAACGGGCAAGTTACTACATTTATTGCTTAATTTAAATACACTTTCAGAGAGGATGTCTAAAACTGATAAATGTATTACTTAAGTGTCATATAAATGCATCATATAATTCCTTCTCAATTCCTGAGAAAGCTAGCTTCTTAACATAAATTTTTAAATACAGTTGTGAGCTATTACAGGATTTCAGAGGTCAGTCATGTGTGGGATAGCATTTACCTTAACGAGGTAGATTTTAATTGAGGTAACTCTCTATTACAGAAAACCAAAACATTTTACTATGTGGCAAAAAGAAACAACAGCGCAGACTCATGGAAAGTCCCCTGTGACATTTAGGACTGTGTGTTTGCTACTTCAATTATAAAACTTTATAATTTTCCTTTTTTTATTTTAATGAATGTCTGTGTAAATTGGCTAAATCAGATTGGGTAAACGATCTGTATCACTCACTTAGAGGTGCCTCCTCCACCTCACTGACTACCTTCAATTTAAATGCCCTGCGGTGTAGGTTATTTACATGTTTAAATACCTATTTTTTCCCCACTTTAGCCCTTTTAGCTCCACCATCTCAGCTGAAGTATGTCTCGACTGTTTATGAACTCTTTTGTAAGGCAATGATGCAGAATTAACTTTTAAAATCGAAACTGTTTTGCTGTTTTCCTTGCTGGCTTGCAACAAGGTGTTTGTAAAGGAGAAAGCTGTCCTAGCTTTGTGAAATTTTAAATAATTTTCTTTGTTTTGTAAATCATCACAAAATATGGATGGATGTTACAAATATTACATTGGTTCATAGAAAACATCGAATTCAAATTTCTCCATTTCTGTTTTCTCCCAAAATTTTATTTTCTTTGCAAAAGGTAGTAGGAATTTTAGATAGAAACCTCAAGCCTCCAAATAGGGAAAAGTGGTTTAAGATGCATTTCTGTGTAGACCAACAAAATTTTCTTAGCAATGAGTTCATTTGTAGACAGCTAAATGAGGTCTTGTTTCATTTTAATTTTATTTTATGATAGGAAAAAGCATATTAATTTTTTTTCTTGCATTTTTGATAGCAGCATGTAGGTTAGATGAGGTACAAAAGTCTCCACATCCTTTTTATATAATTATTCTCAATATGATTTAATTTACTAGTGTAACAATACCTGAGAAAAACTGTAGCTTCTAAAACCAACAGATATATTTGTTTGGATTAATAGTCTTACTACAAAATGGCAGAGTGGAATGTGTACATGTGGATAAATTTTACCACGCTGTGAGAGCTGTGTAGGAAAGATCTCACAAGAGGAAGCCATGGCCTTGTGGGCCAGCAGGGAAACACTGAGGTGAAGGTTCAGCTCCGTTCCCCTGTGGTTTTGTGTGTGCTGGTTGGTCTAGCTGTGTCTGTTAGACACCTGCAATAAAACTGCTCTACCTTTCATTGACATAGAGATAAACCCGTGAACATTTGTGAGGGACACCACCCTTGAGAGATGCTTGAATACCTAGATTGCCATTATCAGAGATAAGGCAGCCCTGGTTTCAATAGTGGGGAGCTGCAGCGCCATGGAAATGCTGCTTTGTCCTATGGTGCAAATGTAAGCGGTGTGAGGTTGGGATAACAACGTTGGGTACCTTTCTCCACTGCATCTTTCACCCTGGTAAATTTGTGGCTGAATGTAGAAATTTAATATTGCATTGTTAGCCAACTTGCAAATCAATGTTTGAACCATTGTTGGTGTCTTTTTTTGTTGCAGCTGAAAATGGAGAAAGCTGCTAAACGGAAAGAGAGGAATCCAGTGCCATCAAAGAAGCCATGAGATTAATAAATAAATATTTATTGTTTGGCACATTGTTCATTTTTACATTGAGTACTTTGCTCTGTGCCTACCTGCATGCTTGTATTTATTAATTTATTTATTCTGTTGTTTTGTTCCTTTGCTGAAATTAATTTTAAATGATCTTGTAATAAAATTGGTTTCTTTAATCAATGTGTTTCTAATCTCCAGAACTGCTACACAGATATTTCTTTGAGAATGGAGAAGCATATTTAGACAGTTGCAGAACTGTTATTTAAGGTCTGAGAGAACAACCTTGTGTTTAAATATTGGGTTGTAGAAGGGAAAAGAAAAGATGTGTATTATTCTTAGACTTTTATGATAAATTTTCTTTATTTGCAGCGTCCTTTAAACTCATCTTTTTTATGGATTTTTTATGTGGTGAGATTTGTTCTGTTAATATTGACATTTTAATATTTTCTTTAAATATTTTTCTCCTTTCTGTTGATTTCATTACCTTGACATAAAATTCAAACATACCCTTCTTCTCTCACACTTCTGTAGGCTCCGTTCCTGCCATCATACCAATATTTTTCAAAAAAAATGTCATTCTGTTCACTTGCAAAACCATTTCCACACTTATGAGTTACTTGAAGGGATCTTGCTGGTGTACTTTATACCAGATTTCTCTGGTGGTACAATTCTCCCAGTTCTGTTTGTCTGTTACTGTCCATAACAATTATTACACTAAGCTTCTGAAAACCTTAAGTGGAAATGGATATATTATTTATAGCATGTAAAGCAACAATTGCATACTGTTTGGTACAAACTTATTTATCCAACAGATTCACCATATCTAACCCCACAAAGACTGAATCACCTCAAGGAGATGTGCTTTTATGTTCTTTGTCCATATTCACAGCTCTGGTAGCATAGGTTGTATGAAAGGTAGTGAGTAGGAAAGTATACAATTTAGTGACTGTGGTGGTTTAATTCTGCGAAGCAGCACGGCAAGAACTTGGAACAGAATAACTGGCACAGAGTGCAGCTTAGGAGGCAAAAGCAAAGCCTGAGTGAACTTATTCTCCTTTGAGAACAGAGAGATGTAAGTCAGTTTGTTCTTAAAAATAACTGAAGGTGTCTCTTGGACTGGAGACTTTAGGGGGGTGAGGGAATGTGTACTGAGACTCTACAGCAAGAACTGGTAGAAGCCTATAAAACTGTATTTCCCATTAGAAATAATGCCTCCATGTGCTTGATGGGCAAAGGAAAAGAGGTGAGTTTGAAGGCATTTATTGCAGGGCAACTTGGTTTCTGTCCAGGTATCAGCTGCAGTGTCGGGGCTCGGTTTTAAGGGAGCCTTTTACCTTAAACTCTGACCTATACTGCCACTACTACAGATGCCAATCAGAGAGGCTAATCTGCTACTTTAATTTAAGTGCACAATGCATCAAAGTGTCTAATTAACGCTTTAAAAGTACCTTTACTGTTAAAATCTACAGTTACATGCTGCTTTAGCCTAATAAATGAAAGTACTAATTTGAGCTCCCTCTTCTGGCCCTGGCAGGCAATCCATTCTACACATCTGCTTGGTCTTGAAAATAAATGGGGTTTTCACAGTGTAATCACAAGAAACAAACAAATACAAATAACATTCATAAAGTAAAGTAAATAAAAATGCAGGAAAAAATTATTTCTGTTTTTCAAAGAGATTATTACAAGATTAATAGTGGAAGTTCGCTCTAGTTTCCTACTTGTCCCTGTGACTATCCATGAGGGAATGCAGTTCTGGAAATCATTTTGTGTTGCAGCAGCAGTGAGCTTTCTCACAGCAAAATATTGCTAAAGAGAGAGGTCTGGATAATTCAAAAGAGCTTTTATTTTGTGTTTGTTTTGATACTGATAACATAACTTATAGGAAAAAATGTAATTTTTTACGTCTTGAATTGACAGTATTTGTCTGTTTTAAATGTTAGCTCTGCCAAATTCAGTCCTACTAAAAAGTACTTTGACCATCAAAAACTGATTTTACAAAAGTAATTAAAAAAATTTATTCTGTGCTTTAACTTTTTTGATGTTGCCACTGTAATGATAAAAAAATGTTATCACATTTATTTAATGATGTTTAGTTTTAGTTGGAAAACAGGTTGGATCATAAAAATATCAATGGCATTTAACACTGCTTAGGAGTTCTGACCACTTTTCGCTCATGTTGATGATATCCAAGGAAAAGAAACTCACCTTCCTTATAGTAGAAGGCATGTTTTTGACTTATCAGTATTTGCATAGTACTTTTTTGCTGAAATTTTATTGGCATCTATACATAAAAAAACAGCTACAATATATCTCATAACTTTGCTGGCTGTGAAAACTGGACACGGATGTCATATCTTAAGTGAAATTTGAATTTATCTTAAAAAAAAATAGTCATTTTGTAGGATCACTATTGCAACCATCAATTCTATTGAAAACTTTCTTTATATGTCTGTTAGAAAATAATCTTTAAAAAAAAATTATAAAAGCAGAGAGCAAATGCTGGTGTGTGTGCCATTAGCAGTGTTCATTAAATAAAGAGCTCATTTTAACAGGTACACGCTGATGGTTTGTTTTCCTGAGAGCAGCCATGAACTTTGAACAAACTATCACGGGACAGATAAGTAACCAATTCATCTGTGTGATTTATTGGGTGGGTGTATAGCTGGAAGCATGAACTGTTTCTGACCCTAATCCAGGGAATCAGGTGCAGGGAAAAGGGTTTGTTCTCATACACATGAGTGCTCTAAGCTGTTAAAGCCTAATTGCACAGGCCCTGGACACTGCTTCAGCATGTCTTATTTTTAAAATAGGTGGCTTTCAAGTCAGTGTTTTGCCATTATTATAACTTTCCCAGAGTGCATTTTTTCACTAGTTTTGATCATCCTGTGAAAAGGCTTAGATATGCCTTGTGTTTATGATAGTGGGCACTGGTCAGTGATCCTAAGTGGAGCACAAGGAGCTCCTCCCTGTTTTGTGTGTTTCTGGTACTAAATACAAACCACGTCTCTGTCTCAGGTTCGGGAGCGAGGGGAACGCGATGTGTGAATTCACAACCAGCAATGGCATCCATGCACTTACTTTGTCAAGTTGTCAGTGTCATTGCAGCACGTTGTGCATACTAAATGGTTGGCAGGTCTCATGACTGTATGCCCCTGAGCCTCTCTAGAGTAGTTTGTAGCCATGTGGCCTAAGAAAAGAGACAGCTTTGCAGGTAGTGATAGTATTTGTTCTTAGCACAAATATAATTGAAAAAAATCCAACAAAGGTTTTCCAGTCTAAAAGACCTTGCACAGGTGTACCTGTTCTAGATTTTTTTTAAACTAAATATACTATTTTTGTCTAGAAGCCTACTCTTGCTTTGGAGCCTTTAGCATCTCTCTTCATGTGGAAGGAATTGCTACTTGCTTTACACTGGTTTCAGCTCTGATTTTATATTCACAGTACCCATGCTGGGCACTGATCCCACGGGCTCCTTTAGTCACCTCCCTAGGGAAGGTCCCAGCCATAACCTGTCACCTGCATGATGCTGTGTCACAAGCAAAATGGGAGGCTCACACGTAGGCTATTAGTTGAGTCAAGAGGTGCAGAAAGGACCCCCTTTCTTTCTGAACTCCTCAAAGAGAAGTCAAGGTGTGACTGGATCCAATCCTAGCCCCAGACTCAGTCAACAGTTTATGTCTAAAGGATTATACAGGTACAATTGAACCTTTGTACAACTTTGTCCTGCAGAATTAAGGATGGTAAACTATATATATTTATAGAAAATATTTAATTTATTATGATAATTGATTAGACTAAAATATCTTAATCATAATTATTTACTCCACAGGATAGAAGCTATAACTACTAGTACAGTCTAGTGCACTGTTTTTAAGCAATATTGAAGGAATTACAGCAAAGCTAGCAGAAGCAATTAATAAGTAGAGATTGATGTTCTCACACCAAAGACTGTGGGCAAATCTCTTTCACTCAGCCTTGAGAAATAACCTTGAGGGGCAACCCCAACCCAGTGGAGGATGTCCACACACTCTCCAAGAAGGGTCAGAAGACCCTGCCATTAAAGAGTGGGACTGGTCACTCAGATGTCTCCAGGCCAGCTGTGTCAGTTCAGCAGCTTTAGATAAGTTATCAGTAGTATAATATTTTTGTTCCTTTATCAAGAACCTTCACCAGGCCAGCTACGTCTTCACCTCACTCTCAGGATGTTTGATTTTGGAGCTGATGAGTCAGTCTGCTTTCAACATTATTCAACACCAAAAGCAGCATGGATAGCTTTGCAAATAGGGCTGTGTTCAAGCTGGTTTACCCCGTTCCAGGCAGAGTATCCTGTTACACACTGGCTGAGCACAGTTTGAAACTATTTGATTCTAAATGAGGTGTTCAATCTTATCCTCCCTCTCCCAGCAAGTTTCTGTTTAAGTGAGAACAAAAGATAACATTTAATTTTGGAAAAAGAAAAATAATCTAATTCAGATTTCAGAATTTCAAGTATTGTTATTCGCCTTCAAATTGCCATCAGTTATTCTCTTCTGAAATGTCAAAAAGAATTGTTCATCAAATGAACACATGATGAGTGAGAATCTGTTGCACAAATAAGTTTGTAACTATGCTTCCTTGAATATTTTGTAGGCCAAATAAATAAATAAATTGAGAGCTAAAATATTTGCTGTTGACTGAAGAAAACTGTAGGACGCAGTGGCAGTCCTGCTGGGAGTGGATCTCCTGCTCTAAAAGCATCAGTTTCTGAGTAGATGGGAAAGAGGATGTTGGAAGGAGGGAGTGAGAAAAAGTAAATTCCCCCCCAAATTAATAGTTTTCTTTAATGTGAAGGTTGTAGCAGGGAAAGGGAAAAATCCAAGAGTATCACAAGTTGCCTTTCCTGTTTGGTCTGCTGGCTAATTGGTGTGTGCATATTGGTCAGAATCTGTGTAGCTTTGGGCCAGTTGGAGGAGGTAATGCTGATCATTGTGCCCCAGTAGGAATTTGGGAAGCTGGACCAGACTTTACTCACTCTGCTTATGGAATAACTTTTGCTAATAAAGGGGTTTTTAGATGTCATACTAATAGGTAATTCTGCTTTGGGTTCTCTTTCTGGCATTCTGAGACTCAGAATGTTTTATTTAATATTATAAAGTATGGAGGTTAGGAGTGTGCTTCTAAGGTTATTGAAATGTTGGTGTGTTTTTTCCAGCTCTGAACTCCAGATCCTTTCCTTTGAATTACAGGTAGAATGTTGTCTACCAAAAGCCATGTTTCTGGAATTGACCTTGTTTTACAGTGGTTCAGATCCCAAGTTATAAGTGCAGAAACGATGCTTCTCTCAGCCAACCTAAACCCCAAGTCTTGCGTGTAAAGAGCATGCTGCTGTCTCTTTTGTTTAAGGAGAGAAAGAGAATGAATGCCACATATATTTGTGAGAAAGGATTGATAAGCAAGATCTACATACTGCTAGCTGGTAATTAAACTGTTAAAAATGTTCATTGCAAAGTATTTCTCTGAGGTACATTACCTCTCCTGATCTGATTCATTAATTCTTGGAAGGAGATGAGAGCTGGATTGCAAATGCACCTAAAATTATAAAGACTGAAAGCTTAAGGTGGGGCATTACTTGTCTCAACAACAGGGCCACTGTTTTGATTTAATTTTTGGCTGTTATAAGCCATCAAGCATCTATGAAAAATGACAGCCAATAACTTGTATTTTCTGTCCACACTTCGAATGTAAGTAAATGTAATGACTTCTTGAGAACAAGTTGTGCGTTGACTGAAGCTTGTCCTCAGACTAATGCAGTTTTTGGCAAACCTGGTTTTAGTAAGGTAAGTAGTTTGTGTATGTGTGGAGTTTGTTTTTCACCTGGATGTAAAAGCTTTTATTCTATGAAACCACTTTTTAAGGTATTTGCTTGATCTTTGATTATGCTGAGGGTTATAGTCTCTTAAGTCCTCTTCAAGAAATGTTTGGTCTCCTAAAGAAAAAACTTACTTCATGTGAGCAAATCTTGCTGCACTTCACACTTCAGTAAGATTATGGAAACACTGTTTTGGGTTTTTTTAATGCTCAGGGAATACTACAAGAAGGTAATATACAGAATGCTGAATTCTCTTTCTTCGTCCAGTGTACATTATTGGCTTTCTTTAACAAGAGAGCAATGCTTTTTAAAGAAAAGTGGTTCTTAGCTCCATCTCAAGAAGTGAAAAAGATCTTTTAAAACCCTGTAATGTTGAATGTGCTGGACAAAGTACTCTTGAGAAGACAACAAGGGCATATTTAGCAGCAGTTCTATGACAAGTATAAAAAGGGTGATGGCAGCTTTTGGTTTTGTGTGCAAACTACTGGTGGTTCTGCCTATTGCAAACTAAGCCAAAATTAAAAGATGTGTCTGAACTTTTTGTGTGTGTAGGTAAATGACTTTCTACATTCTTCTTGGAAAAGGAAAAAAACAAACCCTGCATGTTTATTTTGTGTCTGGCTTGTTCCTTTGTCAGGTGTATTAAGCCATCAGTGTCAATAAAATGTTGTAGCAACACGTTAAGAGAAAAGGCATGCGAGGTTGCTGTGTAATGTGTTGGTGTTATTCTAGTCACAAAATTTTCTTTGATCTAATGTTTTTAGATTAGAGGATTATGTTTTTGAAGCATTAGCATATGTTTTATTAGTGATAAGATATCAAATGTATTACTTTTTTTTCCATAGTGCTGTTGGGATAATTAAAGGAAAGTGTAAAAATAAGATCTGTATTCCATTCCACAAATACCAGTTTGAGGTATGCTTATATTTTCCTAATGGTATTCCTGATATTTTTTTTTGTAATTTCCTAATTCCTAATTTCCCTAATTTCCAAATTTATGGCGGCTGTTTTACTGAAGACAGATGTTGGTATAGCAACAGATCAACAGTGAATAGGCAGGAACTGTTTTATTAAAGTTTTAAATTGTATTTCAGTTCCACGTACAAAATGGTAGTAATAAATGAATCTCTTTTTGAAGCCTGCTACATGAATGTATTTTAAAACAGTGAATATACATGTGGGACACAAATTCAAGTGACCTGTAGTTTTAAAAAATTCTAATGAAAAGACTGAAAAGCATGACATATTTGCAAAGTGGATTTTGTATCCCTTGATAAAGAGATTCATGAGTGGTAGTTAATGTTGGTAAGCAAAGTAATTTAATTTCGAAACTTCTGACAGGTGAAAATGGTAGGCTTTGTGTGACATGCTAGCACTGATGGAAATGACCTGAAAGAGCTGCTAATCATCATTAAGAGACTGATACAGAGGGCTAGTAGTTCCTACTTAAGATGTTATTGTCTAGGCAGGCTGTTTGGCATGGAAACATGAGACTACATTGCTGGTCATGAAGAAAGTCTTCTATACTGCTTCTTAATTGTAGTCTTTAGAGAAAAAAATTGCCTGCAGAGATCTGTTACTTAAAGTTTTGTCACTAAGCTTTTAGACAAATGCCATTGTAAGAGATTTCTCTCAATTCCTTCCTCTGGAGGGTACCTGGCCTTAGTATGGAAGATTCTGATCTCTGCAGTATGCTTATATTCTAGTAGTTGTCAGTGCATATTCCTGTAGGAGGTTTGCATAATCTCTGCTGATTTGTATATTATCTTACTAGGCAGTATCAGGAGACTGTGGAAAATCTTAAATTCTGAATAGACCAAACATACTTAAAATTCCACCAAACTTGAGATGTCCAGGTGTTGATGAGAAGTACAGGCTCTGGACACTGCAGATACCAGCTGATCTGAACATAAACATGTGTGACCAGGTGAGTAACAAATGTTAAAGCATTTAGATCACAGGATATGTAGCAGATGCTCGCAAATACTGGCAGTGTTTCCTGGAGGAGTTGTCTGTTTAGCTGAAAGCAGAGCAGTTTGGGAAGGACTGTCTGATCTGTTGCCATGAACATACTCTAGAAATTAAATGGTTTTGTCAAAAATGGTTCAGGTTGTGCTGGGAAAGTGATTTTTAGAGTATGATTTGCCTCAGGTCTATTTCTATCTGATCCAAGTTCTTTCTGGTGCTGAGAAAACAAAGTACTTCTACTTCTTTCCCTTCTGAGGAAAAGAAGGCCTCCCTTGGTCACAGAAGCTTAGTGGAAAGTCCAGGTTGTAGGACATAAGGCCTCTAGTCAGATTTTGCAGTGATAGGTAATGCAGTGATGCTTATTTTAGCATAATTTCCATAGGCTTGTCCTTGAGGCTTTTTGTAGCTATCCCCTCTTTATTTATCTCTCTTAAAAACTCACTGGACACAAATCTGAATTGTAAAAGCATTCTTGCCCACCAGGACAGACGTATTATGATGATTTAGTTGAGTGGGAATGTAACAATGTGTACTTATATGAAATAAAGCCAGCTATCACAGTTTGAAGCAAGCTTTAGGGGATAACAGTTTCTCTGCAACTTGTAATTACATTGACAAGAGGTGCTGCTAAGTTGGCAGATACAGCTGTTGTCAGAAATCTTTTTAAAGAGACTTGTCCTGCAGTTGCTAGGATTGCCATGGCAACAGGCTGCTGAAGAAAACGCTTGTGGGTGGGAAAAACGGTACTTGGCATTCAGAAAGTTGAGATGGTGTAAGGAGTATGATGTTCTCCAAAAACACTTGTTTAGAATTTGCTAATGTTCCATAATTTGAGCTTCTTGAACATTTTAATGAATCACCTTAGGACATACCCACATACCAGCACAGTATCCAATTCTGGTTTAAAGTTAGATCATTTAGGCAAGTCTGTACTATTAACAAACACTAATATGAAACAAAGTGCTCTTCAAAGTAGTCTAAATTTATAGTAAAATGCCTCATACTGAATTATTTTGATACTCTGTTTTTTGAGTTACAGTTGTGCTGTGAATCTGATTCTTAAAAAGGAAGAGGGCTTTTGGGGTTTTTTTTTGACACACAGTGTTGAGATTACTTTTATGTACAAAGCTGCCCTGACTGGCCTGAACAGGCAGCAGCCAGCAGACTTTCTGTTCCATTTCTGTGTGTTTTGCACATCACAGACGTTTTTGGGCTGTCATGCCTGAGAAGGAAACAAGCTAGGATGTAATCAAAGCCATACAGGTAAGGATGGAGTTGATGTGGGGTGTAGTGGAGTTTTGGAAGTGTACAGTATTGTCACCACTCAGATTGTTTCACATCACTCTTTTTTGTTACAGAAACAACTTTTAGGGTAGAGATCCCACACACTAACTCTAATGTACTTTAGCTTATTTAGTAGATGGGAGATTTGAGCTACAAAGGACCTTGACTTTTCCAGATCTTGTATTATAAGTGTGTATTTTAATATGTAAGTGTATTGTAAGATGGTTTGTGGTTGAAAAAGACTTTTGAGTTATTGACTGGGCAAACACAAAGGGTTTTCTGTAAATGATGTGTTTTTAAACTTAATTCTTCTTAATTCACTTTTTAAAAAGAAAAGATGCTAGCTTCTACCTGAGTACCAGACACCAGATTGACACAAATAAGACCAGATCAGAAGCTGTGCGAAGAGAAACAAGTTGTCCGAAGGGAGAGTACAAATCTTTTGCAGAGGGAGAAGGAGCTAGAACTGAAGGTTTAAGATCTGAAATGTAAACTTCAGGTATGGAGAAATGCAAAGTGGACACTCCTCACTGCGAGTGTTTGTGACAATACTTCTGTGTTGTGCTCTCATCACTCTGCAGCTCAGCTGTGGATTGCTGTTTGGGACACAGAAGAATTAAGCTGGTTGAGTGAACCCTTGTCTTGCCCTGTTCCTGCAGATGCTGTCACAGTGTGTTAGCACATATTTTGCAGTCCACTTGGTGTATGTACTGGCCTGCCACCACACTTGATGCAGCTTCTGGTTTGGATGTAGGTGTTCAGTTTGACCGTGAAATTGCTTTGTGATTAAAAATGTGCTTTTGTGTAAGGATGTAATCTTTGCCTGCATTTTTCTTTTTCCCTACCTAGAGGGAAAAAGAGATTTCTGAGTGTTTAGCTAAGAATTCCTAAGCATCAGAGAATCATAGCAGCTGTGGAATTTTGGAGAATTTCCTTAACTGCTGTCTAATAACATGGATGCTTTTGTTTCTTTCCTGGCATTATCTGAGAAGCACAGTGCTTACTAATAGTTACTGATATGGTTAAAAAGGCTGTGAATGGTTTAAAGTGTGATAAACAGCAGGAATATGAAGACATTGTGTGAAAAGATGTTATGTTTGCATGAATTCAGAAAAATGTTGTACAAACAACAGATATGAAAGGAAAATCTGCCATGTATGTAAATCCCTTTGGCATCCCCCAAACCTTAACTTGCACACTGATTTTTTTTTTTTTTTCTTGCAGACTAAAACTAATCATAACCAGCTTGGCTACCTGCTTAACTTTTCCTAGGACATCTATGTTTCTGCATAAACCAGACTGTTGTTGCATTGATCCTCCATCCACTGAAGATACAATTTTTTGCACTTCTGTGCAAACTAAATTGCCACAGAGCATATGTTTGCAGCTAAGAAAAATATTTGAATGTAAGGAAATCTTACATACAGTCTGATAATACTTTAAAATTACTGTTTTCTAAAAATTTTAATTACTATTTTGTGTTGAATGCAATTAAATTACTTTGAATTAAAAGGTTGTGGATAGTCTCTTAAGTGAGAAAATATTTGCTCACTGCTAAAAACACTGTGGTAGGGAATGATTTATTTGAGAAGAGTGATTTGTGGTGGTGGTGGTGGCTTTGAGGGGTACTTAAAAAAGGTGCCATCATAAGACTTTGGATGCACATCTAAAAATACAAATTATTTAAATCCTTCTATTTTTTTTGTTTTGCGTGTTTGTTTGTCTGTTGGCATTCTTGATTTTGTTTTAATACCATATAAGTGAGGCTGAAAGGCTAACAACATTTAAAGACTGTTTCAATACCTAAAGGGGACTTTATAAAAACATCTCTGTGGAATGAAAGCAAGAGTTTTTAAATTTAGGTTTCCCTTTGAGGAATATAGCCTGATGTGGTATTCGGGCTTTTTCTTGGATCAAGAATATTCCTTATTTTGTCTTAAGAATATTCCTTGTAGGAAGGTCAGGCTGGCTGTACACAGAGTGAGAGTTTTGCTGCACCACTTTGTGGTGTGGCAGTGATGGGAGTGAGGAGTTTAATGAGCCCTGGACTTGATATCCCTGAACTAATGGGTGGGAATTTTCAGTGGGGAAGAAAAAATTCTATGTTTTCTGGAGACTTACTTGCAAATGGGGAGTAGTTGGACAAATGCAGAGCTGAAATGAGAGGAAGGAAATTAACCATTAACCTTTACAAAATTATTAAAGAAGATAAAATTATTCTCATTGGTTTTTATGTCTTTCTTGGCATTTTGTCAAGGTTTTGGGGAGGGCCAGCTCTGTGTGTGTTTATCTCTAGTTTTCAAAAGTCTTGACTGTGGTCCGTGTCTTAGTAGTGCTGGCTGGCTGTTGTGACTCTTGATGTATCTTTCCCTGACTTTGTTGAAACACTGCTCCAAAAATGATAAATAATTCATAGAGAAGGAAGCATCTAAGAAAACTGCTGAAAGCTTTGAACAAATCCTACATACTTATATTAAAATAAAACCAAGAATTTTGGCTGTTAGGGTGAAAGCATCGATAAAATCTAAGTATGGGGTTTTTTTCTAAAACAGGACTATTAATCATTGCCTTGCTTATCTCTTGAATCCATGCCTGCTTTTTTGTTTCCCAGAATTTTAATTTTCTTAGTTTTTTAAGAAAAATATACTGTTGCTTGTATGGAGAGGGGAGTATTTCCCAAAAGCATGTCTGAAACCTCATTTTTTTGGCAGCTTGTTTTGGAATTTGCATTATCTGTCTCTCAGTGCTTATCAGATGACTTCAGTTCCCTTCTGCCCCTTCACTAGAAGAGCTTTCACTTCTATCTCCAAGGAAGATGCTAGTGAGTAAATGCATCTAGTTGCTAGAAGTAACTGGGTAGTCAGAGCTCCTTGGGTGTTGGTATTGCTGTGAGAGGTGTTTCTCTTTGGGTTGCCCAAATCACACTGCTAGTTTTAAAAGAAGAGACAAAAGTGCAGCGGGAAGAGACTTGAAATAGAAGTGACCATCAGCTCCTTTAAGAGGGAAAGTGTATATGGGAATATGTGTGTGTGAAAGATGAGTTAAAAAATTACCAAGGGAGGAAATAGGACAAAAGAGAAATTAGGAGAAGGAGAGAATTGCCATGTACAGCCCAGTCAATACTGAGGTATAATGAATATATTTTTGGTGCTTCCACATTGCATTAAAAAAAAAATAAAAATCAACAATTTAACAGTTGAATGAGACAAATTGCTGCTTCTGCCTTTTGAAAGAAACTAAATTATTAACATGACAGGTGTTATCTGAAAATCTGTAAATTCAAGGGGCCTGAATAGAGTTAATTTTTAAACTGCTCGAGTTGTGCAAAAAAATTGTGGTAAAGTGTTGTTTCCTCCTTACAACTTAGGCACCACAAATAAGAACAGTTGTTTTGGGGAGCATTTCTCACAAGCCATAAAAGTGGTTACAGAAATTTGTCTCACTGTTCTGTGTTCCTTGGAAAAATTGCACAAGACTTAGACAGAATATGACTTAACTCAAAAGAGGATTTAATTATGCAGAAATGTGGTATGTTGGAATTATTTTTTTCTTAGAAACCAGAATTTAACAGCTATTGACATAGTATTTTAGTTTTATAAGAGTAGCCGGACAGCATCAGCGCAGCATGAAAACATCTGCTAGATAACATCAAAAGCTTTGCTACCTTTGCTACAACCGATGTATTTGTGCAGTTTTATTTTTTGTGTGTGTTAAACCTAGACTTTTTGACACACTTTCTTTTGGAAGGAAATATAAGGAAACCAGAACAAGGTAACTAAAAGGTTTCTGTTCTGCAATAGTGAGAAACTTCTTCAGCTGCACAGCTTCAGTGCCTGTCCTCAAAAACAGAATGTCACCACTTGGTGTGTGCTCCCCTCCTTTGGGGAGGCGCGGGGGGAGCGGGCTGGGAAAGCGGTGGGATGGGAAGATGGATTTGTACAGGGGGAAGCTGCCATCTAGTGCAACTTCTCTGGAGCCACAGACCCGAAGACACCTGCCGGCGGTGTGAGGAGGACGGGGATGTGCTGCTTTCGGAACGGCGTGATTCCCCCGTCTGTGGCAGGCGCTGTGGAAAGGCAGGGAAGGGGTGGCAGCTGTACATTTGGGACAAAGACAGCAAATACGTCGTGGTTATTTTCGGCTATAACCTGAACCGCTTTAAATGTGTTTGCTTTAGAAGCTTTGCTGTTTTATACTGAATTTAACAGCTTATGGAGTGGACTAGAAAACAATGAGCTACAAGGACAACCCAAGTAAGTTCTGGCTTTGTTGCTTGCGAAGGGAAAGCATCTAGAGCATGGCATACATTTGATTGCTATGAGAAAAGAAATTATCTTTTTTCCTAAGCCTCAATTTCAATTTTTAAACCTGATAACATTAAGGTAAGTATTAATAAACAGTTGCATTTTTTGTGTTGCATCCTGTGTGGGGGAGTAGTGCGTAGAAGAATAGCTAGGTTGTGAGGCAGGGCTGTTTAGGGATTCACTTTCAACAACTCTACTGATCCCACGTGAAATAGTAGCAGTTGCAGTTTTCTGGTGATCACGAGGGTGATTGAGCTCAGTGGGGTCCATAAGTCATGTTAAACAACAGTCCACAAGTAAAGCAAATCTGTCTTGGCACTTGTTCTCACCCTACTGTCCAGTTTGACTTGGACTCAGTTGAGGTGGAGATAAAGGGAAAGAAAATTGTTAATGTGGACCAGTGTTAGGACAGATGCAGATTCAGTGGTGTGACTGGGGAGTCTCAAAGTAATTCATTTGATAGAGGAGATAGTTTCTTTGGTGCAATTCTGGTGACAGTGCATGTGAGGTGTTTTGGGGTTGTGCTTTTGTGTTTGTTTTTTTTTGTTGTTGTTGTTTTTTTGTTTGGGTTTTTTTTTTCTTTTTTTTCTTTTTTTTGTGTTCTCAATCCCAACAAGTAGCATTCCATGATAAACATGATGTAAAGGGCTTTCATTCTTAAAGACTACTTGAGTGACGTACTAAATTGTTGAAATATTAGACAGTCTGGACACTGACACCTGTTTCAATTGGGAATAGCTAACACTGAGGTCATGTCTGCATGATGCATTGTGTCTTACACCGCCAAAATTCTTGAAATGCTGCTGAAAGGAGCCGAAAGCACTTTGATGCTTCTCGTAGTTCCACATGTATTTGTGTAGCCCTCTTGTTTTGTGTTGACAATGTGAGGCCTCATGTGAGGCTTGAAAACTATTTTTAATCAGGAACACCACAGCCCCCACCCCATCTCCTCACCCATTCTGACATTATTCCTGGCTGCCTAAGCTAAGGTGCAAATGAATGGTGACATGAAATCCTCTGACTTTTCAAGAACATGCCACTGTAAAAAAAAAAGAAATCCTGCTATCTGAAGTGGGGAAGTTTTCATAGCAATCTCACAAATATTCTAAATGGGGAACAATGGAGAAGACAGGAGTTCTGAAGAATGTCAGGTGTCCCCCAGAGTGCCTGAGCTGCTGCAAAGGATATGCAAGTGGTAATGAGTGTGGAAGTGTAGAGCTCCCTGCAGAATTAATGCAGTTTTCAAGATGACTAAGTAGCAGATGGAAGCAGGCCATCTTAAGAGTCTTGCAGAATTTGTTCTAAGTGTTTTGAAATGTTTGGTAGGTGAAGGATACAGAACACAAGTTTTGCTGGCATCATGCTACAGCTGTGGAGCCACAAAAGTTGTCCTGTTTTAGTGCACAGTGTAGTGATTCAACTTTTTATTTTGCTGAGAGTAATTTTTAAGGATCTATTTTCTGTGTTGTGCTATTCCACAGAATCTTGGCTGCGGTATTTTCAAACAGAAGAAATGTCCAAGATACACACAGTAAAAAAGTATGTTTAGTATTCTGCCTGTCATACTCACCTAAGCTATGTAGGTAGGCGAGCAAATATTTTTGGTAGTGCAACCAAGTGTGATGATGTCACTGATTATGTTTCAAGCTCACTTAAAATGAAGTTCATACAAATTCATTGCACAGGAAGCCCAGTGAACCCAAACAGATGGATGAGATAGCTGGCTATTAAACTCAAGCAGACTGTTTAATTCTGCTTAATCTGTCAACCTAACTGTCAAAATTGGCTTTACTGAGTTAAATCTTCTGCTCAGTTGCCTAAGCAATGTGCTCTTTCTTCAAGATCCCCGAAGTTCTGGTGCCCTCTCTCATTGTAACAAGCCTTACTTGTTTTGAAGCTCTTGGAACTGAACATCTTGTCCTACTTTGGGGAAACCTGGTGCATGTCAAACAGCTATCACAGGTGTGAGTAAACCCAATAAAGTTTGAGTGCTGATTAAATGGCATTGTTTTAGTTGACGTTGCCTGTGCTTTCTTGGTTTATGTTGGTTTAACTGTGCCTCTCCTGGATACTGTCCCAAAAATAAAGATGAGTGATTGGAACATTTGTTCTTAATAAAGTATATAATGTGTGTCTTGGAAACATAAGGAGATAATCGCTGGACTGGGATAACACTGGGACATGGTGTGTATGATAATAACAAAGATAGTTCTTCTGGAGTGGAAGTGCTGAAAAATAATTTCAAAACTGATAGAATTTGATGTAAATTCAGTGTCCAAAGAGGAATGTAATGGTGCTGACCACTTTACCAGCTCTCCCATGAAATGTTGCTGAGAGGCACCTTCACAGATGAAAAAGCAGGAGTAATTAGAAGTTCTCTTGATTGCAGCTCAAGTAGGTACTCATAGTAATAGGGTGTAATATACATACTGACTTTTCAGACACTATAGCTTGTTTTATGTGGATGTGTCTGCTAATTTGTGATTTCAATTTTGAAACGTATTGGAGACTGTAATGTACGTATTCCGCACTTTTTTTTTTGGTGGGAAGAATTAAAAAAATATTCATGCTGATGTTTAAAAAAGGGGAACTCTTCAGTTGCTCATTAGAATAAAAAAGTGGTGGAAGGTGGGATAATCTGAACCATTTAAGGATGCAAGTTGATGCCAGAGCTAGCTTTAGCTATTCCATATACTGCAAAGTAGTAACTTGTACTAAAGGGATCCAAAACCTGCTCTTGTGGACTTTCATTAACATTGGTACAGTTATCAGAAACACTCTGGTGAACTACCTTGGGAGGTGGTATGACTGACTCTGGGGGTTGTTTGCATGGTGGTTTTTGTTGTTGTTGTGGGGTTTTCTTTAATAAACTAAATTTTGCAGTTTGGTAAGCCTCTAGCCTGTTTTAAAGGAATTTAATTCTACTGTTTGCAAGTGTGAAGAGCTTGCATCTTCGTAAAGCAGACTATTAAAATGCTGCCTGTGTACTTAATGCTCTGTGCAGTTAATGGGCATTATCTGAGCCATGAACTGTCTCATGTACACAGGCTGGAAGGAGATTTGTCCAGTGGCTCCCAAGCCATCTGTTGAGCTCCTGGATTTTCATTTAGTCATGTATAGACTGTTAAATTTTCTCTAGTGCTTGAATTGGTATTAGCTGGATTTTGGTTGCCTGGTTGAATCTTCTGCTACATTAAGTTTCTATTGCTCTAGTTTTTGTAATATCCGGCAGAATATCCTGCAGAAATCTTGTCTTGGAAAGCATTCTTCATGAGATGAGGTCTTTATTATTTTTCATACAGTGCACTACAGTGTTTTTTTTTGCAAAGTAGCTCTTGTTTTATGCTGGAAAAACAGCTGGAAGTCTGTAACAAAAGTGTGTGTTTTTGGTCACTAGAGATGCCCGAAAGTGCAGGAGTGCTTATTAAATCTTTTCTGTTGTTGTTTCATATTTTTAAGTGTTGAAGCAGTAAATTCTGTTCACCTCCTATTGTAGAACTTAATCCATTGGCTTTTGTTATCCAGCCCATTAATGTCTGGCTGAATTACAGCAACTGTTCAATTGCTAATCTAAGTACTTAAAGCAATGTGTGCTACAACCTGGGGATTTGTTTTCAGTTGGAGTTTGTCCATCTTTCAATTTCCAACCATTGGATCTCATTCTGCCCTTTGTTTGTTACAGATAAAAGATTTCTAGTCAATCTTTCATGGATATTTAAAAATTCATGAAGTCCATTTTGAAGATTTCAGTAGATAAACTAAATTTCAAAACACTTTTGAACCTGTGTTTTTGTATATTTATTTCAAATGTATCTGCAGAAACATTTATATTACCTATTGATTGTTAGTAGGAGTAGTTTAATTTGGTTGTTCTTTGGCTCCATGTGTAACTGGTATTAGTGTTGTGTCCTGTTTCCTCACTAATTGCCCTCCACACCAGATTTTCCAAGATTTTAAGGCGCATATGTGTGTGTGTGTGTGGTAGGGAAGAGAACACCTGCCAGGACAGTGTTTTAAAGGTACTTCAATCATTTTACTTACCTTTTTATTTTTGAAGATGAATGTAGAAGAGAGCAGCAAATCTTTACAGCAAGTCTGTAAAGCTGTAGCTTAGACTTCCATGTTCATATATATTTTTATATTGCTGTGGGCATGTTGGTTTAAGTCACAGTGGAAAGAATGTTGCTGCTTCTGAGTGTGGATTTTTAACTTTATCCATTTCAAAAGATTTGTTTTTGCTGAGTCTGATAGGTACCTTGTCTGATAGGAATATGGGGTTCTTCTAACTAATCCTGCCAGTCACTCAAGGAAGCTTTTTGTTTTGTTTTTAGAAATTATCTTCAGTTTAATGATCTTTCTGCAGATAATCAGTGGGGAATTCACAGGCTACCTGCTTTTCCTTCTAGAAGGCAAGATTTTTTTTTATTCTAGAGAATTCTTTTCCAGCAAGAAATCTTTTACAGCCTGGCTTTGTGGATGTTATTTCAAATGTGTGGAAGTGTGGATAATCCAAATTCTAAATTCTGTAATATAATTAAAAACTGGAGGACAACTAGGGCTTATGTTTTCAGTGGCAGTTAAGACTCCCACTGTTATCAGCAGTCATGCAGAAACTCTTCCTTTAGTTGTCTGATCATGTAGTTATGTTTTTACTTTGTGAAGCAAAGCAGGCATGTCATAGGAGTAGAGGTTAAAATTTTTTTTTTTTTCATTCATTTCTCGTCAGGCATTTATTTTGTTTTGCATATTTCACAAGGATCAATGCTTTTTTGGTATCAGTCTCTACGTTCTTTGTGTGGGAGTTGCTGACTTGCTTTTTCTTCTGCCTAGGAAGAAAGATGAATTGATTATCAAGTGAGATGAGGTGCAGCAGAACTTGCACTCAGTAGCAACAGAATTAATTTTAGAAGTAGATCAACTGCCCCTCTCTGAGCACTCAAGAGCATTACAGGTGAGGAGGCTGCTCTGGTCAGTATTGATTTTGAAACACTGAGAACCTGTTGAGGGTATTTCTTCAATGTGAAACATTTTATGGTTGGGGACCCAGCAGCAGCAGATGAAGCTTTAGGTTACACTTCCAAGTGAAGCTCTACAGCTGACAGCTGTAGCTCTTAATAAAACTTTTGGTTCTGGTCCCCTAGAGATTTTGTTTCCAGGGGCAAATTATTATCTAGATCTTGGATTTGAGCAACAGCTTTTCTTTTATGGTACTGTGTTTGGTGACTAACAAGACTTCACAAAGCCCAGAATATTTAGAATTCGAGTGTTAATGAGAGAGCCCACAATTAAAAAGTCAATGCAGTTACCCTGTAAATTGTGGTAGTGTGTTGGTTGGTTGGATGATACCTTCCCTACCAAGAGCCTCTTTCCCTCCCAGCCAAACCAAAACAGAAGGTGAGGATATAGATGGGGAAACAGGTTCCATAGTAGCAGTAAGAACTTTTGCAGAGGACTTTGCCAATAACAAATCTATTGGCCTTTGCTGTTAGAAATAATTAATCTTCTTCTTTTTTACCTCAGCAATATTACTTCCCTTAATTTTGACAGGGCAAATGTGCGTGGAGAGTGTGACGTTTTGTCAGTAGCTGGGCACTTTGTCTGCACAAATTCCAGAGATTTATTCATCCACATATTTTGAGATTGCATTCTTATGAATAATCATCAAGATTACAGTCTGCACATAAGTTTGTGTAAGGTTGGAGCAGCAGTAATGAGTTGAAGCATTCAAATTTTCATGGAATTACTCAGTTGCCAGCAGAATTATTTTTCAATGCCATTAAAAATGTTTGATACACTTTTTTTTTTTTTTTTTAATGATCTGGTATACAGATTGGTATCTAATTGGAAAAGATACTGGATAGGTAGCATTACATGGCTTTTTGTTGCTGGTGCTCTGTGAGCACCCTGCTCCTTCAGATGGAGAAAAGTTGTGGCATGTGGTTTGTAGGTTTTTTTCTGTTTTATAGTTGGTTTCGGTGTTTTTTTCTGTGTGTGTGCATGCTCAAAGGTTATGCTGTGCAAATCCACTAGGTGGTAGGCATTAAGCATCTTTTAGCTAGTTGTACAGCAGTGAAGTTTTAAGAGTGTTTTGAAAATATCTGAAGGGGTACTGAAATGCTGCTAGTAGGTATGTTGATTGAATTTTGAGCTTTAGCTGAACAGCGTTGATGGTCCTGTCTTGTGATAGGAGCTGGAACCTGCTTCTGCACCACGTGCTTGTGAAATTGCTACTGTTTTAGAGAACTGTGTTTATAGTATGAAAAATAAATGGGAAGAAACAGGACATAACTTACAGGATTCATTCCTCGAGGACAGCCTGATGGAATACATGCAGATACTCTTCTGGTGTGACTAGTGCTATTATTTTTGTAAAGAGAGTGTGATATTGGATATGAAACTGTTACTGATCACTTTGCTCTGCTCTATTACCCACTTTTGGCCACTGTTAAATGGGCTGATTTTTTTCTCTCTCCTTCAGAGTGTTCCATTTGAACCTGGCTTTACCTTGCCCTGCCATTTTCTACCCATGCGTCTCCTGGTGTATTGAATCCCAGCTATTCAAAAAAATGCAAGGAAATTCTGTTGTGAACTTGATTAATTTAAATATTCTCTGTAAATTTAGCACAAACCTCTTCCTGGTACGTACTTATAGGGAAGCATATTTGTACAAAGCTCATGCCACTTGGCTCAGTTGGAAATTGCTGTTTAAACAGCAGATTGTATGGAATGACTGCTGCTCATTGTAGCAGCTATTGTTATGAAAGTAGGTTTATAATTTTTTATAAAATACTGTTGTCTTTTTTTTTTTTTGTCACTCTATTTAGTAATTATATTGTGAGGAAATATTAATTCTTTTGGCCCCAATCTGAACTTGTGCTGTGGTGTGTCTGTAGTGCCAGTTCAGGTTGTGGCATCATCATGTATAGTTCTACAAAACTGTTTAAACTCACTTCCTCACCTTCATAGTACCTGCAGCCCTCAGAAAGGGGAGGCTGGTCCAACTTCTGGTGGTAGTGTCAGTCATTTTACTTGGTGTTCTACTTGGTTGCTCTTACATCTGCATTTTAAGGGTCAAAATGTTTTAATTCAGAAGCATTCCTTGGCTGCTCACCATGTTTCTTAGTATAAATTCACTTTGTTTTCTGAATTAATTTTTTTTATTTTTTTTTCTGAGTTCGAGCAGCTCTCTTCGGAGCATTATAAACTGAACCTCATTTAGCTCTTTATCCTGATGAGTATGACTTTGAAGTCCACTGGGGAGAAGTAATGAGAATATTAATAGTTTCTTATGAGCTGTTAAGCTTTTTGTGGTGTGTTTTTCTTCCACGCTTTCAGCTTAAAAATCAGAGTCAATGATCTCTGTGTGAGACACTTTTTTTTGTGTTGCATTTTCTAGTAGACATACTGGCACTTGATCTCACAGGAAAGTGGAATGTAAAATATACTTCACTGGATATAGAAAGATACTTTTGTAGTAAAAGTAATTTTACATCAACTGATAATGCTAACTTTTTCTCTGATAAATGAATCATGACTTTAGTAAGTCATATGTGGTCACAGAATTCATCAGGTATGCAAACCTGTTTTTGTTTGATTCACTTGACACACAGGAGCTGACAGCTTCTCTGGAGATGATGTATGGTCAAGATTCTGAAGCAGATGACTCAGGAGGTATTTCAACAATTCTTTGAGTGGAAGAGTGTTAAAGCAAAGGAATTAATTTGTGTCAGAAATAATATGGGCAAAACTCAGAAAATTCTTGCTGCCTGGTTCAGTGACATCTTACAGGTAGGACGAACACTCAATCTTTCCTGTTGGTGAAAATGATGAAATATGACACTGTCTATCCAAGGAATAGGCATTAGTAGGGACAACTGTCTGTGGCAGGGAGATTGTGCTTATGAACAATGGCTCTAAATCTCAGTTTCTCAATACAGAGGGAAAGGTAATGCACTGAGGAATACAGTGTTAATTTTGCTTTATTCTTGGTGCAAGGAGCTGGAGTTTACACAAAAGATGTCCTCTCAAAAGAAAACACAGATGTGAATACTTTTATGCAAATATAATTTTGAGTGTGCTCTTCCATCTTGGTTGTGTGACTGAAATGCTTTAATTAGTCCTTTCAAGCATCTTTTGGAAAGAAAGATTTCAGATTTTAAAAGATTCTAGTTTAAAAATGTTGCTGAAGGTGGTAATGAAAGGCGACTGTAAAGAGCAGCCAATTTGAGTGGTTGTGCTGTAGGTACAGGCTGCAGACAAGTATGTAATAGATTTTCTTCCTCATTGAAATACTGAATGTGGAGAATTTATACAAATAAAGTGCACACCATTCCACAATAGCATTCTGATGCTCTGTCTCAGCCTGAGTTGTAGGAGGTCTGGAGCATTGAAGTTGGGTGCAGGTTATTGGTCATAAAAAGAGGTGCATGGTGCAGGTGTATTACCATTCATTGAGTTCTGCTTGTAAGGAAAGCAAAAAGTAGAGAGGTAACTTTGAGACTTTCTTATCTCTGTGCTTAATATCTATGTTCTTTCTCAGTTTAGGACTCAGTCTTCCTGGACAGACTGTCAGCTGCTGCTTCTCCATTCCTGCAGGCCCAGCTTCCTCAATCTCCTTCTTGTCACTATTCCACGTAAACGTTCTGTGTCAGCACAACCTCCCTGCCCCTGTGACGTGTACGTAATCACAAGGGTTGTGCTCTCTCATAATGAATAAATTTTCTGTTCTTGCATTTTATTGTACCCAGAGCACTTACTGTATAATATTACAGTGGAGTATAATGTTAATGAATATAATTACTTACAGCTGTTTATAATCATGTTGGTTATTAGAGGGGACAAACAAACATGCAGGTGGGTTTCTGTGATTGTGATTCAGAGTGGTGTTCTGCATGTAGAATCATGGCTGAAGTTTGTTAACATAGTGACAACTTCGGTTTACTTATTTCAAATCTGAACTTTTCTGCAAAAGTTTCATAGGTATAGGACAAGTACAGAAGTTTGTTATGGATTGGTAGAGCACTGGCTGGTAGATCAAAGTAGAAATTTTCATTTATCCTTCTTACTCATTTCAATTTTTGCTATGAAATTTTTCTGTTGCAATTTAACTTCTACCTCCTTTAAAAAAGAGGGTGAGCAATTGTGTAGAAGAAATGTTTGTTTGAAGTGCTTCCCTTCTATTTATTTTATATACATACTCCTCTTCCTCTCTTTCTGAATCTAAATTCATCTACTGTAACATCCATGAGAATCTATGCAATAGGAAATGGGTCAGTGACAGGCAAGGAAATTTTCAGAGCCTGTATGAATCCTTTCCAGCCTGCATCTCCAGGCTTTTGGGAGGAACACTGTCTGAACTCACCGTTCAAGTTTTATTTTTTGTTCCTTTAAAGTTGAGACAACAAAAAATTGTCACAATATTTACTGAAATACACAAGTTTGATAGGTAAATGAACAAGGTGGAGTTTGCAGGTTTCTCTTATGACTGTGTATCTTGCATGCTAAATACAGGACTATTTCTATTTTAGTTCTGGTTTCCAGTGTAATATCTCTTCTGCAGATATGAGCAATAAAACTTTGCTAAAATCAATATTCAGTGTAATTACAAGCTGTTCTTACTGATTTTTCTCTGTCCCTTTCTACATTTTATAACTTGAAGTTATTTCTGACTTTTATGAAAATACTTATGATTTCCTGATGAAATTTTAACCTCATGCCACACTTAATAAATTGTTAAATAGATCTCAGGATGTGTCTTCATCTCAGGCAGTGCCTTATAGGAATGGAAATCTTGTGTACCATTGCGTGGACAGCAGATGTTGATTTTTTGACTTGAAACTCAATAGGAGAGAGATTTTGATGCTTCTACTGTTTCATTTTTTGATAAAAAGCAAAATGAGATTAGGAAAATAAAAACCAATCAAGAGAATGCTTAACTTTATTTTTGCCTAGTGATTCTCAAATCTGTGAGTTCTAGAAATTATTACATTACTCAAGTGTGAAGTGAGATCTGACATGAATCCTGATTATATTTCCAGTAGGTCAAACTCTTTGCATTTCTTGCTTATTTTTGCTGTCTGATTTCTAACTTCTTATTTTCAATTGCAAGGCTGATTGCTTGGGTGGGTTTGGTTTTTTTTTTCCTTTCTGCTGTTTGAAGTGTTGTAACTTGATGCCAGAAGCATCTTCTGATTCAGAGGAAGAGGTTCTCAGTGGGGATGAGGACACAATTCTTGAAAAGGTTGAGTGGGCTTAACTAAGAAATATTGGGAAAACTGGTTCTTTCCCCTCTATGGGCTGAGAAGCTTTCTTTGAGCTTTACCAAGTTTGGTGCATGTACTGAAAATACAGGTGAAAATTTTGTTTGAAATAATGGGATTGCCTTTCTGGGTCCACATGTATGCATAAATTTACTTTTTCAGTTTGAAGAGATTAACAGTTTTTCATCCCTTTTTTTTGCATGAGACAAGTGTTCTTGCCTTACTGGTATTCTTTTCCTGTGCTGGTGTTAGCCTTTCTCAGTTATTTACATTTTCCAGTAAGCTTTTCCTCCATTCTCTTTTGCTGACTCTGAGGTACTTTCATTGTCTCTGCAATGAGAGTCCCTGCTGTGCCAGAGAATGGCCATTGCAGAAAATGTAACGCCTGTCCTTTGATGTAGTCATACTAACAAAAACCAGGAGTTTAGTCTGCTTGTGAATGCTCCCAGCGATAGACCCAGTGACTCTCATTGGTTGTGTGCTTTAATGTTCCATATCTATTTAACTGTGCTAGTCTTAAAAATAAAATGCTTTAGTAGCATGAGGAATATGAAATTGAACTTCTGCATAGAAGTGCCAGGCAGTTTTATTCTGTTGAAAGTCTTGGATGAGCTCTTAGACTTGCTAACTTCCCTTTTAGAATCTCTATGAGAAGAGAGAGAAAAATCTGATAAATTAATTTTTCCATTAACAATGGAATTTCTCAGTAAAGGTTTTACATCTTAAACATTGGCGTGTATAAATGGAGAATGACTCTCAATCTTTACTCTCTCTCTCTCTAACTCACTCCAGGAGCATGATGAAGCACAGAAGGGAGTAATTATGAGTACTAAAAATAAAGTTTATATATAAAGTTCACCATGAGCAAAGTATGATCACTATAATACAGAAAATATACTTGGCCAGTGTTGAGGTTAACTTATGCCTTATTTATTTCTATCATGCTAATCTGTACAGGTAACACTTTCTGATACATTTCTTTTCAATAAATATTCCTTTATCTTTTTAGAAGAAAGTTCTAGGAGTCTAGTGGTGATGAGAGGTTGGTTATGTTAAAGCTTCAGAATCCCAGTGGTACATTGCCTTAGCCAATGCTTCATTTCATACATTTAAATACAAAGATACTTTCTTAAAAAATAAAACAGTGAAAGCTGGAATCTCTAGGTTTGTGACAAATCAGCAGTATGTAGCTTAAGGGGATTGAGCTTTAAGGATAATGTTGGTTTTTCAAAAGATTGTTAATGTAATTAAAATGAAACACAATAAAACTTCTACGGGGAAAGACCCTGAAAAGCTGAATTCTCATAGGCTCCGGGGTGTTTCTTTAATGCATTGAGTAAAATATTAAAATAGAAAGATTTAACAATTTCTGATTTTTTTTCTTTTCCTCCTAGTTCAAAAAGCCAGGCAAAGAATGGCTGAATAGAAGACATGTTATTATCTACTTATTATGTGTTAAGAAACCTGTGAAAACCTTAAAGGCCCAGTTAAGGTGGAAGCTGTTTGAAAATAACAACTTTGAGAAAGTATAAAATTGTAATAGTGATGGTATTTTTGTCTGTTGTTTTCAGATTTGTTATGAATCATTAATTTTGTCTATTCCAACTAAGCGGTAACTATGTAAAACAGTTTGTGTTTTCTGAATTCAGTTTTTGCCTTTGTAGAAGTTTTACAGGCCCCTGAGACCAAGCTTGAATGGTTTAAAAAACAAAATGACTCCACTAATCAACCATCAAGAAAAAAAAAAGTCTTTTCTGTTTCAGTCTCCAGCCATGGCACTGTGCTTTTAAATAACTCCCTCCAGTGACAGGTGTTGTTCACAGCCTGAACAGTTTTGTCCAGCCCTTTCTACTGTGCTCATCACTTTTAACTTTGTTGATCATGTGGATCTCTCTTCTCCTTCCTGACAGAAGTCAACATCTGTTCCAGTTTTCAGGGTTCCCCACTATTCCTTAGAGAGGTTTAAAGAAGGTAAATACTACTTCATCTTCACTGCTGTTGGTTTGATTGCGCATTAATTATCCTGATGATGATGCTTAAGGAAAAAAAGAACCTGCACGTTTGCCTCTAAGCATTGTAAAGGGTCGGTAAGCTCCCAAGAGGGATTTAAAATGAGATACACTAAGGAAATCTATTGGGAAAAGGATTTTTGAATAATGAGGTGACATGAAGAAAATGACTGCTTATGGGAGAAAAAAGTGAATGAATTATGGAACCTGATGTTTCTGGTAGATTAATGACATTGCTGTTACTTTTATATGTGGCCAGCTAATTAAAATAAATTAAAAAAACCTCTTTGACTTAGGAAACAAGTTAGGCAAAAGGCTAGAACATTTAGCTTGTCACATAAATAAAGGGAATTCCTTTCTCAGGGATTAGGTTTTCAGAGATTCTCTTAGGTTTCCAGAAAGCAGACTGAGTAAAATATCCATTTAAGAATATGTTAAACTCCAGAACTGTTATGTGGAAGTTGGTTTTAAATCCTTGTATAGTAGATTACTGTTGCTTGGTATAATAGCAGAATGAGAATTATAGACAGACTTTACTATTCCTAATGCGGTCTGATGATGACAATGATTTTGAAATTACATGAAAAAACGTCCTCTTTTACTTCACAAAAAATTCAGTTCCAGCTGTCATAGGGAATTTTACTACTTGCTGACAGCTGAGTGTTCTGAAAGGTCATTCTAGGTACAGATGGTGCAATTGTGAAAAGTACTAGAGGTGAGGAGGACTTTACCCCTCCCTGCAATGAGCAGCTCGTGTGACAGAGCAGGGAAGTTTCCCCCATGGTTCCCAGCCTGGATCAGGTCTGGGCCTTCTCTGTAAGGATGTCAGTACTGCGCAGTGCTCCCACTTGCTGCGTGATCACAAAAGGGTGGAGCTGGCCACTGATGTGTTACCAAGGACTCCTGCCAACCTGCAAACTGGTCTCCTCCAGTCTGGCCAGAGCTGGTGCTGGCTGCCATCATGGAAGGGGGCAGAATCTCAAGGTCTGGCTTTTATTTTGACAGTAGACAGTCCGAAAATACATTGTAAACCAGGAGGTGGAAAACAACTATTAGTAGATAAAAAGCAGAAAGACAGAGGAAGAAAACAGGCAACCTGTCAGAACTGAAATTCTTCAAAATAGTGCTGAAAGTCTTTTTGTATTTGTATTTTTTTTTTAATTTGAGAAGTCTTGAAACTTGTATTCTTTGCCACCTTATGAGCTATAATAGTTTCTTAGTGCATGGTATGCCAGGAAGGAGAAAGCAGCCTACTTTCCTGCATTAGGTAGTGTGTTGGACAGCATCTCCTCCACCTCCTTGCTGTCTTCTGGCACTGTATTTCTGCCTCCACAACTCAGGAAAGCTCCCAAATTTGAAAACTCACATGCTACCCAGTAAGCGCTGGGTTCTCATGCGGCAATTTTGCATAGGCAATTCACATATTTCAACTGGTTCACGGAGTACCAACTAGAGAGCTCCAGGTATGTGTGCTGGTCCTCTTGGGAAATCCTGGAAGTTCCATCATCTCTACAAGAATGGCTTCAGTAAAGCCTCCTCTCCTTAAATGCTGTTGCATTTTAAGAACAATTCCTAACAGAGATGAGAACTGCAAGGTGATAAGTAACCACTGTCCATTACAGTAACCACTGTGCTGAGAAGATGAAGCTGATTCATATAAAAGTCACTCTTCATTGTGTTTTATTCCCCATTTAGAGAGCAGTTGCTTAAAATTAAGTAATTTTTCTATTTGGATGAATGAGTGATGAAATAGATTAACTAATGTGTAGCTTGATATCATAGATGTTTATAAATTATTAACATGGTAGAATTAAGTTAGAACACTTTTGCTACCATTATTCAGATCTTGCTCTGTGCTAGAGGGTTTTTCACATAGAAGTGAGGACAAAAGAAAATGTAAAAAACCCCAGCAAAACCAATAAAAAAAACCCCAAAAGAAACAAAGATAGTTTTACAAATGACTGATTCTTGAGGAGGATATCTGGGGTGCAGTTTTACAAATGACTGATTCTTGAGGAGGATATCTGGGGTGCAGTTTTACAAATGACTGATTCTTGAGGAGGATATCTGGGGTGCAGTGAGATAGGCATTCAGGAACCTCATCCAAGTTTGCCAGGTGAATTTCAGATTGCTCCACATGTAACTTATGTTCAGCTCAGGCTAGGTGCTGCACCGATAATTGGATGGACAATTCTCAGTATTATGTTCAGCAGTTGCCAGTTTCATGTTGGGCACCTGAAATTTTGTTCTCCCTCATTTAATAGCAGTGACACTTCTAAAATGGAGACGGTGATTTTTGCAAGATCTTTGCTGATCTGTGTCCCAACAGCCCAGCACCAACTAAACACATTTCCTTTTGCTGTCTGTGTAATCACTCAGAACAGAGGCATTTTCAGCCTAACCTTCAGGCAGGGTCTAAAAAATGCTGTACTCATGCATGCTTCTGGGCAATAGTGAAGACTGGGGGAATTTTACTTGGTTTATGAGTACAAAGTTCACATTTGTCACAGTGCGCTTACCCCTCAGCATTTCTTTAACATGCAACTTGTAATGGACTTTTCAGTCACATTTTAACAAGTCTGTTTCTTTTGACCTCTAGAAGTTTCTTCATTATTTTTTCTCTCTTTTTTCTGTGTAAGGGAAACTTGAGCCCCTTGCATGTTTTACCCTACTGTAAAATTAGAAAACAATCTTTCCTTGCCATCTTTGCATATCAGTCTTTTTTCATTTGGAACCTGGTGAATCTCCTTGACTGAGGTTTAGTTTTTGTTAAACTAAATGGGAAGACCCACCAGTGTCATGTATTATATATCTTTTCATTTACAGCTTTGCATTCAAACCCAGGAATTGGGCATAAAAAAAGATGGAACACCTCAGGTAGATGTTGTCATGGTATGTGAATTATCAGATGAGGAAGATAAGACTGCCCTTGTTTAGAGGTGGTTGATTGGATTTTAAAGTGAAATATTCATTTTAAGTGCTGGGCTGAGAAAATGTTCCTAATTGACTGTTTGCATAATTCTAGATAGCCTGCACAAATAAAACAACAGTTGAGAAGGTAGAAAGCCCCAGAGTTTTCTTAATATTTAACTCAGATCTCAGAAGGAGCAACTAATAATTGAATGATATCGTGTTATAGACTTGGAGGATAAATCATTGAGATTCAGCCTCAAAGGAAGTATTTATATTAGAAACCTATTTTTTCTGAAGTCAAGAAGTTGACTTTTTTCATTTGTCTTACTACACAATGACTGCACAGTGTTTGAGCATTAATAAACCCGCCAAATTCAATTTTAATCACATAAAAGCAGTTGAAAAAATGTACTGTGCCCTTTAGTCTTTGGTTTGAGTTCCTTTTTTTGTGCAGCAAATTTTCTTATGCCTCTGAAACAAATCTACAAGTATAAGTGAACCCTTCATGATATAAATTGTTATTGATGTTTTCATTCTTTCTACTCTCAACTGTTATTCTCCACCTGCCTTAAAACAACAGCTGGTGCCTCCTTGAACTCTGTTTGCAGACCCTTTTTTAAGCTTATCTTTGCCCAGTGTCTCAGTGACTCTTCAAGAATAAGAAGTAGATCTGTGCACCTTCATGCTTCACAGCTTGGCTCTCCAGCTTTGAAGTCAATCTTCACTAATTTACCTTTCTCTTGGATGCTAATCATGAGCACATAATTTTAGAGCCTCATATCTGTGCATTCTTTACCTGAGTGCTTGTCTTTCCTTGGGTTGATTTTCTTGTGTAACTATTTCCTATAATCTTTCAGTCTTCTGGCCAGGAGTTAAGACCAAATAATAAATCCCTCTTTCCTAGTTATACTTGTGTATCAATGATTTGCCAGCTTTACAGAGGTGACTGTTTAAGCACAGAGCTAACTTGCAAGAGTTGTGTTTGTTATGAGCTTAGTGTATCCTGTTTACTGTGTTTGGGTTAAGAAAGTGTCATGATAGAGTACCAGGCCAGCCCAGCTGTAGTGGCTCCAGTGTCCTGGCACTGTATCACTGCATATCACTGATACAGTACTGTAAGTAATCTTGTTTTATTACATGACTTCTCCACAGTAAGTCTTTTAATAGCTTCACTTCAACTGTTTTCTGCAGCAGTGAAAGTCCACATTACTGATAATACAGATGACTGTCTACCAAATCCTTCCACAAACTTATTTCCAATGGGACTCTACCATGCAAAACAGAAGAGTAAAACAGGCAGCATTTGAGCAGAGAGGTTATCCTGTAAATAGTGTACCTTATTGCTCATAATAGTTGATTGTTTTTTTAATTAAAAATTAAGTGAATCTCATGAAAAACACAATAGTATAGGAAAGAAGATTCAGTACATCATGACTGAATATTAGGCCAGCTAGAGGGTTTTAAACATATTTCACAAAAGTTAGACAGAACAGTCTGCCCAGAGCAGCAGTCAGGATTAGGCATAATAATTCTTAGATACTAAAACCCCCTAACTTTCTCTTATGCATAAGGGAAAGTTACTTCAAGGATGTAGAAAAGATTTCTTGGGACATTCACTTCTGCTTTCCATAAAATTTCTGTTGTGATAATGTTTTATAAATAAGGTCTGAAGTATACAAATCAAAACTTTAATGGCCAGTTTCAGGGTGTTATACTTCTGTATTCTTCTGTCACAGGTACTCTCTGAAGTGCAAAGAGCTGCTCTTATCTCAAGAACCATTAATGAATTTAGCAGGTATTGTTTTTAGCAGAGATTAATATGTTTTACAGCTATTAGTAAGAGCAAATTTCTTTGACTTTTTCTATCTGACGAAAAGAAGTACTTGATTTTGACTTTGTCAGGTGATACAATCCTAATCAATATATCACTGCTAGCAGTTGTTAAGGATTCATTCAGGATGTGTGTGCATGCACGTGCCCCAACCACTTAAGTCCACCAGAAAGCAATCTGTGCTGCCTGCAGTGCACAGAAATGCAGATAAGAGTTTTACTAAGAACTGTAATACTAATAAATAACTTTCAGCTGTTTCTTGGGGAATCTTTTAGACCTCTGGCTGTTAATCCTTGTCCCAGTTCTTGGGGAAAATCTATTTTGCTTCAAAGTGCTTTATCTATAATCAGCTTATTCGGAATTAATCTCCATGCCCATCTGCAGGCTCCTGACAGACTGGTAATTTCCCTCCCATCTCAATCTCATGCCCAGAGGAATTGCATACTTGTAACTAGCAAAATTTCTGTTGTTTTCAGCAAATGCAAATTTGCCACAGGAAAATAACATAAGGTTTTAAAACAGGGATATTAATACTAGGTAACTGGGTAGCAAGAGCAAGGTTTTGCAGTAAAATCTTGCAGCCACTCATTTAGCCACACCAATATTCAATGCTCAGTGTGTTTCAGCATCCAGCTTTGTGTATTGAAAAAAATAAAAAAAGCAAGTAAGATCAAACACAATGAAATGGAATAAACACGATGAAATGTCCTACAGCCGTATTCCTTGTAGAATCGATTTTCAGTTTCCTTAGTGTGAGAAGGGGATACGTGTTGTTGACAGACATTTGACAGTATCTTGAAATGCAAATACACAAGTACAAAGCTTTTCAAGCTCTTCAGATGCTCAGATTTTCTTCACTTTAATTTTAAGTGTGTAGCCATGGCTGGTTCACTCCTGTATTTCTTTGCATGTGTTCGGATCCTCTTAGCTAAAGATTTTGTTTTGAGTATTTAAAATGTTTTATAAATATTGAACAATCCTTTATGCCTGCAAAATCCACAGTTTTCAGATCTCATCTTTTAACCCAGATTTCAGGCTACTTGGGGAGTGACTAATTCTCTGGAGTCACTATGATAATCAGTGAGAGTCAGAAATTGCTTTTTTCTGTCTTCAAGTTTTTGGCTACTTGTGTACACTCCCCTACATCATTTGCTTCTGTCTGTGTGAAATAAGGATAGGTGAGAGATGCACAGTTATCTTGTATTTTACTGTGTAAGAGGAGTTTCTGGCTTGGAGACTGTGGACAAGCAAGCCTTCCTATGGAAAGATTCTGTTCCTGTTGAGTTTTGTTAATCTAGATTTCTAGATCAGCATTTGAGATTGTCTTTCTTGTAGTTCCTTTACCAAATCCAGTGTGTGCTTTTCCTCCTCTACAACTGATATTTATGCATATGTGTAGAGCTGTGGATTTATGTTTTGTGTATGGAGTCTACTGCTGTTAATGTGCCAAGTATTTAGACATGTAATCCCTTCTGATAAATCCAAAGAGCCTAAGTGTAAGTGATGGTTTAACAGCAAAATAGCTGCTATTGGTTTAGAGTCCATTACTTTAGGTTTCTTCCCCCCTGTGCTCCTCTAGAGAGATAAAACAATATGACAAATGTTAAAAGATGAAGTTATAGAAGGCAAATGGCAACTATTTCACACATTCTCAGTAGAAAGACTAAACTGAGTATTTCTGTAATTTAAGGAGTTCAGTGAATTCATATTCCAAAATTTCAAAACCTCACACTCTTCTGGCTGGCACTGGGTTGACAGAGCTGGTGCTGAACACTTGCTTGAATTTTGTTGTTAATGAGCACTATGATGTGAAGTGTTGCTGTCCATTGGGAATGCGATGGTACAACATCTTGTGAAGGCTTTAGGCCCTAAGCACTTACAGGATGTGTTCATCAAATGCTTGGTTGCTATTTGTAATTGAGTTTGTTTTGCTTACTGATGAAATCCTTCTCCCTCTGTTTGTAGGATGATAAAGTTAAATCTCTTTTCCTGAATTTGTTCTGCTGTAACAGACTGATGCCTGAGCACGTGCTGAGGAATGATTGCTTCCTCATAGTTGGTGTGATTCCAGTTTCACTGCAACCAGGTGAAGAGTATGAGACACATGAAAAACGAAATTCTGAGAAAAGAGATGGAAAAAAAAAGTGATTAACCAAGGGAAATGGAGCAAACCCTACTCAACAGATGAAAACTTTTCCATCAGGTGTTTTCTTGAGACTTGTTTTGAAATAATTGACCTGATCTGAAATATCAAAATATAAAAAGTTTGGTAGGTGCATTCATTTGTCGAGATTATACAGTCTTCATTGAGGTTTCTTTAAAGTAAATTTTATTTTAATTAAGTATTAGGGGTTATAAGTGTGATTTTATTGATGTGTTCTTGATTTGTCAGCCTTTTAACTTTTACTCATGTGTAGGCTTTAAATTTACAGAGACTAGTCTTGTTAGATGCCAGACATCTTTAAGATGAAGCCTTAGTGAGTTGGTTTCTTATTGAGTTTTCTATCCCTCTTCATGCTCTGATTGCAGATAACATATTCCTCTTAAAGATGCTCTAGGGCATTATTTTAGGCTGAAGGTTTGTTTTTATTGCATAGACCAGTTGTTCTTACAGGAACTGCCTTCAGGATTTAAGGAAAACCCCAATACACAGCTTTGAAAACTTCTAAAAGAAATGGTGAGCACCCCTCCTCTTTTTGCCTTTGAAAAATGCAATTAGCTTTCTAGAGAGCAGTAATTCTTCTAGTTTCTCCTTTGCTGTGCTGCTGCAAACCCAAATATTCTACCCACCCCTTTGCAAAACCAACTCTTTGTTTGCTCTGCATCGCTGTGTGTATATGTTTGAGATAGCTATGTGGATGTGATTTTCATGAATGGGTTTGTGTGCCTGCAACAGTTTGTTGTTGATATTTCTATTGCAAAGTTTTGACAGCTCTTTGTCTTTACAAAGTTTTTCCTTTCTTCTCAGAAAGGAGCAGGTCAGAGTGTGCAGTGCTGCTGTAGCAGTATATTTAGCCTCTGGGTGTTGCTCTTGGACAGCACTGCTGGCAGACTGCTATTATGCAGAAGAATTACTGAAGCTGCTTGTAGGATGAAGAATGTCAAAATGCAGTATGTAATAGGCAAGCAGCAGCAGCAGGGAAATTGGGGAGCCCTCAGGTACAATAATATGGTCCACAGTGGATAGAAGATACCCTTGGCAGGCTCATGTTTGATATTAGACTTGGATTTCTAGCCTTAAACCAAAATTAGGGTTTTTTTTTATATGGAATAGTGTGTAAGATTCTTCATCCTCTTTTCATTAAATGATGCTGATTTTTTTGATGTCAGTAATGTATGTATAACCAATGACAATAAAATATTTGATAAAGTACTTTTATGTAGAATTTTTGGTTAATGTGATAAATATTTTCATTACAGAAATCACAGAAGAATAATACCTTGTCAATGAATGTAAATATTTTAGAAATTTTGTGGAATGCTTTCCTAATACTGATTGCAGTCCTTCACTATTAACAAAATGCTAACTCTAATTTCAATGAATGTTAAACACTAAAGAGAGGTTAAACTAACCTGATTGTTTGTATCATGCTGTGTAACAAATGTTAGGATAAATTTTTTCCTGGTTTTCCTGCTCCAGAGTCCATGCAAACTAAAGGGTACTTAAATCCCCAAAATGCTGACCTTCTTGGTTTTCTGAAGCCAGAAGTCTTCATATAGTCTTGATTAAATAAAAATAAATTGCAGATTATTAAAAATTTCTTCACCATCTGTATTATGAAACCTTTTGTTATCTATGAGCCTTTTCTATTTGAATTAAGTGTTGATTAAAGTTTTAGCGTCACCAGTTCTGTTTGTTTCTACGTTGACATTTTCTATGGTAATTTTGTAGCTTTGGCTTTCTTTTCATTTCTTATTTGCCAGAGGCCTTAAGAAAATAGGTTGGTTCAGGGTCAAGTTGCACAGCGCTCCTGCCAGAGCTGAATATTAATCTATGGTAATAGACTGTCTGCTGTGTAGTTTGAGACATCTCTTTCAGCTGCGTCTCTTCCAGCTAGAAATGGGTACTTGGAGGATAGGGAAGGGAGGCTGAAATGATCCTGTAGGAACCATCTGCCTCTTGCTCACTTGCTGCTGCTTCTGAGAAGCCCAAAAGAAACTTGCCTCACTCTTCCTTGACACCACCAATCTGCAGCTTCGAACAGTGTCCTTGCACAGACCAGGATGGTGTGGCCCCATCAGGGGCTGGCTACTGCTTTACTTGGGAGTAAGGCATTCAGTTGTCGTGGGCCCAAAGCTCCTACTGCCTTTAGCAGTGAGCCTGCAGCTCCAGCCCTGGGTACTGACAGCTTTCTTTCATGAGGACTGTTACCCTCATTACTTGTTCGTAGTTATGTTCTCTCCGCGCTCCTCACCTTGATGCTTGCCAGCTGGGCCTTGGAATCAGTCTTGGCTTTTGCTCAGTACATCATACCCAGCCATGCAGCGGCCTTCTAGGGTGTAGAAATGGTAACAAAGTCACCTCAGAGGAAATGCTCTCTTCAGACACCTGCAACCACTTCCTCTAACTCTACCTAGCCCAGCCTGCAGCCCTGAGGTAAGGCTGGTTTTCTTTGGTTGGAGGAGTTCTTTCGTCAGATTGGGAGACCATCAGCATTTCTTACCTCCATGGTTTGGGTGGAGCAGGAGAAACTATTTCAGCTCTGACTGCTGCACCTCTGCTCAGTTCTGGAGACTCCTGCTCTTCTGTTCACTACCTCTTAATTTTCATGCCTACCTTAACATCCATAATAACAGTACTACATCTTTCCAGGTAGTTTGCTGCTCACTTCATTAGTATTTAACACTTGTGCCTATGTAGTTTTGAGAAGGGTTGGAGTGGGTGTTTTGTACCTCAAAATAGATTTCTGCTAGTTAAGAGTTCTTCTTACCAACACTCACTGGGAATTGAACCATTTTTTCATGCAAGTATGTATAGCCTGCAGGTTAAATTATATTCCTTCATAGATAACTGCCTCAAAAACTTCCCCTAAATGGGAAAAGACTGATTACATCTGCAGTCACTTAATTTGTGAGGAAACTGGCATGAATTTATCCTGATTTCAAATCAGGCATCTAATGGATTTCAAGTTTATGGCTTTCTAGACTGTGATGAATGTTTGAGAGTCTGATCTTCATTCACATAATTTAAAACTATGGTGAAAACTTTCCTCAGATTTCTAGGTGTGTGCTGACAGGCACTAAGATTATGCTCTGTGTCAGAGCTCCTGCAGGAGTTGTCTTGGACTGTGTGTTTTTCACAGCAGACACACCATGGCTAGATAAACAATTTTCAAATTGTCCTAAATCTGCTGTTTCCACATGTGGTGGTGCAAGAGTTGCAGTTGGGTTTTGGCAGCTTTAGATTCAGGGACTGCAGTACATCAAGACCCCACCACGTAGAAGCCTGAGTTAAAATGCTGAATTGGACTTTTTGTAGTTATATTTTAGTATATTATATGTGTATAGCATCTGTGTGTTAATGCTGTAAGCTATGTTACCAACAAGTGGAGAGAAACAAGACTTTCTTTGCCGTGTGAAGATGTGATGTTTTTTTGTATTTGTCACCTGCTGTGTTGCCAGCAGCTATGCCTGAGGCCTGTGGCTGAGATCCCCTTCCTTCAGCAGTACGGCAGAGATGAGAAAGCTTGCCAAAACTCCCTGACATACCTTTCTTCTCTTGAGAACTTTCAGCTGTTCAAATTTCCTGCAGCCTTGACAATTGATAGCACAGTCAAGCAGACCAGATCTTTCTCATCTTGGAAGTCCAAGGGTGGACCAGAAGTTTCTGGAATTCTGAATATGATATTTACAGTTTAATCTGTTATCTTAGCAGACCTCTGGCTTCCTTCTGACCTCTTTTTGCAACTCCATGGCCTGGTGCTTCAGCAAAGCCAAGAGCTGTACTGCCTGACATTGTTATACTGATTACTGACAGATTTCACATCTCTGGAGAAGGAGTCCTTGTTGGAAGACAAAGAAGATGGTGAATGTGAGCCTTGGGGCTTTGAGATGCAAGATGATATTCCTTTAGATGCCTCAGCAGCAGGTTTTGCCCTTATCAGGTGTGCCTTGGGTTTTATTTTCTCCCAGGTGTGGCCTAAGATGCTTGTGGTGTAAAAGTGTGTGTTACAGCCTTGGTTGCATGCAGTTAGCTGCAAGGGCTGAGGGAACATATACAACCTCCTCTCCATCACTTACTGAGCTCTCCATGCATTGCTGCAACTTTTCGTTCTAACCAAATTCTTGAGAATTTTTCTTCTATTCTCTCTCCCTACTCTGGTAATAAAGTTTCTCTGTTGCTCTGTCTTCTGTGATGTTACTGGAATCTGAAAATCTGTGAAATGCAAGTTCTTAATAGTGTTACCTGATGTACTCTGGGGTGGGTTAAGTTATTGCCCTGCCAAGGCAGCAGTAGAGTAGGCATAAGGACAATTCTTGAAGGAGAATAAGAGTTATGTATCTAGTAGACAGTATTTCCAGTGTCTTGAAGCTCTGTAGATGGATTTTTAAGTGGTAATTAACACACTTCAAATTTTTATGCTGTGTTTGCATGAACTGTGCTAATTGCAAGCTGTTCTAGTCCTACCAGCTGAAACATTGAATAAACACACAAGAAGCCTTGTGCAGCGTAAAAGTCACATAAATGCAGTGTGAATCTGTACAGCCAGCACAACTCAGAGGATTTCTTTGTGTACAAGCATTTCAGTTTATAGGATCGATTTACTCTCCCTCAGGAGAGAAACTAGGGGAACTCTTTTGGAGAAAGTAGATTGAAGTTGCTTTGGTCCAGCTACTGTGATGAAAGCTGGGTGAATAGTCCAAAGGAAAAGTCCACTGACTTCTCGATCAGGAGATGCAGGTGAAGGCTGCTGGAAGTAGAAGTGGTGTTATTTTAAAAACTTTTTTTTCTTGTAGAACTTTGTTTGAAGTTAAAATCTGCTGTTGGGAAATGCAGTTCTATTCTACAGCAAGTTTTCTTCCTTCTCCTAATTTAACATAACTTTCAAAATGGTGATTCCACAAAAGTAAAGCCAAGCTCTTCTTCAGGGCTGGTTGTGACTTGCAGGCACAGTTAAAGCCACAGTTTCCAACATATCATATGAAGGAAAGAAATATTTCAAAGTTGTTCTGGTTGGACAACACTATGTTTACACTAATGCCTTTTTCCTAATACTTTTTGAAATATTTTGTTAACCAGAGCCTAACTTTACTGTATCACAGGGACATATCTGTAAAGCTGTTATATTCTTGAGATGTCTTTTGCTGTCAGGGATTTATAGTTCAGTCACTATGACTGGACAGACTTTGTATTTCAGTATGTATTCCTTACATTGACTCTACAAATGTTGCTATTGTAGATAGTGAGAATGGTTTGGTGCTAGTGTTCTCTTGGAGACACTGTTATTTATTTCATGGTGCCATTTGCAAGTAACGTGACTGCTAATGTGCATAAAATGTGAGGCTGAACATTTGGTTATTCTGTAGTGATTTATCACGGAGCAGCCTTTTTCTCTCCGACTTAATAATAGACATTCAGCCTTGCCTGCATGTGTGCTGCAGATTTTCCCATTGTTTTACTAGGGAAGAGCTATTCTTTAAAGATAGGATCAAAAACCTCACTCTTATTTATAGTCTTCTGTTCCTACTGATGCAGACAGAAATGGTACGGGGAACTCGGGCAGATACTGAATACCTATGACTCGGTTTTTGAATGCCTCTTTTTCCTTCCTGAGTATTTTTGTTTCAGTGAAAGTCTCTCTAAAAAAAGACATGTTCTGATAGGAAGCTTCATAAATATGCACTGGAACTTGCTCTGAGTGGTTCATATGAGGTGTACTTGGTAGTGCCTATACATACCACCCATACACTGTTGCAAACACGGGGGGTAGTGTTAGCTCCTGCTGCTCCTAACTCTGTCACAAGTTACAGTTTTAGTCCTTTGCAAGAACACAGTGTCAGGAAACAACCTGTGAGTGCTGTTAGGTGAGCCAAAATGCTGAACCTGGTTTATTGAATACTAGGTGTATTGAAAATTTTCTAGTCAGAGTGTGCTGACAGGCCAGCAAATGGGTTAATATTTTAATACCTCAGGGAATTTATAATGTTAATCTTTTGGCAATTTTATTTGCTTTTTCTCTCAACATCATGATCATTTTTTTTATCTTTTAAAAGTTTTGTTTATGACAGTCATTTAATTGATGATAACTACGAATTATACTAGATGCAAAGCAATAAATAAAAGAAATGCAAGTAGTATAATTTGGAACATGATAATCTTAGTAGCCTGAGTCATGAATTTCATCATCCGCTGCAGTTAGTATAATTTTATGATTCATAAATGTATTCATTTCTTTTTTTAGTGTGTCGTCAGATAAACAGCTCAACAGTAAGGTGGCAGAATTATCTTGTCTCACCCCGGTTGTAGGAGAGAAGGCAGGTCTGATTGTTCCTATAGAAACGTAGTAAATCCATCCCTCTGACCTCTCAAATCTGCAAAACAGCTTCCTGTGCTTCAGTAGAGCACTAGCTCATTAAGGCATTCAGATTATCAAATAACCACTACCTCAACCTAAAATTTATAGTTTGTTCAAATTGTTTCAAAATGCATTTGTTCATTTCCTGAAGGTGACCTTCCACCATGGATCAGTGCACAGACACACAAAAAGTGATCCTGGGCTGACTTAAGCAGGAAGTGATCAGCATTTGCTTAATGTTAAATCAGTGCTACTACAGAAGTACTGTCAGGCCCTTGAATAGTCTCTAATTTAATTGCAGAAAATGTGCTTTTTCATTACTCTCTGTGGATTCACTTCCAATTTGAAGTCCTCCAGTGGTGTGATTTGTTTTGGAATGTCCCCTCTTTCTAGGTGCCATGCCAGCCACAGTACCTGCCACCTAATAAACTTGAAGTTTGAAAAGCCCTACGGAAAGGATCAGTCTTTAGATAGATAGGTAGGTGGAGATACATTATTAAATCAGAACTTGCCTTAATTCAGGGGACTGAATTTGCTCTAATAATATTGCTTTTTCAGGAACTAGTGTGGCAAGAAGAAACAAGTTAGGGGCACATAAATATATGACCAGGGTCCTTGAACCCATGGTCATTCATTATAAAATCAGCATCCTCAGTTCACAGAATCACAATGGATGAGGTTAAAAGGGACCACAGTGGGTCATCTGGTCCAACCTCCCTGTTCAAGTAGGGCCTTCCTAGAGCACAGGGCACAGGATTGTGTCCAGATGGCTCTTGAGTACCTCCAGTGAGGGAGACTCTCTGGACAACCTGTTCCAGTCTTCAGTCACCTGCACAGTAAACAAGTTCTGCTTCATATTTAGGTGGAACTTCCTGTGCATCAGTTCCTGCCCATTGCCTCTGGTCCTATAGCTCAACACTGCTGAGAAGAGCCTGGTTCCATCCTCTTGCCATCCTCCTTTCAGATACTGACAGACATTGATACAAAAATAAGCTTATATTGAGGTAAATGTCAATGTGCTGGGTCATCGGCTCATGGCACTGTCTTGGTAAATTAATGATAGAATCACAGTGTGCCATGAAGAGGCAGCACTTTTCACTGCCCCAAACCCTAGGTTTTTAAAATGCTTGGCAGGGTCTCTCTCTGCCACATATCTGTCCATGACATGTGAATCTATCCTGCTCTGGCATGCATACATGTATGCATTTTGGTGTTTGTATTTAGATTCTTCTATGACTGCTAATTTCTGGTTTTCATTTCATTTACCTACATCTCTACTCTGTGGGACTCTGAAAAGTGGTTCTATTGTGCCATTAGAAAAGCTATGTTAACTCTGGAATAATCTGTGAACTATCAGCCACTATGTAATATCTCCAAATTTTTTCCTTGTTTTTACAAATCTTATTGTGACAACTAACTTCCATTTGCACAAATTGCTGTGCAAGATAATGTCACTTCTAAAGAGTATTCAAAATTATGTATTTTGACCATGCATGGGTCATGTTAATAGACTTAAAACCGGGTCAAGTTAGCTTCATCAAGTTAAATGCCAAGTAACCAGCATAAACAATTGGAGAAGACGGAATTTTTTAAGAGTTAAAACATATGCAGTGACCTCAATGCTTTGATCTCTCATTTCAGTAAAATAACAGAGAAACTTTTTTTGGCCAAGGCACTTTTTCTAGATTTTGACATCAGTCATCAAGGAAGAAGGAAAACTCACTATAGACAGTTTAGAGAGGAGTATAAGAAAGTCACATGTCTACAAACTGGGACCTATGGGCTAGAAAAAAGACTTGGGTAAAGAGGTTTAATTCTTCAAAGCGGCAGAAACCTAGAACAGAGCTGAAGAAAATGGAGTTGTTGTTCCTATGTCTTTGCTTTGGGGATTTATAGGTTGAATTTTACAGCAAAGGAAGTTAAAGTTAGATATGGCTTCAAACTGGAGGAGAGTAGGTTTTGGTTAGATATTAGGAAGAAATTCTTTACTCTGAGGGGGGTGAGGCACTAGAACAGGTTATCCAGATAAATTGGAGATGTCCATCCCTGGAGGTGTTCAAGGTCAGGTTGGATGGGGCTCTGAGCAACCTGGTCTAGTGATAGATGGTGGGGGTTGGAACTAGGTGATCTTTAAGGTCCTTTCCAACCCAAATAATTCTATGACTTTATGATATCAGTGGGAAAAAACCCCATTCTAGTTCAGCATAATTAAATTCTGGAATGTATGGCTTAATAGTGAGACAAGGTAACTGTCTGGCAGAGTGACATAGGTATGTTACAATTGAGTGGAAGCTGGGCTGGAGCACTGGGTTTTCTGTTCTACTTGGCTCTGTCTTTTGTGGATTTTTTTAATATATCATGTTGCCTCAAGCTATCACTATTAGGTAGGTTGGTATCAGCAAGAAAAAAGTGTGTGAAATTGAAGTACCTTGAAGTGGGTAAATTAAAAAGAGGAAACCTCTGTCTTAAACTCTCTTTTGCAGATGGTGGGGAACAGAGACCTGGGTTAACTGTGTGCAATTGAGATTTTTCAGCCCTAAAAAGCTTAAAAAGTGGCTGACATTTTTCCTTTATTGGAATCTGCACACGAGTTGCTTTGTACCAAAGGCAACCTGACATTTGCAGAGATCTGCAGCACTCCATTTAATAGGTTCTATTTGCAAGGATGACTTCAACAAAGGTTTTCTCCATTCAAAAATCTTGTTCAGTACACCTCTAAATCAGTTTTAGAAGTTTTTAATCTATTTTATGCAAAGGCCTGTTGTCCTCAGCTGGTTGTCAAATCCATTGCTGCAAACTGCACCTCTCTTTTGTGGCCAGAATGTTATGGGTGGATGATTAGTGAGATACTGAGCTTTGTTTGGATATAAGGCTCAAAATACCTGCAAGTGCCTCATCCTTGGAAAAGTTGGAAAACATTCTATTTAGTGTGTGCTGCCTATGTCTTGCACAGGGGAAGATTTGCCAGATAACACAAAATGCCCTCTGGTAAATTGTCATCGGGCTGGGCAGGAAACTGCATTTACATCAGTATTCATATGGGACCCAACTGACTCCCAAATACCTGCTTTAAGCAGGACTGACTTTGTCCCTTGAGAGAATTTACCAGAATCTTGCAGGCTGTTTTTATGCCTCTTCTTTTTTTACAAACAGTACCTGACTACGAAAACAGTGTCTCTTTCTATACAGGTCATAATTTGCTGTTGATTTCCTTCTACTGTGCTTGTTTGGCACACCTGCTGCAGAGGTACTTATGTTGATCCAGTCCTAGCTGCCTTCAGACAGAGAAATAAGCAGCAGAAGGAGGGGAACTTCTGAGAAATACACCTCCTGCTTTTGTTCAGCTGTTCCTGGTAGGAGTAATATTAATAATAATGCACAAGTATGATGCAAGCGGACTTGTTTTTTAAAGCGAGCAAAGCGTTCCAGATCATTAGCTCATACTGTATTTTTGCTATTAACCTCTTTCTAATGGAAATTGAAGATCGGAGCCTGAGGGGGAATCCTGAACCAGAGGAAGGTAAAGAAACCCACCTCACTCTTTGCAAGGCTGGAAGGGGCAGCAGGAGATTGTCTAGTCCTCTCTCCTGTCCAGAGCAGGATCATCTACAGCAGGCTGCTTAGGATCATGATCAGTTTGGTGGTGAATATCTCTGAAAACGCAGGCTTCAAATGTCTCCATGCAGTTTGTTTCATTATTTGACCAGCTTGACAATTCACAAAAGCTTTTTCTTACATTTAAATGGAATTTCTTGTATTTCAGTTTGTGCCCTTTGTATCATTTCATTGGGGTCCACTGAGAAGAGTCTGTCTCACTTTGTTTTACACCCTCTCATCTGATATTTATACACTTCGATAAGATCACCCCTGAGCCTTCCAGATTTCAGGCTGTGAGCTCTCCACCCCTCTGGATGTGCCATCCATGTAGCATCTCCATGAATCTTTGTTTCACTTTCCCCAGTATGTCCATGTCCCTTTTGTAGTTGTGAGCTCAGAAGTGGACTTCATAGTACAGAGGACTCACCAGTGCTGAGTAAAGGGGAAGGATTGCCTCTCTCGACCTGCACAGGCAGGTGCTTCCCTCTGCCCCAGTAAAAGGGAAGATCCCTCCTGAGATGTTTTGGAGGAGGTGTTTGAATGGATTGCTGCACGCTTGTATCTGTGATCTGGATGACTGATGGAAAGTTTGAATCTGAAAATACTTGGTGTAGTTTAACTGAAAATCTTTTGTCGTTTGAATGACAAGGGATTGCTGAGGTGATTGACTCTGCTGCAGGCACATTCAGCAGATAAGAGGGGGATCATGATGATCAGGAGTAGGCTCTGACAGGCCCCTGTCCTGGCAGGAAGCCCTTGTTTAGATAAAGGAAACTGCACAATCTCCAGATGTGGGGTCTGACAGGCCCCTGTCATGGCAGGGAGGCCTGGAGATAAGGAGGTCACACAATCCCCCTGCAGGCCCCTCTTGGGGAAAGAGAGAATCTTTTGGTTACGGCGAGAGAAGACAGATCCATGATCTTCTAGGAACCTCTATGTAAAATACCCTAATACCCATTGGTTTCTCACCCTTTCACACCCACCTCTGTACCCCCATAAAAGAGACCCCTCTGCCCTGAATTGGGAGAGGATCCGTCTCTGGTCACCCCTTCGCGGAAGACGGAAGAATAAAGCGACTTCTGCGGAACCACCAGAAGGACCTCTCCTCTCTCTATCCGGGCCTGGCCAAGGGGGGTTTGCCTTGCAAAGCAGAGCTGAAATCACTCCCTGAATCACTAAGAGCTGATGGCTGCTGAGCCAGTCATCTCTGCAGGCACCCCCGGCCGAGAGCTGAGAGAAGCCACGACCCCCTGGGAGATGGTTCCTCACGGGATCACCTCTCCGGGCTGGCCATGGCTTCTTGGGTCTGAGCCTCAGACCCCAGCCAGCACCAGCTGACCCCTGGCATTAATCAGAGGACAGTTTCCTGATGTGGGAAAACCCCAGGCAAGCTCAGGGTCCCACCAGGAGCTGGCAGCTTGTGCTGGCAAGTCACGGAGGGGAACAGGAGTAAAGATGTCTACCCCACCCCAGGAAGAACAGCCCTGGGGTGGACCAGGACACCAGTAGCCTTCCTTTTTATCATGAGCTGGCTCTTTGTGGCTTCATCTTGGTGTCTGAAATGTTAACAGGGTCACACATGCTAATATAATTACTGAGATCTGACACACGAAACCAATCCAATGCCACCACAACAGCACAGTGGTGGTGCTCCTGGTCTCCACTGCTGGGTGGTGAATAGCAGAAACAGGATCTGGTTGATGCAGATTGAGAATCTTGCCTAAAGTGAAGGATCACCAACATTTCTGTGATAATCACTTTTCTTTGGTGTCTAGTCTGTAATTTCATATTCTGAAGAACACCAAGTCCTTGGAGGGCAGAAGAGAATTAGGGGGATGGTGGAATGATCTGGGACCTGGGAAACTTAGTACTAGGCAAGTATCCTTTCTGCCATGTTTTGCTGCCACCTAAGTCACACTAAGTACTGAATCATTGTTCAGCTATGGTTTTGCTGAAGACTAAGCATTCCTGTTCTCCAGGAGATAGGAAAGGGACAAGCTAGGAGTACTCCTGTCCACCATAAATTCTACCAGGAAGTACTGTGAAGTGGGAAGTGTGTTTACTGGGAAGTTTTGCTCCCTGAGAGATGAAGCAGAATGCTCTTTACTTTCTGCAGAGTCTCAGGCCTTGAGTCTGGTGTGTGAGATGATGAACCAAATCCTTGACCTTCTTATTCTCTTCCACACCATCAGTGATTCAGATGCTTTCCATTGCAATCTTTGCTGGGACTAATCAGTATGGGTTGTAAGCCCAGCTTTAGAAGTGCTTTGGATGTTGATAATCAGACTTCTATGCTGAAATTGCTTTGAAAGCAGTAAAGAAATAAGAGCTGATTCCTGTTAAAGCAGCTGTCCTTGAAAATAAACCATTTGAATCTTCGTATAGGTCTCTTGGCTAAGGTATCTGATACTTATTAACCTTCCTTCTATGAAAAAGTATGGGTACTTTGATTCCAACATCTTACTATTTAAAAATACTTTTTTTTTGTAGTACATGGTCAATCAAACTCACTGACAGACCAATCATCTCATGACACTTTAATTGTTCTTCTTTCATTATGAAAATAAAGAACTCTGTGCAAAATCTCCTGCTATAAGGAAGGGCACATACATGTAATTATAGGATGCTTCTGGTGTTTAAAAAAAAAAGAAAAGAAATTAAATGACTAATACATTTTGCTGGTGGAACTGACAGCTGTAACAAACCTGCTTCTCTCATCAGCTGTAAGCTTTTATCCCTGCATTGTACTAATGAATAAATCATCTTATTACATAAAATTACATTCTAATTGCTCCCGTGTCAGTCTATTTCAGGTTAGACCCAGGCAGTAAGGTTCCCTTGGTGCCTGGGTTTTCCCTTTCTGTTTGACTGCTGAGCAGCCACATTTAAAATGCCTGGGAATTATCTTGGAGGAGAAAAACTGGGAGAAGGTAGGAAACAAAGGGAGAGAAGGACAAGAGAGGATATAAAGGGGACAAGAAATGAATGTAGGAGCCATGAGAAAAATCTGAAAGAGCTGTTGAATGGAAGAGTGAAGTGAAAAATACTTAGAAAAGCTAGTGGGATGTGAGTGGGAAGAGAGGGAAGATGAGTCAAAACTACGGCAAACCTTTCTGTGTTATGCCTTGTGTGGAGCAGCTCGTGGGAGTTCTTGGTGTTGGCTAAACAGCCATGGCCTTTTGTGAGGCAAGAGCTTTTCCTCAAGCTCTGACAAGCTGTTATCATCTAAGTTCTCCTTTTCCTCTTAACTTCAAATGTTACCTAGAAAATATTAATTATTCATTTAATACTCCAGAGTGAAGGGATGTATCCCCTCAACCTTCCCCATCTTCAAGTGAAATGATTGATTTTCAGATCAGAGAAAAAGGCAATTTCAGTAGGCTTTCTGTAGTAGAGAAAGAGTTTCCAAATTAATTGCAACAAATTACTTGGAATTCATCCTTTGACTACCAACAAGTGGTATCAACTCTCATATATTGATTTGGTTTAGGTTGATTAGAAAAAAGACCAAGAGAATGTAAGACTCCCTTGAACAAAAACAAGTGCACCTGTGTAGAAATCATGCAACTTTAATTAATTAGGTTTAATAACTGATTTAATTGAGGCTTCCTGTTGTAGATAATTTGGAAATGGTGGTGCAGCTCCTAAATTACTGATGTAATCATTTGCAAAATGGAAAAAGGAGGGCTTCTTGTTGCTCTTCTAAGATGTGCTAAAATGATGCCTAGAATTTTTGCTTTTGTTTCTTTTTGTAATGTGAGATTATCTTGCCTACTCCATTTTTTTGGGTGAAAGACTAGAGTACTAGTAGAATCATACATTATAAACAAATGAATTTGATTAACTGAGGAGGGATGATTCTTTTTTTTAAAACTGTTTACAGCTCTTTTGCAGGTTGTCTGTAAAATAGATTTATCTTAAAATCCTGGCAAATGGAAGTAAAACTCTCAATGCTAAACATGCAGAACCCTCTTTCCTACCTAATATTTCTGAGTTGTTTTGGAGTAAAGATGTAACATTTTTCACATATCTAAATTTTTTAACAAAAGTGCTATACAGAAAGAAATCTTACATCCAGCAAAACAAACCATTTGTTCTGCCATTCCAGTATATATAAAAATAAAAGGAGATCATAACCCTTGCTTTTTGTTTTTTTGTTTGTTGAGTCCCTGCCTTAGAAGATCCATATTACTGTACTTTGTTCCAAAAAAGAGTCCCTTTGTAGAGGCTGCACAAGGAGTGTGTAGGATCCCTGTTTTTATTTCAGGTTTGAGTGTGGAAACAAACTGGCAATCATTCGGTTTTGTTGGGAGAAATGAATAGGGAGTTCTGTGTCTGTTACAGCACCATGAGGCAAGAATAACCCAAATAGATGAATGGAGGTAATTCCAATCCTTGATTACTTTTCCTGTATGAATGCAGGCAAACTGGGTTTAGTACAGACCTAAAGGCAAAGGTTTGTTGCAATTCCAAACTCAAATGTTTTATCATGTTTTTCCCTTCAGTTTAATTGCCACTATGGACATTATACTGAAGGAGCATCGTGATTTCGGGGCATTGCTGTTAAGGTTTGCTTTTGATTAAGAGTCTTTCAGATAAAGTGATTTTTATTTTTGTTTCTATTCCTCTTTTCCAGTTTTCTCCCTCCTGGTACTTGAGGTACCTTCTGCTACCCATTGGTGTGATGTGTTTAACTCTTCCAGGTGACAGGACTGCTTGGTATCTCTTCTGAAGCTGGGAGATTTCCAGGGAGAGGTCAAAACTGTCCACTCATGAGAATGTTCAACACCAGTGTCCATCCGTCCTCTGGCTGTTGTGTGCAGCTGGAGATAATAACTCATATGCACTGACTTCACACACAGTCCTCTTGGAGTTTAAGCAGCAGGAGGAGTTCACAAATGGGCATTAATTACTATGGGGAAGGGGGTTGGTACCCTGAAACGGTGCTGGTGAGAAGTCTTGTTAACAAATGAGGACAGAGGGATAGGCTATAATGTTACAGTGTGCTGATTCTGACCTGTTATTTGGGTCTTTGGCCAAAACCAATTGAGCAACATGTAATCAGCAAAGAATATTTAAAATCTTCAAAAGGATGAGAAAAAAAGTTTGTGTTGCTAATGGCTGGAAACAGAGACCAAAGACAAAGAAATGGGATAGATGAATTGAGAAATAAGAATATGCACAGAAGAGTGAGAATGAGTTAAATTAGTAAGAAAGGCTGGATGGCCAGTGCAGATCTGTTTGGGTTCTTATGTAGGGAGTACCTAAGGAACTGAGCTAAATGAGAGATGAGTGTTTTTGGTAGACCATAAGAAAAGACTGTATAGAGGCTGTTTTGAGGGAATTCAGGTGGTCAAACATGAGATAGCAGGTTTGGACAGACTGTGGTGCTGAAGAAACCTCTCTGAGCAGGATGACTTCTCCAGCTTCTGAAAGAGGGGGCAGCAGGCACTGGTCATGCATGGGTAGGATCAGCAGAGAGAGGATGCTGAAGGTCTGCAGATGCTGAACATCAGATGAAGCACCATGAAAAGAGGAGTGGAGATGTGCTGTGGGAAAATGGAGCAGTGGTACAAAGGCTGTAAAATTAATCTTTGGAACACCAAGCTTATTTCTGTACAATATCTAATGAGCTGTGTCTGAACACTACATGGGAAAGCGCAAGTCTGCTGAGATGTCTAAACTGTTGTGGTCACTTTTTCCATGTGAAAAGAAGCTGAACTGAATGCAGAATATAGGGAAGAAGAGAAATCTCAGCCTATAAGGCATGTGTGTGAAGACAGACCTGTAAACATGATCTTTATGATGTTTTTCTGTAAAAGCCTTGCCATGACATCAGGAGAATAGGATTTGTTCTCTTGTGCTGAAAAAGCAACTACTTTGAGGCAGAATCAAGCCCAATTTTTATTTTCCAAGGAAAATAAAAACAATGTTTTTCCATGGGCCTTCTATTTTTCATGTTTTTGCCAATTTCTTGAAGTGGGTAAATCTTACATGGCAGAAGGAGCTGATTCACACATCATCCATAAACAAGAAAGTCTGATTTGCTGAACTTGTAGCACAAGTAATACCAAACACCTAGGTTAGGTCTGCCCTCCACATTTTCTGCTGTTTTCCAAAGGGTGTCTTTTAGGGGTTAGAGATTTACTTGCAGTGCTCATTAGTAACCTTCAGGCTTTGGGGTTTTTTTGTGGTTGTCCTGTGTACTTGATTGAAGGCCAGATCTGAGTGAGAGCCCTTATTGATTTCAAAAGTGCCAAGTAGAGATTGTAAGGTTTTTTTTCCCTCTGTACTAATGCTTTTCCCATTGAGAGTCGATGGAAGCACGTGTCCAGGCTGCAAGGTGAGCAGACTTAATCTTGGGCTGTCTCAGCAGGACTGAGTCAACACGGAGCTGAGAGCACCATTGAGAATTTGGTGATTATTGAACAGAAGGTGGCTTGAGGTGCATGGAAACTGCTGCCACGATAACATAAATGAGGGGAAAAATCAGACCTAAGCATTTAATGAAATGAAAAAAAAAGTAGCAATGGGCACAGAGATGAATTCTTAAGATTTTGTTTAAACACCTCCAAGAAACAAGCTGCTGGGTCCAGTGTCAGTGGGGTGTGCTTTAGGTAGATGGAGTGGGAATTCAATAACAGAGGAGAGTGGTGTTGCTGAGAGGAGCTTAGTGTGCTCTTTGTCTTACAATTCATTGGAAGGACCACAGGATTACTTTCTCTGGAGATGTTTTTTCTTAGAAAACGAACGGTAAAGCTCTGTGAATGTCAGATCAGGTACACCAACAGCTGCTGCTATTAAGTAAGGGGTAATGTGTAGTCAGACCACCAGAGAATTCTTCTAATACAATCAACCAAAAAAAAAGCAGCTTAATTAATGGTTTGTGCATTTTAGTTACTTATACACTGAAAGCTCTATTAAATATAAAATTTGCAAAATTTGTTTTTGTTAAGAGTCTCCAGCTCATTAAATGTGCAATACACCAGGAGATGCTTTTTGTCCAGGTCACCTGTGTAACAGCCTGACACACAGAGAAACTGCTGTTACAGAGCAGTGGCTGCTGGAGTGTGAGTGAAATGTGTCCTTTATAGCCTCCTGGGAGAAAACAGTCTACTGATATAATCTGAATTTGGGGTGGGAAACTAAAAAATTAATATTAAAAGGTTTTTTGGGGCAAGGCTGTATGGGATAGTTACAGAGCTGATGGATGCGGTTAGTTCTGCTGTTTGTTTCAGTTTCTTTGGATGCTGTGATAGTCATGTTTTGTTTTCCAAAGTTGTAGCCATACAGTCTGTGAGTCAAAATTGAGCATATAATTCTTTTGCATTACTTCACTGTTTTAAAATTTCATGTTTTTCCGATTGCTCCCTGCCCTCTGCTGCTGCTTTATGGATTTTCATATTCTCTCTTGTTGGCCCGTGAAGGCAAGTACATGCAGACAGGAGCCTGCACCAGCAATAGTGCTTTTGTACGTAATTTCATCTCCCCAGACAGCACCAGCCTCATAGGGCTTTGGATGCTCCTCACATGCAATGGGATCCAGTGAGATCCAGCCTATCATCCTGCACAGGAGAAAGAAGTGGTCTGGACAAGATGAGTCTCCAAGAGCGTCATGAGTCCCCTGACCATCATGCAGGTAATCAGGGACCATCCCAAACAAGCAGCAGCATCCTTTGGATGTGTGCCCACACAACACATGCTGACTTGCATCCTGGTGCTAGCTCATGAACATGGTCTCTGATGCCCTTTCACAGTCTCTGTTGCTTCAGGATGCTGGGGAGTGAAGGTGAAGGGCAGATGGGATGAATGCTCAGAGCAGTGGGGCAAGTGAGGATGGGGCAAGATGGGAGTGAGACAGCAGAGAGGAGAGGCCAGCAGATAAGAAGAAAGATGGCAGGTAAATGTTATTCATTGCCTTTCTTTTCTGATTCTCCCTTGCTGAATCTTAGAAGGGCAGTGTAGTTTTAGTTCGTGCCGTGAACTTAAAATCAGGGATGAAACAAAATAATTGAGCCCAAATCTGTATAGGGACCTGGAATCTGCCCCCATCGCTTGACAGAGATGCCAGTTGTGAGGTCATCCATGTCACCTGGAGAAGTCCCAAGACTGATGTGCTGCTCCTTCTGAAATAGCACGTAGATGCATTTTTGTTTTTAGAGTCAAACTGAAAAACTGAAGTCAAGGGCCCCCTTTCCCCTTCTGTTCCTGTCCTTGAATGGGCAGGCCTGTCCTATCTGCTTCATAACCATTGTTTGTGTATGTGCCCTGACAGACATTTTAGTGCTTTCTTCTTTCTTTTTTTAGTAACTCATCCTGCCATTTTTGAGACTTGGCACTTTCGTGCATCTTGCTGTGTCCCCTGTCGTTTTTTGCTTTGCATTTGTACCTTTTTTTTTCACCTTAGTAACCTACTCATATATTGACATAGCAGCCAAGCAAGCATGCCCTACTGTTCCCCAGTAAGAGGCAGTGTAATTAATTTCAAAGACCTTCCACTGAAAGAAACCTTTGCCTTCTTCTGAACAAGGAGAGCTGTTCAATTATACTGGAAAGCTGCATGTGGGCCCAGGCAGAGAGACACCCCCTCCCACCCCCCTCCCAGCACTTTCTGAAGGACTGCTATATTGTCATCTGACAGAGTCACTCATTTCCAGATAATTGGCTTTTTAAAGGGCATCTATAGGACCCAAATAACTCCTGGCATACTGTTTATACCATTGACCTACCAGGTTAGCAAAGGTTAGACTTAATTGCCTCATTTATGGCTAATGCATTCCAGTTTTGCTGTCGCTTTTTCTCTGAGGATAATTGCTCAGACCTGTATTTTTGTTTCTGAAATCCAGATGAACAAAACAAAGGTCCTGCTTTGTGAATTGAGTTGTTGTTTTTATTGTGTGAGACAGAGGCCACGTAAAATTCTTACGTTTAGGAAGTGACCACATCTGTGGGTGAGAGGCTGTCCGGGTGAGCCTTGCTCAACCCTTTGACAGCTCAGATTTCCCACTGTGCTCCATCGTCAAACCTCTTTGTGTCGTGCAGCTTATTGCTACAGAAAGCAATTTCCAGGCAAATTGTGTCCAGCACTGCTCTTGTCAGTCCTGTCCCCAGAGCACATGCCCTGTGGGCACAGGGGTGGTGTAAGGAACACTGCCAGGGCGGCTCTCCTCAGCACAGCCTGTGCCTGAACATCCGTACGTGGGTGAAGGCTGGTGCTGATACAAGAGGAGACACAGAGCACCTTCTGGGCTGGTCTGGGATGTAAACACAGCACTGCTTTTGAGTGTTCTGCAGAATTAATCCTGATGTTTCTACCAATACATTTTGTATGCATCCTGTGTGTCTCCAGAAATTTTACTGGTGAGGATGGAGCAAACTTCTGGCAGCATACGCTTCAGTCTCGTGGCAATAGTCACTCTGCCCTTTCCAGCACCAGGTGATGTTTCTCTTTTGTTAGGAGTAAAACAAGAGCTGCAGACATCAGTGCTTCTGTTGCAGATTTGTAAAGCCAACACTATACATACAATTGTGGGTTTTGTTTATTTTATGGTGAGGGTAGTTCTGGCAGCAGATTTTGAGTGAATATCTCTTAGAAAACAGTGTCATGGCTGACAGAAGGAGACCACTCCAGCTTTCATTAATCATCTGAGGTTTTTGAGGGCTAAAAACTGACAGTCAGGAGAAGAGCCTTCTGTCTCTGGCATCCCAGGGCACTCCGAAGCTCTCAGCATGGGAATGAGGTGTAGGTTAGGTGTCCGTTCATCACAGGCTTCACATGCTCAGGGCTCTGCCTGCAACTTCACACCAGTGACAGAGACACCAGGATGTCATATTTGACATCCTTCATAGCTTGGTTTATAAGGCTTCCCTGGATTAATTCCCATTTAATTAAATCACATCCTTTCCATAAAGAGCTGATCTTGATTGACAGCCTTCCTCTCATAAAAAATGCCTCCAATATTCTTGTGCACATGATAAGAGAGGATCATAAATTTGCTGTAATGCTTTAAAAGGTGAGAAAGCTGAGTGTCAGCTGGTGCTCAACCTTGCCAAATCTGTGCATAAGGAGGAGAGCTCTGGATCTGAAGATTAGCAGTTGGCTTGTAGTTCTGAGGAGACTGGTTCAGGGAACAACACCATCACAATACATTTTTGGGAGTTTGTGTGTTACGCAAGATTGAAAGTGAAAGTAACAAAGGAGACATTGTTGGATGTGATGGATCTACCATTGTTCAAGGCAGGGTTAAACATCAGTATCAAATGTATTGTACTTCTGACAGAAGTGATGGGTTTAGTGCTGGAACTTCTGGTGTGAGCATCTTCAGGGAAGTGTACTTCTTCTGTTCTTGGGGATGAATCCCCAAGGAAGGGTCTCAGAAGTTCAGTTGTGTCACTGGCAGCATTTGTAGAAAGGAAGGAGAGAGGAATACACAAAGACTCATCCCAAATGCTAGTGAACATTGGATTTCATTTGCAGAAATTTTTAAGAAATTTTTCTTTACTCCTCTGGGCCAATTTTACTCTGTGTTTCTTTCAAATCACCTGCCTTCCTGAGGAGAGAATAACAAACCTCATAAACAATTGGGTTTTTTTGCTGTGAAAGTGAAGGTGGTTGCACCACTCTTTAAGCACGTAGTTGTCAGTCTCAGCATGAAGATTATTTTGTTCATACCATTGGAATAGGAATTTTGTGCTTCTGGGAAAGAAACATGAGGCTTACTCCAACTGATTGTTTAAAAAGGAGCTCCTTTTTTGAGACACTTAAGAAACGGTTTAAAACAGATTATACACTTTTATTCTTGTTTTATGGACCACAACAAAGAACTTTTAAGTGTTGTTTAAGTGTCCTGGAGGTTCTGATCTAATGTGAGATAACAACCAAACTTTTAAAATGGCTTTGCAGAGTGCACAGAGTTTCAGTGCTGCTCTGAATGAGGGAAAATTCTGATCCTTATCTTGGAGTGGCTGGTTAAAAGGTGATGTATGTCCTGGAAGACAGGAGTTAATGTGAATCTCTGCCTCCCCCAGGATGTGCCTTAGTGGGTAATCTTTGTTTGCTCTCGTGATGCTCAGCCCTGTGCTCATGTACACCTGTGGGGCCGCCTGTTCTCAGACAGCTGAAATAAACCCTGAAGGTCAAAGATGTGCTCTCCCAAGGATACCATCCCATCAAGTCTGAACACACATCGGTAAAGGCCACAAAAGGAAAATGCCAGTTCAATAAAACCATGTTGCTAGTGAGACCTCAGTAATTAAACACCTGCATGCAGTGATTGTAGGACTAATCACCGGAGTCAGAGCAGCCACTCAAATGCAGTTGTTTCCAATCAGTGCCTCAGCCTTAGCAGATGTTTAGAAGAAAACAGCTCAAAACCCCACCTTCACCCACCTCTGGCTTTGTGCTAATGAAACTTTCAGTTTGTTTTTATCTTGCTTTTCGTCTCCTTCTCTCCAATGCATAATTTTGGAAATGTTGTTTGACTTTGGATGAAAAAGCCTACATGATGGGGATTAAATGAAAGCCACAGAGATCCTAAAGTTGCATGTTTATCTTGTTCTTGCTGAGCCCAAAACTGTGCAGCATTTACTTATACTGCTAAGGATTTAAAAACTGAGAAGAAAGAAGTACAAGTGCTATAACTTCTAGCCAGTAGTAAAGGAAAAATATTTAGAAACAAATGTTACATTTCTGTGTTATTATTCTTGAAATCATGTCTCTGGATTCAGCGCTCATAGAAGTCAGTGATTAAGTACTGTGCATCTTTGGTTCCCATCAGGCTGTATGGCACTGGAAAAAGACAGGTGTGTTTCTGGGAACACTGATCAATATGGGGTAGCCCTGGAGAGGACTGGAAAGATTTCATTCTGTATACTTCCATTTAGATGACCTGCCACATGGGTGCTCACCCGAGCATTACCAATACTGATTATTCAGTTTTCCTTGATCTTAAAGTAGTTAGAGACCTTCTCATTTTTAAATGAGAAAGAGCAGCACTATTTGAATTTGGTGTAGGAAGACCACTGCTAAACAAAATAATGATGAGAGTAAAGCAGAAAAGCCTGGGGACATTACGTGAGGGGAAGAAATAAAAAGTAGGGCAGAGCAAGGAATAAAGCATTTGGAAAACTGATGCAGTCATACTTCATTTGGATTTTCTTGAGAGAAATTCTCTACAGCTAGAAAATGGAGAGAGTCTTTTTTGTTTGATTGTTTGAATATTACCAAACCTAAACTCTATCTTGCCTACAGAGACCCAAACAGATTATTTTTTCCTGAGCATTTTCATACTTCTGAGGACTGGACAGTCTTCAAAAGTGCAGAAATTTGTGGTCAGAGTTTAGCTCCAGACCTACAAAAGGACTCAAAGTAATCAGAATATTAATCGATTTCTAGCTGCAACATTTTAGTGTTTTAATCACAGACCAATAATTATTTTTCTTTATTTCATTCCACAGTGCTGCCTGAAATGCCTCTAAATGTTGCCTAATACTGAAAAACAGAGTGAAATTAAGCTCCCTACTTGAGATTTTCATATGACTGAGAAAATTTTGTAATAAACATGTCTAATTCTCTAAGATACAGAGCAGTCCTTCTACCAGACTCTTCCATCTCAATCCTGTTCTTCAGATTTAGAGATCTTTCTTTGCTATGATGCAGAATATATGATCATATCAAGATGAGGGTGTGTCCTACCTGGTAGATGCTATACATGGCAGTAGCATTTACCAAGTTTCACTGGAGGAAGCATTGATGCCTTCAAAAGAGTCACTGGAGCTCAGTGTTCCTGTGACAGAAAATAGTACAAGGGGATTTATTCCACATATGGATGATAAAGGTAATTTGCAGAATAAGGAGTCTGTTTTTAGTGTGAGTATATGCACTCCTGGTGTCTCCACCCTGTAAATTTCAGAGCTATTTAAATATATGAAAATGAAATCTTTGCATGTTGTCTACTGAAATACCAATAAGTCTGCATTTTTTTGAAAAGACATTTCCTCTCCTTTCTGATACTGCAGATTCACCAGCTCCTTCTCCATTTCTGCTGTCTGCAAGTCTGGATTTCTCCCAGTTACACAGCAGGGTTTTGAAACCAGCAAGGACATTCTCTCCAAATAACTCTATTTTTCATTCTAACTAATTTCTTTCTTAGAAAGCTTCTATATAGTAAAGCTTCATGCTCTGCCAGTGTTTCCAGTGCCTCACAAGTGGCAGATTTCAGAAATGAGTGCTCAATCTGGTATGTACCAAAACGCCCAAAGCAGGCGTTGACAGTCAGGTGGTGCAGAAACTGGAAGTGTGGTGCTGCCTCCTTCTGCCTCCTGCTGTATTGGGTGTCAGCAGAAGGGGTGACCCCTGTGAGAAGAGACCAAGCTCTGCCCATGCATGACATGGCTCCAGTGGACCCACTGCAGGACACAGCTGAGCCCATCAGCCAAATTGGTGGTGCCTCTGGGAAAATGTGCTCAAGAAAGGGCAGAAAATACTGGACAGGCAGAGGAGGAGGGGAAAAAGGTGAGAAACAACTGGGTTCAACAACCAGACTGGAGGAGAAAGTGCTCCAAGTGCCAAAACAGATACCACAGCCCGGGGAGAGACTGTGCTGGAGCAGACTTCCTTAATAAGGACTGCAGCCCATGGAAAGTCATGCCAGAGCAGAGGGAAGATGTCAGGAGGAGGGAATAGCAGATAGGAAGTGCTTGTACTGACTATAATTGTCCATCCTCATCTATACCCAAGCATCCTAGTATGGGTAGAATAGGCAGGAGAGAAGGAAGGAGGTTGGGTGTGGGAAAGGTTGGGAGAGGAAAGGTATTGTTCAAGTATTTGTCTTTTTGTTTCCTGCTACCATAACCACTAGGCAAAAAATTAGGTTAATTTTCACCAAGCTGAGTTTGTAACAACAAGAAGTTATCTCCCCATTTTTATCTCACTCCACAAGCTTTTTTTTTTTTTTTTTTTCTCTTCTTCCTATTTATTTCCCTGTAAAATAAGTTCAGTTGTGGGGACAGGAACAAGCTGCGAGATGTGAACATCTCAGGGAGAGAACAAACAGCTGGGTGGGAGTTTGGCTGTTTGTCAAACCACCACCACACTTGTTCATGAAGACTGATCTCTCCTTCAATTCTGGAAAGCCTGGAGTTTCAATGCAGCTCATGGTCCAAAGGATATTACCTAGGGAAAGCCAAAAGCTTACAAGTACTCTACCCTGTGACAATATTATAGCTGGTTTCAGCATAAGTTCCTGCCATAGTGATGCAAAAACTGATTTTGAATTTGCACTTCTAGGAAAGAGGTTTTTTGGTGTCCTTTGAGATATTAGGACCCACAGATCCCTTAATAGCAATGAAAATGCTGATTCAGGGGATATGGTGCCTTGATGGAGATGTATTTATGAAGACATGGACTGGGCCTGTGTCCTGCCTTTGGGGTCCAGGTTTTACAAAGAAGATGAAGTCACAATTTTGCCCCAGGTGATGAGGTGGTCACAATGTTTGTTTGGTGCAATTTGGGGGTGGGCTGAGGGAAGAGAAGAACACTTCAACTAGACTTCCAGTGTACATCCAATAGCTTCTTCTCAAAGATGTAAGATTTCTTAATTTATAGCCCATTTTGAGACCCATGTATGTGTACACACAGGCCCTCTATGCACGTGGGGTACATATTTAACAGAAAGGGCTAACAGCCACTGTGTCACACAATATAACATAAAAACTGTAAATCTACCCAGCCCTTGGAAAGTGAGGAGGCACCTCAACTGGAATTTATGGGCTTTGAAGCAGAAATTGTTTGTCTGTCACTGGTGCTTCATAGCAGCCCACACTATATAGTCATAATCTTCCTGACTGGAAGTAAAAATCTATGAGTGACTTTGGTAAATATTGAAGTTGCTTCTGGAGCAGTGTCTTTGTATTGCCATCCTCACAAATTAATCTGGGTAGCTTTAGTAGCACAATTTTTCTTTATGGCCCTTGCTAAGAAAAAGAAAGATCATTTTATAGAGTCAAGATTAAAATTTAGACTGTTCATAATTAGTGAAAAACATAAGATTTGACACATTTGCACATTGCTTGCAATTAGGTGAATTTTAAATCTAGAGTTTAAAAATGGTACAGATATGCCATTATTTAACATCCATTATTCTAGTTATCTCTTTTTGGTAGCTTTGCCTATTTCAGTTACCAGATGTGAAGAGTGACATGCAGAAATATTCATTTCTCCAAGGGCACAACCAATCTTGTTCAATTGTTCAGACTTCTGTCCCCAAATGGCACTAACAGTCTTTCCTCAAGATTTATCACTGCAGAATGCCAAATAAAGCGAGTTAATAAACTATCAGGTATTGCATAATTCATATTCTCCTATATTATATTGCTTGTTTAATACTAATCTGTTCTCATACTTGTCTTTTCTAATTCATACATCCCTACCTGCAGTCATATCTCAGAGAAATACAAAAAGGTTTAGTCATTTAGGGTTTAGCAAAATTAGGTGCCTAAGTCCTAAAGGGTGATTTTCAGACATTCCCAAGCCTCCTTTGGGACCCAAATGATGAGTGTGCTTGTGGGCTATAGAATTTCCATCATATCTGCCAGTCTCTATGACTGCAAGTCAGCAACTGGTACCTAAAAGTTCTTCTGGAAATAGAGGTTTGTTGACACTCTTGCCACGCAAACAATTGGGTAAAAGAGCGGCAGTGGCATCCTGTCCCCATGTATGTGGAGTTGGTTGGTATTTATGAAATTCATCTGTGGGAAATGAGACAACAGCCATGAGCCAGCCAGCCATTTCCTTCTCAGCATCTTGCTCTAGTGATGCTGCAGTGGGAGAAGCTCTTCCCATCTCTGCAAAAACACTGCTGGTTCCTTTCAATCAAGAGAACAAGCACAGCTCTGGCCAAACAATGTGGCTTCTGACAGGCTAAAAATCTTTCTCCCCCATAACATCTGCAAAACTCCAGTAGGTTTAGGAGTGTAGGTGTGTGGGTTTGAATCCTCTCTGATGCCAGGTGTGCAGAAGTCCTGCCTGCAGTGCAGCCAGGATGCTCAGGCAGCGATATTACCATACAAAGAGTGGGGGCTGTTGCTGCTCCCAGGCAGTGTCTGAAATGGCTCCTGCTCTGCTTTCAAAATAATCTGTTGTGATCTAGAAAACCTGTAAATCCCAAACTGATACAGGTATTTAAACCCCGAGAAAGACTGGGCCTGAAGATAGAGTTTCTTTGCTGTGTAGCTTATATGTGACACTCAAATGCTCTGACTGCTGTTCTGAAGTGAATTCTGTTCTGGCAACATTTTTCTATAATTCAGAACTACAGATCCCTCTGCAGGTGCCTGAGAGGAGGTTGCACATTACAGAATCATTGAGTGGTTGAGGCTGTGAGGGAGATGACCTCTGGAGATCATCTGGTTCCACTTAAGCAGGGCCAGATGCAGGCTGCCACCCCAGACCATGTTCAGATGGCTTTTGAGTATCTCCAGAAAGGGGGATGCCACAACCTTCCTTACTTGTAACTCTTCTGAAAAGAGCCCCTTCTTTCCATGAACAGTGACTGAGTAGACTCATGCAAAAATGGCAGTATCTGCAAAGAGCTGGTCATCTGTGAGAAAGAACATATTTCCTACCAAGGCTGAGATCTGACAAAGCACCCATAGAGTAGATTATTATGAGTGAATGGAGAAATGGGTGAGAGGTACTTCTTGTCTGCCTGCATTCAGGTTCCCAACACAGAAAGGTGTTTAACACATCTGATTTCCATTGACATGCACCTTGCATGAACATGAGGTTGCATCATCACCTTTGAGAACTGGGTCCCAGACTGGTTGCATACCTTTTGTGTCAAATTGTACATTTAGGTAAAACCTGGTAAAAATTAATCAGGATCAAAAGAGCTAGTTATTCATTTTTCCTACTAAAGTGGGGCAATGATTAATAGCTACAGACTGGTTTACTCCTTTTTAGAAATTGTTTCTACTCTCTTTACCTTGATTCACTCTGAAGGACCTACTTGCATTTTAAACTGTGAAAGGCCAGAGAGCAGATTCTCTGAAGGCTGTTTTTATTGCATATAAATGTACTTTGAGAAACTTGTGGTTGCTATTAGCCTGAAACCATTGGGTTTTGTTTGTTTTTTTTTTTTTTTTTCTCTTGACATTTTCTATAAGTCTATTTGTACAGTTTTTTTTTTTGTATTTTAGGTTTGCAGGGCAGCTGGTTTGATATATGTTTAATGGCTTCTCTCCCTCCCAGCAAGGGCCTAGTGACAGCTTCTGTCTAGGATTTAGTTGCTTGGAAATGGTATTGCCATGTAAGATATTGACAGCTATCAAAAATCCCCTGTTGAGCTAAATGTGTATAGATGCTCTTGGTCCACTCTGTACCGCTGTGAATGTTGTGGACAAACAGGTGTAGATTACAAGCTGTGGTAATGAATGACTATAAATCATATAATCAAGAAAATGGATCCCTTCAGATATAGACTCTGATATCCAGATATGTTGGTGATTTAGTGCTTTCCCAGGCTCTGTGTGAAAGAAGTGCTCAAAAAGGATTAAGGTTTCTTGACTTTTTTGCCACATGTGTGCTATAAGCTAGTTTTAAAAATGTCAACCTCTTCCATTGTTAAAACAAGCTATATTTCTTGTCTACTTTAGCAAAAATGAGCTAAGTTGTGTGGCTTAAGTGATGGTGGCAGTTAATGCTCTTCAGCAAACAAGAATAAATCTAATGCTGATAGCTGACTGCTTGATGACTCAAGAGAAATCTCGTTTATTGGACCGTAACACAAAACTTTGAAGAAACAAAAAATATAGAGTTGTGGCTTATCTTAAACCCACTCTCAGTGATTCATCAGGAGAGTTGGGATTTAGTGACTTCCATGTCAGTAATCAAATAAGAGGCAAACCCTCCCTTACTGGGTGGCTGGCAACTTCATGCCCTGTTTTACTAAACTGTTTTAAATCCAAGTTTATCTCCTCTAAAGCATGTTAAGCCTGAATCATTAATTTTTACGACTCATTCATCAACCCTTGCATTGTTTTATTTTCAAATGGAAAAAATAGCTCAAGGTTTGATAATTGTTCTCTGATTATTTTTATTTTCTGAAATTGGAAAGTGGATTTTTTCCTCTGATTTATGTTTGAATTATCTGCTACTCATACCCTGAAGACCTCATCATGTGGAGATTTTAAAGTCCTGAAATGTGACAAAAACATAATCTTAAACTTCATTTGCATATTCTCCTTTACGTAAGGATCAAAACAATAGCTATTCCCACCAGGCCTCTAAAATTATCCTTTCATGGGACCTACTTACAAAGTGACTATATTCCTGTAGTGTCCGTTTCTTAGACCTTCCTTTCCTTGGAGTGAGCTTTGTCCCATTTAACACAGCTCCAGAGCTGTTGCCTGAGCACTGTGAAAGACCTTTGAGGGAAACAGTTTTGTGGATAATCTGTGGGTTAGATGTTGCACTGTGACTCTCCCTCATTTTGCATTTGTTGTAACTGCCTCTCTGTTGTGAGATGGTCAACCTGCACAGATGGCCGAAGTACCTGTGATTCAAAAAAAAAAAAAAAAGTCTGCTAACCAGAAGGGACCTCTGATATTCAGGCAGAATCTCAAGACATCTCAGGCTGGAAGACAGTAATCATTAATTAATGGGATGATGACCAACTGATAGTCTTATGATGATAAACGCAACTCAGACAACAATTTTTTTGTCTCCTGACATTAATCTCATGTACTTGTAGTTGGTAACTTGTGCTGAATGTCTCATTTATATCAAACCAGGTAAATCAGAGAAGGTAGGCTGTGTAAGTGCAAGGAAAAATAATTCATTATGCTGCATGTGGTCCTAATAGAAATGGCCTCAAGAGAAGCTGTACCAAAAGGAAAGGAGGATTTGTGCTTTCATGTATTCTGAGAAGTTTTACAAAAGTGATCATTATTTCAAATTATTTCAAATACTAATCTATAGAGATCTAGGTAATTTTGATTACCATCACTATGAATGGGGCATAGAACAGTGGAGATTGAATAGGAATTCTTGAGGAGATAGGCAGGTGGAAGACCAAGCTCTATCCCCTACTTCCTTGGGTAGGGGCTCCTGGCTGTTCCAGAAACACACATTATGAAGCAAAAGATGTAACAAAATTGACATCCCTGGGAGCTAGGCCCTCATGAGCCATGTAGGGATTGATTTCAGGGTGCAGTTTGCTGACAGGTCAAGTTCATCTAAGTCCATGCCATCTCTGAACCGGCCACTGCTGCCCTTTGTCTGCATATTTTTGTGTGCTTCTTTCCCTCTGCCAACACTGACTTACAGGCAGCTGTGCAGTGACCTGAATGTGTTTTCAGCCAGGAACCTTATTTTTCAGGGTTAATTTTCAATTGTGCATCAACTTGTGAATCTGGACAGCCAGATGTCTGTGTGAGCCCAGCCTCTGGCACAGGGATGAGCAAATGGCTGGGGACAGCTCTACCCCTTTTGATGAGAATGCAGGTTTAGGTATCTTCATCCAACTTTGGAAGCAGGCCAGGAGTGGATAGACAGATGTGCTGGACTGAGGAGCTTGGCAGGTAATGAACATGTTTATTTGAGTTTGCTTTGTTAACTTTGGCAGCACTGCCCATCATGAGAACTCTTGAGTTGTATGGGAGAAAGATAGTACCACTCAAAATAGCCCTTACATATTAAGACTGTAAGAAGTATTTATACCCCTCTGAACACCCCCCTCCTATACTGCTGGAAAGCTTTTTTTTCTCTCAATGAGCTTTGCTAAGCGTGCTTTTTACATGTTTTTGCTGATGTCAGGGGGAAATCCAAGTCTTGGGCTGCTCTAACAACAAATTTAATAATTATGAGTAAATTTAGCAAGTCATGCTTAAGCTTTGATTAGTCTCCTTATGTGATATTTTTAATCAGCTTTTGTACTTAGCATTTTAGCTTTCTTCCTAATTCGTTAATTTAAAGAGGAAAAGTTGCATCTGTAAGTATTTGAATGTCTCCACTGTTTTTGCCATGCTTCTCTACCAAAGCTCATTGAAGCTGATGCTGTTAAAGTTGGGGCTTTTTTTGCTTCTCTGTCTTGATGTCCAAATGCTATTTGCTGGGAAATGTCTCATCAGCATTGAAATAGAAGCATTTTCTTAACATCTTTTTCCTGTCTCTCCATGTGTGTGCACATGGCAAATGGGACAGTTTGCATAGCTGTGTATTCTTCACTAAAATACAAGTGATAATGGATTTTGAAGCATTTTGCAATGTGTGTATTCACAAATAGATTACATGCATTATATACCTTGCTTTGGGGACAGTTGCTCAGTGCTAGAAGCAGCCATAAGTGTGTTATGGAGTAGGGATGTTTGACTCCAATATATTGAGTTGTGTGTGCTGAGCACTCTGGGAAGTGGATAAGGGAAAAAGTAACTGTGACTTTGTTTTTCCTGAGACGTTACTGCAAGAGGAAGAGCAAATCCACAGTTCATTTTGTTTTTTCCATATGTTCTTATGTTCCCTTCATCTCAACATAAGTCTGGAGCAGGCCCAAGACTGCAATTTGAGGTTCTGCAGAGATGGTATGTGGAAGGGTTGATGGACCACATCAGTATCTGCCTTGTTTAACAGGGGATGGCCAGAAATCTTTCTTGTGGTAACGTATACATCCAAGCAGATTTACATGAAATTACAGGGTGACATGGCCAGTCACCAGGGTTAAAATACTTATATTTAGATCATTCTTGAATGCCTGACTTCCAGGCATATATCCAGAAGTTTCTTTCAGTAAAAAGATTTTTCTCCCGGTAAGTGTCAGACATGTCTTCATCTCCATTTTCTACCAAAAAGAAAGACTAAAAAAAGAAAATTAAATGAAAGAGTTGTTTAAAATGAAACTATTCATGAATTTGATGAAGTTGGAAACTGCACATCTTAGTTTGCTGCTTTTATGAGTATTTAGGATCCTTCAACTGAGCTTAGTATTTTGAATTTAAAAACTAACTGAAATTGAAAAGTAAAAGAAAAAAAGCTCAGGTTTGAAATGCTGCATATGCCATGACTTGAACAATGAAGTGGTAATGCTTGTCATTATAACTTTATATACCACAAAAATGAGCAGTCTTGAATCGGTCTGTGAAGGCTGCAAATGAACCAAAAGAGGTCCTTCTTTATACAGCATCTGGCCAACAGTGAAAACCACTGTTAGAGAAGGCTTTATTTGCAAAGGCTTATCTATGCAAAAACACAGAAAAATTAAAAGAAGAAGAATCCTTTGCCTGCTAAGCTGTAGATCATATTTTTTGTTTGAGGATGTGCCCAGACTTCGGGCTGTTTGAAGCAGGGAAGTTGCACTGGGGGAGGTATTCTGACATACTTGCCCAGTACTTGTTCTGTATCAGAGGCATTTGCTGCTCATTGCTGTGGGAGTCTGGATGTGAAGTAGACAGCTCCTCTGTCACATTCTGAGGGACTGTTCTTATCAAATATAGCTGTTCCAACAAGAGGTTACAAACCTAGCTAATATGCTCATATGCTGCAGGCTTTAAGAGGTGACAACTCCCAAAATGTGTCCTCCCTCAGAAGCTGTTTCATAGAAGAAGCAAGCAATTCTTCTGTGGGTGTTTGTAATGCTGCTGTGACTGGTAGAATTTGTTACTGGCTGCCCCTGTCCTGCAAATTTTTTTACAGTTGAAGTTTTGTCAGAAAAATTTCTATCACCTGAAGACCAAACAGTTTATAGGATGCACTGTTACTGCCCTGCTGCATTGCTAGTTTTGGCTTCCCTTTGTAAGGTTAAGGGTGAAATGCAAATGTGGCATTAGTTTGTGGTGTGGGAGATAAAGCACTGAAAAAACAAGAAGTTGAAGAAAGTCTTTGCACCGAAGAGACAAGACAGTAACGAGGGCAGGATGGGACTGAGAGATGCTGGCTTTTCAGATCAACAGGAGAGTTTGTTCCAGAACACAGGCTAACAACAAAAAAACTGTCAAATTTGAAGCTGTGTTTGCTTTATAAAGTGACAGAAAACAGCTGAGAGGAAAGAGAACTGCATTCATAGAGGCAAGCTCATTAAGGAAAGGAAATAAAAGACTAAGTAAGCCACTGCTGATTCCCATAGCTTTGGATGATTCAAAATCCAAGATCTCCACAGTTTATATGCCTTAATCTTGCCCTCCCCTTTCCTTCATGCCTCTTGAGATCAGTATTGAACATGCTAGGCAAAGATTTTATTTAGACTCCTCCTGAGATTGAAATGTGTTGACAAGCTCTATGTGTCAAGGATGCTTACATATGCTGGTGCCTAATAATAACTCCAGCTCAGAAACACCGCAAGGCTTTTTTGTAAGGCTTGCAGCTCACATAGAAGACTTGAATGACATTGCTCACTGCAAAATTGTTGGCATCTCTCCTCAAGAGTGACTAGCTTCCTGTGCTACAGCCAAACTTGAACCACAGCACATATTTCTGAAACAATTTACAGACAGATTTGGGTGTTTATTCTTGTATTTAAGAGATTGAATATTTTTTTTCTGTTGCTTTTGCATATTTGCTTTTCTCTTTATGTTTTTTTTTCTTGTTTTTTTTTGTTTTTTTTAAGATAGGACAGTATTTTCATAAAAGAAATGTTTGCTCTGCAAAGATTATTCTGCTTTTTTCCCCCAGTTTAGAGCTACTGTGCAGCAAGGGGCCAGAAGTCCAGCCAGAATCATAGTCACCCAAGCAGCCTGGAACTGAAGAAGGATATTGACTCCAATAGATAAACCCACTGTTTCAGTCTGCACACTGGCTTATGCTTGCCAATTATGTGAGTGGAAGTAAGAGAAAGCAACTTTCCTCTGACTTTTTTGGAAGTCAAGAGTGATTGGTGCAATTAGTGATTAAATGCATTATCCCTTAATTGCAAACAGCATGGAAAAGGCTTGAATTAATGAGGAAAGGGATTCTTTAAATGTCTTCTGGCCCCAGACCTTTAAGTTGTACTTTGGGCACAGGGGCCTTCCACCATGCAAAGTTTCATTTTACATCCCCTGCAGCAATTTTTCTCTTTAGTTCAGTGAGATATGTGAAACCTGATCCTACGGCCAAACAGATCCAGCATTTTTGTTGGCTCCTGCCTCTGGAAGCAGTGATGGAATGCTCCTGCTTCAGGGTCCTTGGGGTACTGGTGGTGCTGGCAGGCCAGCACTCCCTTGGCCTTTCTGGGGCATTAGGTCAGGTGCTGGTTTTGGGGCAGTGCCAAAAGCCTTTTCACAAAACCACAAGATAATTTAGGTAGGAAAAGACCTCTGAGATCATCACATCCAATCTTTGACTGATCACCTCCTTGTCAACTGGGCCACAGCACAGAGTGCCACACACAGTTGTTTCTTGAACACATCTCCTTTTAGAAGGAGATGAAGTGCTTCAAGTTACCCCACTACTCTTGTTTTTTTGGTGGTTTTTTAAATTATTCTGTTCCTTTTCTTTCTCAGTGGGGAAAGCTAAAAGACTAATGTTTCAGATGAGACTGCTCTGAGATGCAGTGTCACCCATGTATTACATCCTTGATTCCATATGCTTTGGTTTAGAACAAACACTAGTATGGCTGTGGTTTGAGATTACGAAGGCCGTGATGTGCATGTCTCATCATCAAAATGGGATTGACGTAAGGAAAAGCAATCTTTAAATGAGCAAACAATAATTTGTTTTGTCAAATTATTAATCAATTTATAGCAGCATTACATAACATAAAGATATATATTTGGCCTTGAGGAAAACAAACATTAAATGATGTCTGACTGCAGCTGCGTTTTGATGTCCCTTTTTCATTTACTTCACTCTGCTGTTCAATAATTTAAAAAACAAAACCAGAAAGACTTTGAATAAATGCACTCAGCATGGTAAATCTGCCCTGTTTTCTCCTCAGGCATCCTGGCATCACTGGCAAACTGGGCTTTAGAGGCAGCTGAGGGATTTTGAAGCAGAGTGGAGAGAAGGGAGGAAGGGCTCAGCCTCACTGCCTGCTTTGCCTGCCCCTGCACAGGTACTGAAACTCATCCATGGGCTGAGAGGAATTGGCTCAACTCCTCCCAGGCTCCAGGGAAGTCTACAGCGTCCTACCAAGTCCGACTTTGTCTTTTTAACATCATCAATAAAAAAGCAGCTATGAAAATTTCAGGCAAGATTAAATCCTCATTGATGTGCAGGGGAAAAGCCATGAGAAAAGTCACCACAAGAAAAGCATTTTCCAAGTATATATTTTGACATCAGGATCCTCCTTCCTGTTTTATCTGAACTGATATTTACCATTATTATTCCAAAATAGCTTTTTTCCACAGGGTTATCAAGTCATGTGGGTTTCGATGTGCTAGTTTGTGTCGAGAAGATGATTAAATGGAATGATCTAACTCTTCTACCACTGATTACATACCTGGTGGGTTTTATATTTCTGGGAGGTTTTTGACAGGATCAAATCTTTTAAAACCTGTTTGGTACTCTAGTTGCCTAGTTGCATGTTGCTAAATTTTGTCTCATTGGCATCTGATTATCGGTAAGCCAGAGGGAGGAAGAGGCATATCAACTGTACTGCAAAATCTCTTTAATTTTTTGAATTTGAAAAATAGATGATCAGTTAAATTACTTCCCTAGAAACAGTAAATATAGCCCTCAGATTGCATTCCCTATATCCTAAATTGTGTTCAATGCCTGGCTTTACAAAATAGAGAGGGAAAAATGGACTATTTTATGAATGCAAGATTAACAAAAAGGATGGGAAACATGTTGGGCAGATGATGAGTAGCTGTTGCACTTCCTTTCCTAAAAAGGAAAGGAAGATATTTCTCTCTATTTATTTTATAATATAATCAGCCTTATAGTTTTTAGTGAACTGTAGCAAGTTTGAGACGTCAGTAGGAGTTTATTGCATTTATAGCAGTCAATGCCTTTTCTCCCATTTGCTTGTTTGAAAATGGCTTTTTTGTAGAACATCTCACCTGTCTGAATTTCTTTAAATAAATGTAATATAGGCAGTTCAAGACATAGCTGATAATGGATGTCAGATAATATCTTGGATACTGCAGCAGAAATTGTAAGATGACTCTATTCTGTCATGATGAATATTAGATAATGATACCTTGTCCCTATAAGAATAACTTATTTTATTATTCAGAATGATCTTATGAGCTCTTCAGATTCATGGGAAATAACTTAGTAGAAACCATAAACTATTCAGATTTTGCTGAATATTCTAATCACATTTGCATCATTCTTAATTATGAAGTTGAGGGACTGCCAAGAAAGAGACAGAGGCAGGATATAACAGCTTCCCATTAACTCTGTACTGTTGGAGGGCTGGGACTGTGAGAGCCCTTGTGTTGTAAGCTGGCTTGGATGTTTTATGTTCCCAGTGTTCTCCTTAGACAGCTCTTCCAGATCTTCCACATTGTCTCTGCCTAGATGTAGGTTTATCACTTAAGAAGGTTTTCCTCATATATTTGCTGCTTAGGGTGAGTCAGCAAAGCTGCTGGCCTCAGCAAGGCAGCAGGACTCAGGTCTCCCCACAGGATGGGTTAAAAATGCTCTGTCAGAACCTGCTCTGGCTGAAAGCTGCAGTATTTCCCAGTGGCTATGGCACTCTGCTGTCTCCTCTGGAGGGGGAGTAACCAACAGTCCTTTATTTCCCATGGAGCTCTCATGGGAGGTTCAGGTGTGTCTGTAGTGATAATTTGGCAAGAGGATGCTGTTGGTAGTCTAGGAGCTCTCGTCCTAGACTAACGTCTTGGTTAGTCAATGTCTTGAGAAGTGCTTATAGATCTGTGAGACAGATCCTTTAGATCTGAAATGTTCTAAATCTAGGCTGGAAGACTAACATTTTTATAAGGAGAAAAGGAACTTTAACATTTAAACATTGCTGATTTTGACCCAGATTACAGAATGGTTGCACAGATAAACCCCAACACTACTGATTATTTTTGCAAGGGTCTCTGAAGAAACATATTCCTTAAAGGTGCTGTTTTTCTAAGCATGAGTAATGCGTCATCTGGAGACATGATGAAATACCAAAGGTATCCCACCCTATGTTTTGCCTTGGTGGCTCAGAGAATTAGCATGGAAGATGACATGTTGGAAATATGTGCAAAAGGAGAGAGCAACACAGGTCTGCAGCTTTACAGGTTCCAGATTACAACATCTTTGTATTTTGTAGTGGGATATGTTCAGAGACAACATGATGTACATTATTGAAGGGATGAGTTTTTACCTTGGACAAAAACAAGAGGCTCCCAGCAATGTTAATGCCAGTAGCATGGTCACATTGTGAAATTTCCTAAACTTCAATAGAGCTGTTTGTTCTACAGGAGCCACAGAACAATCGGGAGGGCTCTGGCTGCTTTTGTAGCAAAGCAGGATGAGAGGTTTACTGAATAGTAAACAAATATATTATGAAAGACAGTAAGTGGTGCAGCATTCTCAGGGGTACAGAGTAAATAATGAGAGGCATTTGTAGGAAAAAAACATTCAAGGTATAGATTTTAGGGCTCTGGCTGCAGACAACCAATTCAATGATGCAAACCACAAATAATGACCACAAATTCCGTTTTGCATATACCTTCCACACCCTCATGAGGACATATATATTTATGTATCCCAAAGAAGTCCCACAGGACTCCTTTCACTGTGGATGACAACTTTGCTATTAGGATTCAGCCTCTTTGCTGAAATTGCAGGGATCTGGTCTTGTAAGTTTACATCACCTCCAGAGAATTTGTATTCTTAAAGTACATATGGTGAGAGAAAACCTATCCAAAATATTTTAGAGGCAGGGCTTAAAACTATTCCAGCTGTGCAGACCTGTCAGATTTTGTTCCAGGAATAGTTTCTGCTTAAAAGCCTATCTGGTCTGCATTGTCCTAGATTAGCTTGTTTGGTACATATGGAATTTGGAATATATAATAATGCCAGATTTTACAACACAGAATTTTTTAAAGGTGTGAGAGGCACAATAAAATCTCACCTCCTCAATAAAGCCTGAGTTCATGCTAGTTCCCTTTTGGCAGATTAAGCAGCACAATTTTGAGGAAAAATGTCAAAACTAGTATTTTAAACTTAGGCAAAAAATTAAAGCAAGAGTAAATGTTATGGAATACAAGAGTAAATATTGTATTTTTTTACGAGCTCACAAAAACACAAAATTCCCTGTGTGGAGATAATTTTTTTGGTCATAGCTCTGGAGGGAAATTTCCTGCTGGTCTTTTCCTGCTGGATTTTCAGACAAATAGCAGTCCATGCAATCCGGTTTGGCTGAAGAGAACATGAGAAAAATACCTTGGAGAAATGGAGGAGGAGAAAATGAAAGAAATCTTGGAGTCATTCCCTTCATGTTCAGATCACTTAGAATTACATTCCATAAAGCACTCTCAAAAAAACTTCAGGGAAGAGTGTATTTTTAAATACTGAAGTTTTCAGTACTTGCTATGAGGTTATGTGCACACAGCACTGTAGTTACGGGTATGTGCATGTATGTGTGTGAGGGTGAAGGTGTGTCTCTGGCTTTGAAATGTTTGCCTGTGACAAAGCTGAACTTTTATTCCCACAGCCTCTTTCTAAAAGTCTTTGATTAAACAGAGGAATCTGGAGAGCAAGACAACTTGGTATGAGATTAATGAAGGTCTGAGCCCTAGAAAAATGTTGAATACTTTTGAAACACAAGGCAACGATACATACATACATATATATATATATATATATATACACAGACATATATGCACATAAAGGACACAAGACTCATGGAAAAAATTGAAATTTATTGCTGTTGCAGTATCAGAGGAATAATGTTTGTGTTCTTCCATTTAATTCAGCTCTAGCTTTCCAGTGTCTCAGAGTCTGTTAAAAGATACAAGTGAGGTGATAGCCTGGGTCTTTAGAGCTGGCTGAAGAACTTCCCACGCTGTGATGGGGACAGGCCATATCTCAGTGGTGTTTGCTAAGCTGTGATCCCTGTAATTCTGGTTCAGCTGTATTTGGTGATTTCCATGGTGAGCCAGAGCACCTTAAACCCCGTAGTGGTCTCCCCCAACTGTGAGAGGCCATAGCAAAAAGGGGGCTGATATCTGGAGATTGATGAGAAAGGACACTCAGTTCCCTGGTGCTAGTTGCCATACACCACATAGCTACAATAACTTCAGAACACCTCACGTGGTATTTTTATAGGAGCAGACAATTATAGTCAGTCAGAATCACCAGATCATGGGCATATTTGAGATGTGCTGGCTGTTTGATGGAGCTCCAGGTCACCAAAGGCCAAATAATTCACATGAAGAAAAAAAATCCATAGTACATCTAGACAATTATGGGCTCTAATTACTAGGAATTGTACTAAAAAGCTTTCTTAAAACACCAACTCTGTGCTTTCCAGTGGTCAGAAAGGCAAATAAGCTGTTAGAAATTAATTAAGAAGGAAGGTGAGAACTGAAGAGGAAACATATTTTTACTACTGTATAAGCACATGCAGACCTTCTATCTAGAACATTACCTTACTTAAAAAGAGAGTTAGCTGAGCTAGGGGACTGCATGTGAAAAGGGAAACAGGAATGACCTAGCACATGGCATAGATTCTTCTTGACTGGAAACTAACTGGATTAGGACTTCAGCTTTTAAAGAGACTAAGGAAGAAATGAGAAAAATCTATAACTTAAGGGGTGGAGAGGCAAGTGATTATTTGTTGCTTCTCAAAGAATATGGAACCTTGTAGGAAGGTCCAGTGGTGCTGACTGCAGAAAGTGGGAAACGTGTTCAAGAAGAGCCAGGACACAGGCAGAGTATTCTCACATTCTTTCAGCATCTGTTGACTGCCAAAGAAAAGATACAGGAATAAGTAGGTTTCTTGACTGACGTGGTCTAGCTGTCTTTATACCAAACCTAGCCATGAATCCATCTAGTGCTGTCAATGTGAAAATTAGGAGTTCAGATGCTGGGATATGTCAAACAATTCTGAAATTCAGAAAGTATGGCTCCTATGGATGTCCTCACATCAAACATGATTCATTTTAGGCTATCTGGGATTAAAATATACCCAGTAGTGTGAATTTCATTGTATCTGTAGAGTAAGTTTCACATCAGCTTTATCTGTGGGATAAGTGTTACATCAATTTTACAGTCAGTTTTCTCAGGATAGCTGAGGACACCTAAGGGTTAAGTACTTTGTTTTAGCAGTGTGCTGATGACCCCATAGGGTTGGACCTTGAGTTTGATTCTTCTTCCCAAGACATCACTTATAGCAGGCCAGGCTTTGCTGCTGGGGTGTGTGGTCATTTGGTCAGAGGGGTAGGTGGATCTGGACTAACACTGGCACTAAAAGCCCATGTGATTAAGTCCAGGAGAGCTGGTGCATTTTTCAAGGATGACCTCCAAGAGTGGTCCATCCTGAAAAGCAGGAAATAGAGGAATGGTGGCAGGAAATCTGCACAAGTGAACAAGAAGCTTGTAGAAAAGACTCTGTGAGTCCTGAAGAAGACCACAAAGATGCTGAGAGGATTGGAATATTTGACATGAGAAGAGGCTGAGAGGGCTGGGACTATTCAGCCTGAAGAACAGAAGACTCAGGCCAGGGGAGTTTCATCAATGTGTATAAATACCTGAAGGGAGGATGCAAAGATGAAGCCAGGCTCGTCTCATTCTTATTTTCTGACAGATAAAAACAATGGTCACAATTTGAAATACAGGAAATCCACTGAATTTCCACCCAAACATGAGAAAAAACTTTTATTATTGTAAATGTGGTCAGTTCTGGAACAAATCTCCCAGAGAGGTTGATGAGATTCTGAGAGATATTCAAAGATGACCCACAGTTCTGTGTATCCTGCTGAAGCTGGTGTTGCTTTGAGCAGGAAATTGGTTTCAATGATTAAGAAGTACCTTCCTGCCTTAGAGATGTTGGTTAAACCATCAGTGTTGGAGCAATTGCACCTGTGTGAGCAGCTGGCTGCAGTGCAGTCATGTTGCAGCTCTCTGGCAGCAAATCTAATGGAAAGCTTTAGGGGAAAAGCTTTTTAAAAGTTCATTATGTGCAGATGTGTCCATACATGCAAAAATGTAGCGGCTGGATATTTAATGTATAATATGTCTAAATTCCTGGAGATCTGTATCTTTACCTGCAGTAATCTCTCTATGCACCAGTGATGTGCCTTCACAGCTGTGCTGTCATCCAATTTCATATGTCTTTGTGTGTTGTACTGGAAGGTGTTAATGAAGGTGCCTGGCATCCTACTCTTACTATTCCCTGGAAGTCTATGTCTAATCATAACTTTGAACTTCTAACCCTAACAAAATATAGCATTTTCAGCTGTATTTTCATGTATTGTGATGTAAAACCTTTGTTAAAGCAAAGGACCCAAAACAGTTTTACAGAAAATGGCTCCATTCAGCCTCCTGAAAAGATCTTGATTAAGACTAATGACAGATAAGGAAAATTCTTGCTTTTGTGTGATAAACTTATGTTTATTGAATCAATACATCAATGTGGATTTTGCACAGGCATTTTTTTCCAGAGATTTTGTAAATCAGTTTTCAATGATTGTGACAAATAGAGGCTCCAAGGAATGTTTCAGCTGGTGGGTAGAAAAGGAAGAATGCTCCAACACCAGGTCAACAGATTTCTTTGTGGATGCTAGTAGCAAAAGAAGAAAGAGGGCTGCTCAGACTGCCAGTTTATCTTGACATAAGATAAATGCTTCACAATTTTCTAATTCATATTTCTGTGGTTTAGAGATAAGAAAATTAATTTTTGAGAATCCAGTGATGGAATGAAGATCAAATTTACCATAGTCTATGAACCAAAGTTCTATTCAGCCTTGTCAAAATATTTCATCAGTATATAGTTAAGGAATGGAAAACTCAAAAGGTTTCAGACTTTTACAATCAATCAAGGACAGAAGTTTTATTCTGCCTCACCAAGCAGTTTCTTCTGCAACAAAAACTGCTGTGATGTTGGAAGTAGCGGGGGATATTTCTGAGCCTGGGGGCAGGATATGGATGGCATGAATGCTATGAAATGTAACAGCTGAGAAAGGCAGAGATAGGTAAGTGTTTTATGGACACTGATGTATTTGTTGTTTGCTGTGTTTTTCCTTTAGTCTGTATTCTCAGAAAAGTAGCTGAAATCAAACTGTGTTTCAGAGGCATGGCACCCTCTGTGCTAAAGAGAATCAGATTCCTAACCTGAAGCCCTATGCCTTTTAAGGGATGTTCTCTCTCACAGTAGTGCATGGAAACAGAGAACACTCTTGGGACAGTAACTGCACCTGTCCTTAATCCAGACGAGGAAGTGTTCCTCCTTGAGAAATTTCAATGAAAAAAAGTGTAGAAGACAGAAAGAACAGAGAAAATTTCCTTTCCCTATAAACCATTAAAACTGTGCAATGGGTTAAGTATATAATATGTGTTTAAAAAAAGAAACAAAAAAAAATCCCAAACTCTAAACTTTCCTTTTGATTGCATGTGTTATCTTGGTGATAAGGATGCTTTAGCACAACTGTGAGAAAACACTGCTGGAAGAAGCTACAGAATTTTACTTGAATGGACACAGATCTGTCATATGTACATTCAGAAATGTAAATCCTACCTGGTTTCTTCTGAAATTAGATCTGGACTATGCTCTTCAGAGAGAGCCATAACCTCTTGGGACTGCTCAAACTCTACTGAAGCTTTACTGTGTTTTTTATTGTACACTAAAATGATGTGGCCAAAAGATGAGGGGAGATTAATCTGAAAAATGCCCACAAACTGATGTGAAATCATATTATATATGCTGAAGCTGAAGAGCAAATCTTTTGGCTGAAATGTGCTGATTTGCATAAAACATTGTAATTTCTAAGAAAATTTACGGAGCAATCTCTTTTTATTCTGTGCTGCATAATAGCTTCTCATTTTTATTCAGGTCTTGAAAATTTGGAACAAAAGGGATCTGCTGAAAAATAGTATGACAAGGCAAGTTCCCTTGACAGTTAAAGTAGGAATTGACTTGGTACATGGAGTCTTTTTGTTTTGTTTTGTTTTTTTGAGGGGAAGAAGAAGATTATCTCTATATAAACATTTATGTAAAACAGATAGTTACAAATAATACAGCTATCTTGTTAAAAAAAAAAAAAAAACACCCCCTGCTCCAAAACACGTATGTTTTGCTTTTTTAAAAAGGGAAATTAAAAATACTTGAAGCACAATTAGGGCATTTAATAAAATAAGTCTAATTTTAGGAGATTTAAACATTTTCTGCTCCTTCTGAAACTCTGGAGAGTAGGTAATCAGTATCCCACTCTAAAAACTTTAATTAGACTCATCAAATGAGATAGAATACAGTATGCTTGCTCTAGGTGAGAGGTGCGTTGTTTGATGAGTTCTTTGTGATTTTTCGGGCAGTTATGAGATAAAGCTGTATTGCAGAAGTCTATCTCAAAATAATAATTTGTAGTTTTGTGCACAGAGAACATGAAGGAAATGAGAAAAAATGAGGAGAAAAAAAAAGTTAATGTTGGAGAAAAGCCATCAGGCTGAGCTAAGCCAGAAGATCAAGGAGAGAAGTGTGATGCAACAGTTTCATCCTAGGGTTGCTGGTTACAATTATTTTATTGCTATTTAAATACAAACCAAGCCCCCAAACAGGGTGGAAATAAATGCAGAATGAAATTGGAATGCTTTGTCTTCATGAGAAATGAGGAAATGGCGAAATAGGAACTTTCATTCTGTGTTGAAATTCAGTAACTACTCGTAACCTTCACTGTAGCTTGCTGTGGTGCCTGGTGGGCCATGGCAGCTGACCAAAGGTGGTGGTCACTCACAAATGCGAGGCGTGCTCTCCAGGCATTCATGCTTCTTGCAGGCTATTGACTCTGTGAAGATGTGTTGTCTTGGTTTGTTCCTTGGTCATGGTTTGTAAGGGTCACAGTGGTGGAAATGACTTTTGATTTACCTTCCTTTCCCTTCCTTTCCACAGTAACACATATCTGTGTTACTTCCTGCCTTCTCTGTTGATTTTACCTTGTTATGTTTCAATGCCACTCTTCCGACTCCCTTCCATGATTATAAGAGGTGTCACAAGTCAGAGGTGATGGACCTGTACTATTTACTGTACCTACAGCTTCTTGTTTTTAAGATTGTTATTCTCATTTTTTGTTTTCCTTCCAGTCCATGCAACCATGGAACAATAATTTAATTTCTTTCTTAGCTCCATATTGATTTGGGCTCCAAGTTTCTACTGATTTGTGTAAGAAGTAGGAAAATCTTGCACACCTATTTCATCAATAGTTGTACAGATAAGAGACAACAAACCTGCCCAGCATAGGTGAACATAAATATTACACCATAAATGCAGACAGTCATCCACTGAACAGGTAGTGGAAAGGCTTTATTTCTTTCTTTGTTCATTTGATAAAACCTATGTTGACTCTCTGAACCATTTTGTTAAGACACAAGCAAATGGAAAAATTGTGAATGTAGCATTGTTAAGTGCATCTCAGAAGTGCAGGAATAATCTCTGGTGACCTGAATTTAATGGGCTGAAGGGGTGAAGATGGAGAAAGATATTTAATATATTTTTGTAGGAAAGTGGAAAACAGGAAGGAAATATACTGATACAAGAGGATTCGTCCATGGATTTGATTTTCTTATGGACACAGGAAAGAAATCCTCACTGGATTAGTCTGTTAGCTAATGAACCAGTGAATGGTCACTGGAATGGCCTTCCCAAACGATGATATGGAGGGAGGCCAGGGGGCTTTGTAGGCTGGCATAGTTACACACACACTTTTTCTGGATGTCTGCAAAGGAAAGCAGTCAGAGCAGATGAGCCTGTTCTGACAGGGCTGCAGTCAGAGCAGGTTTTAGCTCCTCAAGAACGGGGTAACTTTTCACCCTTGCTCAGCAGTAAATCCCATGAAAAATTGTTTTCATTAAAAGTGTGAGTACAGGGTATGTTCTTAAGAATGTCAATAGAGACTTATAACAATGAACTGCAAAGAATTTAAAAGAGGACAGAAGTACTGAAAAGTAACTCTAAATGGTCAGATTTTTTTATTAGTTTGGGTTTCCTGTTCCAAATTTAGTATTTGTAAATGCCACTCCCAAGTATTCCACCCACTTCTTAGGAGCTGAATCTTATTTCTCAACTTTCTACAACATACTTTAGAACTTCCAAAAAAGTTGGTTTTGCTAGTATGCTGTTTGATTAAAATGAAACAGTAGATACATAAAATATATCAATGTGTGGCACAGGTAAGAAAAAAAGGAATATGTGTGTATGGGTGTACATATATGTAAAATCTCTGACATAAGCAGAAGACAAGGGTCTCTCTGAAGGAGCTGTGGAGTGTGCATTAATCAAAGTGTGAGAATATGGAAATTTATGGTCCTGGTATCATAACTAGCAGTAGGGTTATCTTGCTAGTGTACACTTATAACTACTGGTGATAGTGGTCAGCAGAGAGGGAAAGAAGCTGAATATTCTGGTCAAAGCAAACTCTTGCAAATTCCTAATTATTCTTTTTGGAATCCAGATGTACATGTAAGAGACAAGACCTGGGAACGGAAGACAAAGTGCTTTCCCTTATGTACTAATCCCATGGCTGTCCAGACAAGAAGACTGTTTCCTTTTCCCACTCCTGGGAATCTCCCATCAAAAAATGAGGTCATACTCTTCCATCCTGCCCAGCAACACTTATACTTCTTTTCCTCCCTAACTCTTCCTCAGGCCTGCAGTTGGGGTGAGTCTGTTCCTGGTGCCCTGAATACCCATACAACACTGTCAGGCAGTGGTGATGCAGGTAGGTTTTGGGGTAAAGTTTGGTGCTTTTTCAAGCTCCCTGTAATTTTTTTTTATCAAGAAGTGCTGAGAGGATGTGTAGAGCATAGTGAGTGCCACAGGGACATTAAAAGGCCCATCACAAGGCTTCATCCACCCACAGGCAGTGTTGTGAGAACAGACGTTCCCTGGGAGCAACTGGAAGCAATCCTCAGTCAGCATCATCTCCAGATGAAATCAGCCTTTCTGAGAAAGAAATTAATCATTTCTCTTCCCCGAGGCTTTGCTTGAACTGCCAAAAAACTCCCTTGCAGTAAGTCGAAGGCCTACCAGTGCCCCATGTGTGTTAGTTCCCTCTTGTCCCTCTTGGATGCTGAATGGTCCTTTGTGTCCAGGTGAATCAATGCATGCACTGAGTGCCCCAGAGCTGTGCATTTGGGCACAGAGACCATCAGCTGGGATTATACAAGCTGCAAAGCTTGTGTAGGGTCCTGGCCGAACATGTGGCGAGGCAGTCAGTACTGATGTCCACCTTGCTCTGACCACAGTGTGATCAGGACCTACTCTAGGGGTTCAGAGAAGTCTTTATGCCTGCAGGTAAACAGCAGTCCCATGTTCTGACTGCACTGAAGATAAACTTTCTTAGTGTGGCTGACTACAGATATGTAGAGAAAATTGTTTACATGCAGTTAAACTAAAAGCTTTTTAGATTTGGACTACCTGTTTTTAACTACTGTTTTATTTGAGCTTTAATTAAAAAAATAGTAAAAAATAAAGAAAAAAGGTGTTATCCAGTTTGACCAAAAGTGGATCTTTTTTCTTTAAGCATAACTTAATAAATCCACTTCTCTTATGTATGTACATTAATCTGATGTCAGGTATTTCCAGCCTTCCTGTCTTCAGTAGGAGCAGGATGCAAATAACAAACCAGGGCTTCCCCCTTCTTTTCAAGATGTGTCATGATGGCACTGAGAACAGGACAATGTTTGTAGTATCCTGTAAAGAGCAGCTTTGTCTTTTTTACTTTATAGCAAAACTAGTAAGTAACAAGATGAGTGAAATGGTGCAGTTAGTGCTGATCAACAAATGCTTCTTAAAGGTCAGGAAATATCATCTTATTCTTCTCTGTTTTCAATCACAAAGGCTGGGTCACTGCTGCATATATGAGAGAAAGATAGAGAGGTTCATTTTGAGGGAAAAATTCCTGAAGACTATGCTTTTCTCTTTAAGGAGATCTCTATCATCACCCACGTGTATGTTTCAGCCAGTATTGCTGAAATCTGGGGTGATTAAAAATGTAAATTGCTGAGGGTCAAAATCTTGATGTTCTAGGAAGCCCTTGGCAATTATTTGGCCAATACCCATTGCAAAAGTCTCAGGTCAGTGTTTTCTTCATGAGCATTACTGTACTGTAGTGCCGCCAAACCCTCATTTAAATTCAGTATTAAATGAAAAGAGAAAGAGTTTAATTATGGCATCTTAGTGCAGAGGAGCATTAATTAATTTTTAAGTGTGTTAGGTGTAATAGGATAATTGGAGGAGAGGGCTCTGTGGGGTCAGGCGTGACGGATACATGCTGTCAGGGAGCGTGGAGCAGCATTTGGGAGTGAGGAGACAGCAAAAACCTGCTTTAGGAGTGATCAGTCCTCTTAGTGATTTTTGCTGGAGCTATCACATGCACTGGAGCCAGCCCTTGTGCCCAGGGCAGGCTGGTGCTGGCAGCTGAAAGCACAGCACACGGGCTCTTCCACACAAGCCTCTTGCAAAGCCTGTGTTGGTTTACCTGTTGTTTACATCCCACTGGTGTAAACCCTGGCACAGGTACAGCATTTTCTCATTCCCAGGAGGGCACTTGCCAGAGGCAGTTAGTAAGACTTGCTGTAAAATAAGGGGGTTCAGCTCTTTCTTTGGCTGAGACCACTGGCAAATGCTGAAGGGGAAAGTTTGTCCCACTGATAGATTCTATGGAATAATCTTCCTAGAGGGACAGGTGCAATTACTCTTTGGCTTAGTCCCTAAAATACTTCAAAAAATTTTTTTTAAAATCTCTCATCTATATTTTAACGTGCCAAATATTACTTAGAGACTTCTGTTTTTCTGTGAAAATGGTGTCTTTGGGGAATTCTTTCAAGCATACTTAGCTTTTATGGTATCTTTGGGCAGCATCTTTCCCAACATAATGCCATAGGAAACATTTTGCTACTCAAAATACATTTCATTAGTTTATTTCTATATCCTAACGTATATGTTTTCAGTGAGGGTAAAGAGCTAATTTCATGGCATTTACTGTTTTCACACATCTCTTTTCTATCCGGTCATTAATTAATATTTAATATTTTTAATGTCTCCAACTCTTTGTTATAGGCTTTCTGTTCTCTTAAATGTTTACTTGTACTCATGGGATGGATTCTCTTCTGACTGCACTTTTTGTCAGATATGAGGGCCATAGAGAAACACACTTTTCTAAGGCAACAGAGTCTTTAACTGTTTCAGTAAGTTTTTATGTATTAATTGACATACTCTTAATAGTTGGCTAGCTTTCTTTCTTTTTATTGCCATTGTCCTTTTCCACTACATTTTTACTAAACTTTTTCAATGACCTTCTGGCCATGTCCTTTTGCAAGTATATCTACATACGACATCAGAACAGAATGCTGGGTAAAGCAGATCCAGCCACATCATTGTGATTGGACTGCATATTTGTATAAAACAAATTTTTAAGTACAGTCTGCAATTTCTGAGCTTTGCAATAATACAATTGGTGTCAGATCCTTAATAAGAAGTGAAAATTCAGTTATTTAATCAGATTGCACTGGACTAGAAGAAGAGGAGACAGAAGAAAATTCCGTTTAAGACTAGAACAGGCCTTCACTAAATCTGCAGCATGGTGATACTAGTGGAGGTTTTAATTTTTTTTTTCTGTATGGTTGTTTGCTGATTCTATTTATCAAAAGCAATGAGGAAAGAGCACAAGGCGCTGAATTGTAGTGCTAATTTTATGTTTATTTCTGATTAAATTGCTTTCCTGTCCTTTGATTTATGAGGAAGGGGAAGCATAAATGGATGACTAAAGGATTCAGCTGCATAAGTCCCTTTAATTTCTCTGGCTGCTATCTGGTTGAACACTGCAACAGTCTTTAAACATCCCTACTGGTGCCCACAGCATGCTGAATAAGATAGAACATGTTGTCTGGTTCAGCTCTGAAGAGTCTGCATTCTAAGGGAGACAACAGCAGAGTGATACTGTGAGGAAAAAAAAAAATTGTTTAGATTTATTGTTTTCAATGATTAACAGTGCTGTTTACTCTTTTTCTGTGAGACTTCTCAGAAGAGTGAGTTGTTGTTGGGCATTTGTAAAGAGGCTGAATAGTAGCGGGAAAGGGCAGCCTTCATGTACAGGGGACAGAAAAAATCAGTAGGAATCATGACCTCATTGCTGATGTCATTATTCAGTTGCTGTCACATGATTGCAGTGCTGTGACCTCAAGAGGCTATAATTCAGGAGAGTTGGGTTTCTGCTGCATACTCCCATGCATCTTTAAACAAGTCATTTAATACTTCTGTCCAAGTCATCTGGAGGTATTTCTGGCTCCCTAACTCAGTGGTAAATTTCCTAAACAGCAGCGAGATGCTCAGGTAATAAATGATCAAGGGAGTATGAAGAACTGCAAGCAAGTGGGAAGAATCCCGAGCCATGTTAATGTGTTTTGGTTGTAGAATGTAAGTTTTCATTTATTTGGTGAAACAGCCCCTTCTGCCTCTTTCAATAAGCAAGGAGCAAAACATGTGAAGAATATGGTGACATAGCAAATCCCAGTTGAAAAGGCAGATGGTGCTCACTGTGGAGTGCTGGATGTCTTGGATGGTTCTCCCCTTGCTGATGTTGGGAATCCATAGCACTGCTCTCATGTAGAGGTTGTGAACTCACCAGGAGAGCTCTCTCTTCCTTTTTGTCCTGTAAGGAAAGCCTTGGCTCCTTGAGGATGCTGTTATGTTAAACTGTGGTGCTACACGTGCAGATCAGTTGAGCACTGGACTCTCCCAGGATGTAACAATGGAAAAACTTTCTGGGATTCTTGGGTGCAGTCCACAAATGCTCTCAGTAGCCATAGCACAGGAGGCTTTGAGAATCATCTCATTTTGCAGTCAGTGAGGATGTTTGCCCCTGTGATTCCCACTGCAGTGACTACTGCAAAATTACACCCTCTTGATGGAGCTGTTTAGCTTTTAGACATCAAATTTAGGAAGCTTAATACTCCACTCTTGTGTTCAGATGGAGCACATCCCAGTTCAGGACACACTGTAAAAATAATACTGTAAAAATAATACTCCTTCCAAATTAGCTTTTGAAGTAATTTTATCTTTATCTTTTTTCACATCTTTCTCTCTGTCTCTATTTTAAAATACTATATTTATTTTAACACTCTAGGCTGCTGCCTGCTTTCATTTAGCTTTGGCTCCTTTTCTTAGCGATGATGAGAAGAAAGCACACATTGTATTTAGGCCTTGCCCATTAATCCTATTTATTTACTTGCTGATGAATTATGCTGACATTTCTCCCTCGAGAAAATTTGTCCATGCTACTGCAAGACAGATTGTCCACTTATGAACATTACCTGCCTTGGTGTGTCCACAGGGCCAATTCTCTGCATCTGGAGAAGAGAGAAATCAAATTAAATGAAATCACAAAAGAAAGCCAGGAGGAGAAAATAGGAGAAGTAGATGTATTTTGTGCCATAACATTTTTGCATCTGTTTGTGTGGCAGAGCACAAAAGGTGAAGTTCTAAGAAATCCTCTTCCAAGACCCCCGCTAGAGATTGCTTCCTTTGCCCCATGTGTATCTTTCTCCTGGTTGTGTCAAGAAGAAAAAATGGATCAGCAAACCATGCTGTGTAATGTTTCCCTTTTCCTAGTCAGGCCACCTTTCATGGTTTCTATGTAAAGTGCAATATAATGTCCACGTGGCCTTGTGGATTAGCTCTCTTTCATCTGTGCTGTGTAATTTGACTGAGGAAAGCTGTGCATTTATAACTATTAGTTACAGACCATGTCTAAGAAATTATAGTGTCAGAAGCCATTAACCAATAAAGAATGGATGTTTTTGAGACCTGTTTTTCTTACTTTTTAACTATTTCCATCTAGAACACTGATGAAAGTGCTATTTAGCACTTACTTTCTTGCTAGAGATAGAAGCTGTTTATGAAGTGCCTTTAATCTCTGATCTTTGTTAAACTGTGACAAGCTGGTGAACCCATTGCTATCTGCGAATGAAAAAGGCCAAACAAATTGCTTTTCTATCATCAAGGCTGGGCATTTCCTACATTTAGATCTATATCAAAGGGTGCAGTTTGGACTCTCACACACCTGGATGTTTCTGCTTTTTTTGCTGTGCTCAGACCAGAGGTTGCAAAAGGGGGTCAGAGGCAGAAGATGGGCTCATGGCAGCAGTGCAGCACTTCACTATTTTAATATTAAACACTTAATTTTTACTGCCTGTAAAAGGTAACATTAACTTCTTAATGTTCAGTCTTAAATAACACTCAGCAGCTATTTACATCTTTTCACACTGCCCAGAAGTTATCTGGTGAGTTTGTTAGCTGTGTCTGTGGGATGGACCGTGTCATGGGTTTGCAGGACATGAGCAAAGTAATTGCAGAACTTGCCTGGATTTAGGCAAGAAGCCCAGGGCAAAGAAGGACTTTCTGACCTGTGGTCTTGGCTGGGTGCTCTTGCTTGTATTGTTGGCCATTTTTTCCTTGATTGGGTTGAGCTGATTTAATGTTTATGTTTATTCTACTGTCGTACAACTAAATTCACTCATTTGAAAACTTTCATCATGAGCCAAGCTATTGTTGTATTTCAGCTTTTGAAATTAAGCTGTTTTTGCTGTACTCTTAATAACTGCATGGAAGACGAGAGTCTTTGCATTTTCCTTGTGGCAACAGTTTGCTAGAGGGAATATGCATCATGAAATCAGATGTTTCTAATTGCTCCTTGTTTCAGGAGTTGCTATTGAACACTGAAAATCATCCTTAATGCATGAGTAAGCCAGATGAACAGATAGACTTAAAAAACATTGACTCAAAATAAATTTCTCTTGGAAGAAGAATAATTGTTGACTAATTCTCGTGGGAGAGATATGAATTTCTCACAGGCTTTTTTGAACAATAGGACTTGAAAGAGGCTTAGTGAAAAGAGAGAAAGAAAGGTGCCCTTAATCTTGTAACAGAGTATTGTTGATTGCCTTTTGTCATTAGGGCATCTTCCTTGTTTTAACAAAATTTCATATAGTCCTCAGGAGAGAGGTACCTTCCAAGAAGTGCCTGTAAGCCAAAAATAATTGTCCCAATTTCATAGGCCAGAGTGTATCTAACCCATAAATCCTCAACAGACATCATAGTTCCTAAGGTATTTTCTTTGGAAAGAAAAGGACAATGAGTGTTCTAAGGCAAAGAAATAGGTACCTTGAAATAAGCCATCAGAGGAAATTAGTGTTTATGAGTAAAGATTTGTTGCACATGAAGGTGAGGTTTTTCAAGAGGGGAGACAGCTCTTCAACTACTACTGGTAGGAGGCAATGCCTGTGTGTTTCCATCTCAGTGTCCCCCCTGAGAGAAGGCAGCAGGGAGCACCCAGGAGCAGTCGCCAAGGCAGCACCTCTTCCCGTGGCTGTTGGCTCCTGCCCAGTGATTGCCAGAACACCCAAAATCACCAGGTTTTGTAAAACCCTCTGAAGCCAGAAGATAGGACTTGGGAAGTGGAGGGAGGGCAAAAGTACTGCAGAATTTTGATCCAAACATGTAGGACTGTCATTTAGAACATCATCCAGGAATTCTGGGTACCTCGTGTCCCAGTTGCTCAATCTGAAATGCTTTACTGGCACTTAGAAAATGAGGGCCCTCAAAATTATTGGATGTCTGAAAGTTTTTGTCATCCCTGTTGTCATAAAGTGGTGGAGTCAGTGACAGTCTGTCAAGGAGAGCATGGAAGCACTGGGAGCCTTGGTTGTGTGTAACTGGGACAGCCTCAATATGTGGGGAGTCCTCACTGCAGGACAGTGGGGACTTGCATGGAATCGGGGTCTGGGGGCTCCTGGGCTGGGGCTGTGTAAGGACAGAGTGGTTAGTAACCACAGCCCCTGATTAGTAAGTGCACATATCACTCCCAGCAGCCTTTTAAATAAAAAATGATAAATAGCTAATTAAATCCTGCTTCTAATGTTGTTTGAATTCTAAACTAAACCTGACCTATTTCTGATGTGTATTTTTCATTAACGCTATATTGTAAAATGTAATTTAAACAACACTTACAGCCCAACTAATCCATTTTGCTTATTATCATAATGGGAACATACAGGCAGTATAAATATATAAGTTAAAACTACCTTGAATTTTTCTCTGCTCCTCTCTCTTTATGGAATCCAGTTAAAAACATGAAACTAAGCCTGTTATAACCCTGTTGCAACCCTTTATGCTCTGTGCCCAAGCCATCTGCGGGTTAGAAGATAATGAACTTTATTCCTATTAAGACTAATAAATATATTTTTTCTCATAAGCTACAGCTAACATCTATCTTTCATCTGCTTAACTAATTTCCTTTGATGTCTTAGACTTAAACCAAAGGTTTTGTAATGAGAGGTTTCAGGAGTTAGTTATGCAGACCTTAGCAGCCAGCCCCAGCAGTCAGTGAAAGACAAATTGTATCTCTAAAAGGCTCTGTCGTCATCCTGAGAAACATGAAGAGACGTAAGCAACGTGAAAACAACCCAACCAAAAAAGCACCAAACACTTTTCATGTTTAAAGCAGCCTTTAGAGATAGAGATGTCTTCTTTTACTGTTTTCTTTTTCATGCACAGTCAGATTTTTGGGGCTAAAATCAATTTTTAATTTCTGAAGTGCTGTTCTAGTTCTTGTTCCTGTATATGGGAAAAAACATTGTCAATAGGAAATATTTGAAAGGGGGCACATGACAAATATCTTGTGAAGACAGACAGGGCTGGTCTACATGGGATTTGCAATTAAACTTCATCAATACAAAAGCATTTTGTCTTTAGGCTTTTGTGGCCCACTAACAAGACAATTTGTATGATTTTAGGGCTTTGTCATGAGGGAAAAATCATCTAGGGGGATGATTAAAATGTGATCATGATAACAACGTTCAGGCACTTGTGATATATATTAATGGGTTTTTATTTACCAGAGCTGCCCCTGTGTTCTTCTGGATGCAGCAGATGATGTGTTTGAAGGAGTTGGTTGCAAAAAAATTTATCTGAGTGTACCTGCATCTCCTATAGAGTGTGACAAACATTCAGAAACACAGATTTCTCTGAAACTGTTGTTACTCAGCATCATAACAAATTGATACAATTTAGATGCATCCTGTTTATGCAGTTTGTTCCAAAATATTTTATGTGTTCAGTTTTTAAATAGAAATATTGGAACACCTTAGGTCCAAAAAAATCCCTGAAGAAATTTTATGGAAACCTAGAGGGAATGGATGGTGTGACTGTTCCACTGAATTTTTGGTCATAGTTTAATTTGTGACAGTCAGTTCCCACAGAATGAGAACTTATTTCTTCATATGGTGTGAACTGTCCCAGCTACAGGCTGAAACCTGTGTGATCCCTTTCCTAAAAGCTGCTGTTACAGTCCTTTTTATACCTTAGATTTAAACCAAAGGGGTTGTAATGAGAGGTCTTGGTGAGTTAGTTATGAAGACCTCAGCAGCTACTCCCAGCAGTTCTGAGCTCCAAACCAGGATAAGTAATGATGCCATATCCCACAAGTGTGAATAATCTGAGATTAATGTTTGCAAGGGACCGAGTGTTTTGCAGCTTGTGACAGATCTTTCATATTAACTCTGGCTTTTGTGCCAGAGTCTGCAACTGGTGCATTCCCAGGTGACTGTAAATTCAGCTGATAAATTTGAACATCTTTGTTACCCAGTGGCAGTGCTGTGGTGGTTGCACAGTGGTTGTTGTTGCAGAGTGGCCATTGCCTCTCCTGGCAGGAGCCAGCTCTGCATCCATCCCACAGTGCAAGAGCTAATGTTTTACGATGAACCATCAGGAGTTAATGGAGCTTCCTGTGGTTATAAGCAGGCTCAAAGGATTAAGTTGTACTTCTCACTTTGACCTCTCTGGATGGTTTAGTGGGACATCATCAAAATTTTGTGTCCTCTTTTAGCCTTTATGCTGGTCCCTAAATTTCCTCTCCATGAATCTGTTTCACAGCAACATGCACATGATCTACAACAGAGAAGGTGGAGAAAGGGAGGCATAGATATTATCACAGATGAAAACTTCATGCTTAGACCAATGGATTCTGGAGTGTATATATTTTTTGTGGATCCTGTATTAAATATCTTTTAGTTTCTGTCACAGTGTCTGTCTCAGCAGAACAGTTTCAGGTGCTGAAGGCCTGGTGCTTCCTGCTTTCTCTTCTCACTTCCAAAGTGAGGGTTTCCTTAAGGTGAAGTAGGTTCCCATTGCTTTGCTAATGAATTTGCTCAAGCTCCATGTGAGCTGGCACCTCCTGTGGAAATTGCCCTGTAAAATTATAGGGTTGAATTGCATGTACTCTACCTATTCAGTGCCCATTTCTCAGTGAGACTGTGCTTTTATGATGGGAAGACATAATGCCCTATTTCCTATAGCCTCAGATTTTTTTGTTACTATGCCCGTTGCTGCTCTTTCCCATATATGAGAGTAAGGAACCAGTGAAAAAGTCCCTGAATGCTCTAATGAGCGCAGTACTTGGGCCAAGAGTGCCTGATGCTGATAATCTGAGTACCTGGCTGTCAGCAATCTTTTTTTAATTCTTAGATGTCCTACCCTCTGCTCATCTCTCTGGACTCCGGACACCATAAGCTATGAGCTCTGGAGTATAGGAGGTGGTGGTTCCTCCTCTTGTCATGACATGCACACAGTTAATGTGAGCAGTGAATCTGCCTTACAGGGCACTGAGAGGTTCTTTTTTCTTATTCCTTTATTCACTGGGGGCTGTGTGAGACCAAATAGAAAGTTTGTCAAGAGGAGAATAATGTCCCACGGCTGTGGTACTAACAGAGGTAGGGAGGAGCCAGCATCTCATGGCTTGCATTGAGCTCATTAGGAGCAGTATAATCTGGACAAAATACCAGTGGTGGTATTGATGGGCTGGGGGAAGCTGCCAGAAGAAACATCAGGCTTTACTCAGTTGCTGGTTGTGTGAGGTGACAACTGGATATGGGAAAAGTGTTTGTTCGGAGCAATAACAGAAGTGACAGTTCTGCCTGCATTGCTTGGAGCAAGTGCTGAAAGGCTTCTCTTCTGTACAGATGTTGTCCCCACCAGGCCCAGCCTAGGATGGCAGATTGAAAAGTGTGTGCTTACATGCTGAGGTTGTTGTAGCAGCAATTTAGGAAATACTTCTGTGCTGGGGTACTCAGTGACTGCAGGGAAATATATGGCTAGAATTAGGATTTTTCCATTAAATTACATGCTTAAAACCACAAGGGAAGTTCATTAGGAAACACAGCTATGGATATGGTGACCTGTGAGGCAAACTCTACATTGGCATAGCTGTCCAGTGGTGCATATGTGTAGACTCTCCTCTCCCCCAACAGCTGAGTGAAGGATAATCATGACTGTGATTGTTTGGGAGATGTACCAGTGTGTGTTGTGCTAATGAAGGGGAATGGAAAGTCCTCCGTCTGCATGTGCCTGGTGTTAACAGCACTGACAGCATCCAGGGACAGGGATCCTAAAGAGCTCCTGGAATACTGTGTGCCTCCCATGGGAGTGCTGGTCCTGCCCCAGCTGAGGGAAGATGGAGTCAGAGAAGCTGTGTGATACAATCCAGCTCTTGAGCCTGCCTTCCTCCCGAGTCACTGACACCACTCATCCCGCCTTGTTACCTCCCATGATGTGGATTCACCTCCTTGCTTGGGAACTGCAGGTGTCAAACAAAAGAGGAAAAGGTTAAACCTTGTTTCTGGTCAAAAGCTGTGTCCACGTTTCCTGTATCCCAGTTTAGCTTCATCCATTCCTTTAGCGGACTCCCCACGTCTCTTAGGATATTTCCTTTGGATATTCCGGAATTGAGCTCAAAGATCGGCTTGTATTGTTAAATTGCATGTTTTTAAAATTTTCCACTCTACATCCTGGAGATACCATATAATGAATGCTGTGGTCTAAGAATTCTAAGAAAAAATTGACTTTTACATAACTTTTCCCAATATTAATTCATAAAGAAATATTTATGTAACAGTGCTAGTTTCCTCAATTCAGCTTTAAAGTAGCTAAAATTTTAATTTCCATTTCTATTCCTTCATGAGAAGTATCAAGTGATGTAGAAGACAGTTCAAACAAAGCCCTCTGTGTTGTCGGTGTGATAGGGTCACCCCACACAAAATATGGTGGGGGCATTAGGTTGAGTTTATTCAATTTAAGCATCTAAATGCAATTTTGCCATCTGTTGTGTCATGTTTAGCTTTTAAATTAAACTCTCAGGAAAATTAACATTACAAATGCAGTAAGGTGATTACAAAATTATTGTTCCCCAAGATGCATGATTTATGACATTTTTAATGCTATTTTCTGCAGGTCATAGTGGAAGAAGCCAAATGGAGAGTAAGAGATGTGTAGAATGAGCTCAATAGGCGTGTTAATTAAGAGAGCTTAAAGATCATGGGGAAGGACGTGATTGTTCCCCTTCCTGGCATTTGATACCTTAATGTCCAGTCACTGCAAACAGCAGCAGGCTTGTCTGAAATGTGGGTGAACAGGGAAATGGAAAGGATTTGCAGCAGAGGTACTCAGCATTATTTCCCTGCTACAGCACCCTGCAGGTAGGTTTAATTGGGCGTATCTGTTTTAATTGAAAGAACAAGAAAGATGTAACCAAAAGGCTCCTCCAGAGAACACACCCATCCCAGTGCAAGGTGTAGCAAGCAGTAACAGCTTGCAACCCAAAAATGGTTGAACTACTGAAGTACTAAAATTCTTGGACATATTCTATGAATTTCACTTTATTTTATAGCCAGTGCAAGAATGAGAGAGAATATCTGAGGAATTGTCTTAAATCTTTCCTGACAAACACGATACATGTGTTTCTCAGGGTGTGTCTATACTGTAGGGTATAGCAGTCAAAATTTGATATGAAGATCAAGGGCTTACCATTTGCCAGCTTAATTTTGCTGTTTATGCTGATATGTTTCTAATCTTTGGGGACCTATACTACAGAAAAATTATATTTATGAACATTTCTCTGATCCAGGTCATACAGGCAGGGTTATATGCTGCCTTTTGCAACTTGTCTTTATACACTATTAATGAAGGTATCTCAAAAATAAGAAAAAGTTTTACTGAGCAGCCAGTTTTTCAGAGCATTGGCAATATACTTCAATAGCAAATATTCTTTCTTTGCCAAAGCAATGACACATACTAATGGTGTGCAACATCTTAATGTATTTTCATTATGATATGTTTGACATTTATCCTTCTCCATCCAGAGAAATTCTGTTGCATCCAATACCATATATCAAGACACAGAGGAGAAAAAGCTTGCAACAGCAACTGTGAAAAAGACAGCAATTATTTGTATTTAATTTGCTTTAAAGACCTTTTATCTCAGTGCCATATAATATAGCTGAATATTCACTTCCCTTTATAAGTTTCCAATGAGTATTCTGGGCAACTGAACAAACCTTCTAAAAATTAAGAAGTACGACCTAAATCAAACCCAAATAATGAACAGTCTGGTTAGAACAGTCATATAAAGAGCAAAAAACAAAAAAAAAACTCCACCCCTAAATCTTAGGAGGACACATCAGTATTATGGTTTGATCTGTCCCTGCTGTAAGTAGGACATGAATTTGAATTACATTAATTTATGATAGAGCAAAGGGAACCCCTGCATGCTGTAAAATGGAGTCTTGAAAAACTCCAATGATTAATTTGATGACCTGGAAAGCTATTTAGTACGGAAAAGCAAACTACTTTTGTATAATAATTACTTATGGAGTAATTATGGATTGTGCTGGTTTCAAAGCAAGCGAAAACACTATTTCAACCTGGCCTCATCCCTGTGACTTAACTATCATCAGTGAAATGTTGGTTGCTTCAGAATGAGCCCTGGAGGTGGCAGAGGTCAAAGGTTTACATGCATCTAAAATGATACAGTGGAGACTGCTCTGACTCATTTCAAGATCTCCATATCATTTTTTTGCATTGCAGTTACCTGGAAATCCTAGCCAGTTTGATGCACAATTTACTTGTAGTAAGTTGTAGAAACTTACTTGCAGTACTTGTAGAAACTTCCAGTCTCCAAATTCTTCAGCATATTTTCATGGGCAGATTGTGGACTTCATTATTCTTGGACAGCTTTTCAAATGAGTAACCCTGCAGTAGTACCAGCTGATGCCGAGATGTAGTGTCATGTTGTGTGTGGTTGCAGGTCATCCTGAGGAGATACCAGAGGGTTGCTTCCTCTAACCATGTCACCAGCAACCATCCATCTGTTCATTCTCTTTGCCTTAGACTGGACCTTGTAATCCGATGATTTTACACAAGAAATGTGCCAGAAGGATGTGGCCAAGGATAAGATGTTGAAGAACGGGAATGCTTCCTCTGATGGGAAGACTCTTTCTTGCTTTGTTTCAGTGTAACATCAGATAAAGAACTGAATCTTCAGTGAGTGTAAAAGAAGGTACAGCCTACTTATTAAAAAATACTGAAAATTATCCTTAAATATCATCTTTGTCTTCCAAGACAGGGCCTAGGAAGATGTCAGTACTTTCCACCTTGAATTTGAACAAAGGTATTGCACAAAGCCAAAATTCAGATAAAACTTCAGTTTTTCAGGAGGGCTGAAATCAGACAAGCTTAGTAATGATTTCCTTGCCCCTTATCTGGTGCAACACAAGAAAATAGAACAGGGCAATTTGGAAGAGATCTATAAGGTTCACTATTCACTTACTCCACGGCACTTTGGTGGCATAGAGGGTGTCCTCTATATAACTGTGAGCCTCCAAATATGAACCACTGTATGACCACACTGCCTGAAATTTTACAATCTTCCTAGACATTCTGTTCTGGCACTTATCCATTCTTCCTATTAGAAGATATTCCCCAATATTAACATACTGCCTCTACTTGCATTTCAAGTTCACTGCTCTCTATCTTGTTTACGGAGTCCTGAGGTATTCCTAGTTCTCCTCTTTTGCAGCATTCTTTCACGTGTTTGAAAGCTGTTGTCATGTCTCCCTTGAGTCTTCTCTAAACTCAGCACAATGCAGGCTGTGGTCTTTTTCTAGGCTTCTTTAACCCCTGGTCCAAAGCCACTCCATGTTGTCTCACAGTTACTGTTTTGCTCTCAGGATCTTGTTCTGCCCCATAGCTTGTGCCAATAACCAAAACACATACTTTGTAGTGTCTGTTCATAATCTGTGCAATGGCCACAAATGACTTGACCAAGACATATAAAACCTACTATTTGCTTGGACTTAAGTGTTTTTACTTGCATTCAGGATGTGCAACAGAGCAGTTTCCTTCAAAGGTTACATTTGCATTATCAGCAAAGAATATGGAAAACTGCACAATTTTGGTTGATTACAAACTACATATTCTCAAACCAGCACTGTAATTCTAATTGCTTCTTTCTGGGTTCTTCCATAAAGTTTACCAGCTAATTTGCACAACCATGTTCAGCTGTGAAAAGCTATGGCTCAGTCAGAGGCTGCAACAGCTTCCTCTTTTCTTTGTCTGGAGCATCTGTTATGATAGAATAGTAAACAGTTTCTTTTCCTGAATAATTCCGAATAATTCATCCCGTGTAATTCATTCCAAGGAAATCTTAGATAGCACACACATGCCTTTTGTTCTTTTGCATCTTCCTAGTGTTAAGAATATGTCTGATTGTTGTATGTCATGCTCAGTGGAATGTATTAGACAAATGGAACTGGAGCCTGTCGAAGATGGAATGGAGTTGCTGACCTTTATTGATGCTAAAAACAAAGGAACATCCAACATTCAAAACCATGTGTTCTCAGAAACATATAGCTAACTTACTTTTAAATTCAACTTTCAGAAAAAAAAACGGGGCAAAAGAGAGAACAATTTTTTCTCTTTGTGCAAGGATAATCAAACCCAAAAGGAACAAAAATGGTTGTGGGATGAGGACTATCAGTGTCTTTGGTACTGTTAGCTAGAGAAGGAGAGCTGGTGTCTTTGGACTCACACCTGACAGCATGCTTGAGTATATAAAACTTACTGCAATTTTTTTCCACATTAAAACACTGTCCTATGAAGGACTCATCACTTTGGCTCTTTCTCAGCATCCATGTCTCCTCTGCTTCTACAGGAAATAATACTGTTTCAAATGGAGAGGGAAGAAGTTACTCCAAAGAGCTGGACTATGCCAGGGGTTTTCAAAGCAGCTTTTTGGGGTACAGTCTGAAAATTTACAACTAACTCACTGGTAGAGTTCTCTCTTGAAATGAAAGCAGGTCTGCAATAAAATGAAGGAGAGGCTGGAGTGCCTTGTAGTCCAGTGCTGAGAGGAATCAGCTGATCATATGAGTGCTAATAAATGTAAAATCGGGAAAAAACCCACCCATGAATTTTGTTCCAAGCACCAAGCTAAATCCCAGTGCTTCTTGTGAATGAAGTTAAAGATTTGCAGAACTTAAGATGGAAAAGACTAGCCAGAGTTCATTTCTGAGCCGACCATGAAAGGAATGGTTGGTTTCCTTCAGACCAAGTAGCACATCTGGATTTTTCATGCAATTCAGTGCAGCTCTTCACAGCCAAAGTTCCTCCCAGCACCTCACAACAGTGTTGAGCTGCTCTGCTGGTTTACCAGCCATCCCAAAAGACAAGTATTTACAGCAAGCAGGAGGTTCTCTGCAGAGCTCCAGTGTGCAGCGGGCACCCTGCCCAGTCCGGAGTCTGCTGTCACCTGACAAGGCCGTGCCAGCGTGGTCATCGGGTCTCAGCTGCAGCATCCTCAGCAAAAGTAAAAGAACTGGGCTAAACACAAAAACAGTTCATCTTTTCAACAAGTGAGGACTTCAACAGTCTGTACTAAATCTGGTGCCTTGTATTCCTATTATTCAGGAGAGCAAAAAGGATCATGTATCATTATTTTGAGGAGGGTATAACAATATTTGGGTAGAATTTACAAAAGGATTCAAGGAATCCTAACCAGGGCTGAGTGATTTGGGCATCATAGTGACCTTTAAAGTTTATGGTAGATGAAGATTAATTTTGGATAAAGATAGGAAGACATGATCTAAATTTAATTTAGATCCTATGATCTAAATTACCCATGTGAATGATAGGATCTAAAGTAATGGTAACCATGCAAGAAAAAAAACAAAACATAAAACTGTGGACAGCAATTCAATAGAAACAACAGTCATGAAATAGCAGCCAGTCTTAAAGTTGAGTAAGAAACTGGCTGGAAAAAAACATTTTCTAGTTCCTTAGGAACTAAAGTGGTAGAGAAAGATCTAAACAATGAAAAGCTGTCCCTTAAAAATGAGCATTACTGGCAGCCATATTTAACAACTGCTCATTGGACTGAAGGCTGTACTGAATTCCTGTCATGGGAATCCTTTGAATTTCCTGAGGTCAACTCAGTGAGATTGAGCCTTGGGACCCTTGTGGCATCTGCTATCAAGAGAGCAAGAAGCAGGTCAGCTGGACTATTGTTCTCTGCTGCCATGATTCAAGTTTTCATCCCAGGTACTGGGAAGACCTGGGTGAAATATTGTCTCTGCCTTTAGTGGGCACTGCTTAGCTGTGGTGCTGCAGCTGCTGTCACTGTCTGTGTGTGGTGCTGGGCTCAAACCTTCTGTGGAAGATGGTGATGGTTTGCTTGTCAATCAAACTATTTGGCAGGTAAGGACAGCTGTGAAAAGGTGCTGCTTTCTCACACTCTTTTGGCACTCGTTAGAAAGGGGTATTCACAAAAATACAGAGTTTAGGACACTGCTCCTACCTTGGCTTCAAAATCCCTCTGGCACTGCTGGCAGGTTCCTTCAGAAACTGCTTTGTAGTGGATGGCTCAGGCTGTGTATGCAAAGATTGGATGCACAGTGGGACTCTGCTGAGGGCAGGGTCACTGCACACTGGGGTAGTACAAGTGATAATACTTTGTTTTTGCTCAGCTTCTACAGGCTGCAATAACAATCCTGATATTTTAATAAGATCTCATAATTTAAAATTAAACCTGAATTCACCACTTAAAGAGCAGCACAGGATCTTTGTTTTTGAAGCCTCTAACAGATAAATGGTGGATATGATGTTAAAGATCTCAAGACTGGGAGTGTGACCAATTTTCTATATTCAGTTCACTTTGATGAGAAACTAAGTTGAAACTACTATTGCATTGGTAATGGATATTTGGTAAGAATTTCTGTGCTGCCTGACTTCTACAGATACTTGTTTTGAATGACTCTTCATTTGGGGTTGGAATAAATGTTCTTCAAAGGTCCCTTCCAATCCAAGCAATTCTGTGATTCTGTGATTCATTAACAGTTCATGTGGAAGTGAATGATTGTGTACTGGGAGGTTCTGTCCCTCTTGACATCCTGTTCTTGCTTCATAAACCTTAAGTGAGATTTGTATACGTAGTAGGACTCACGAGCTACAGTCTGACAGAAATTAAATGTTCCTCCTTATTTTGCCCCAGGGAGAATTGTAGGTTACTGCTCCACCTTCAGACGTGTTTTTTCACGGCATGGCAGGATTGAGAGTTTTCTGGGAAAAATCTGGTGTTGCCTTTGCAGGAGCTGGGGTTGCTCACGTGAACCAATGCCACCAGTGCCGTGACAGAGTTGTTTGCTCCATGTAATACAGGAATTTGTATAGAGAATTGCAAATACTGCTAAAATGATAAATTATCATAACTACATTCTTATAAGGTGATGGCTCTATTCTATCCAAATAGGATGCATATTTCAAGACAGGTTCAGAGTCCTTTATCTGTTAAATGAAGTACTTCCAAAAAAATTACACTTCACTTCAAAATAAGGTATCATTTCCTGTGCAAAACAATGATATGTCAAACCCTTCTGACCCAATCAATTTGAAAATTCATTCAAACTGTAATTGTTTTGAACAGCCACCTCTTTGCTTGCATCTGGAAATACAACAAATCTTTACAAAATAAATATACAAAGAGAATGGTTTGTATTTTTTACTAATGGTTGTAGTTACATCAGAACACAGCAACATGCCAAAATAAAACAGTAGCACAAATAAAACAGTTTGTAGGTTGGTTTTTTTTTTGTTGGTTTTTTTTTTTTTTTTTTTTTTTTTGCTTTATATCTGGTGAGATTTTAATTGATAAAATTTAACACTCCAACAGTCAAAGAAGCCAGATTATTTCACTTAAAAAACAAGGCTTACAGAGTTTGGAAAGCATCTTAAAATTAGCTTTCTGTTTTTACTGGCATTCATGTTTTTAAAAAAGGCAAGCCTCTTCTTGTTCCACTGATAGATTTAGTGGCAGTATGAACGTTTAGTGATAATTGCTTGGCAACCCAATTTACCTCATATTTAGGAATATTTCTTGTTTGCAATCCTGTCTACTGAAGCCAGCATTTTTTTATGCCTAAATATGCCTACCTGCATATTTAGTGTTTTGCACATGGACCAAGGTGTGCCCTGTGATCCTATGCTGCTATTTTGGGTTAAGATCATGTGGAAGTTGCCTGCTATGGGACATTTGAGAAGCAATTTTTTTCTGAGCCACTGTTGCAAATCTTGCAGGTTTTTCGACTGACCATGACAAAAGTCTCAAGGGAAACAATATTGCTATGCCTAGGATTAGTTTTGCCAGGGTGAGTCTTTCTGGAGCCTAACAATGGGGAGAAAGCACAGTTTCCTTTGGTGGACATTAACTGCTGTTTGGGAAGACAATTGAAAATGAAAATGGTGAGGTTTATATAATTCTTATTTTTACTGATGCTATTAGTAACTTCAGTTATGCACTCTGCAGGTAAATTGTTGAATTCCTAGGGAATTTGTCATGAGGAAGGACTGACAGACTGGACCTGAAGCACAGTCTGTAGGAAGGGAAATATGTAAAGTATTTCCTATTTGTCACCTGGTTCTGCCTGCGAGAACATACACTGCAAAATTAATCACGCTGATGTTCTGATCCTGTAACATGTGGCCCCAGAGGTACTTTACTGAGTTTGTAGCCTACTGGAAAATTCATGTGTGCAGAAGAAAATACTTAATCTGAATGTTTGATCTAAGAAGTACTGGCTCCTTCTGTGTTCACGGTAAGAGCCATTCTTGCACATTATGTTTCATTTAAGGAGAGAAGCCATGAATATAAAGCCTTGTCCAATGGCATCCTGGCCTGCATCAGGAACAGTGTGGCCAGCAGGACCCGGGGAGGGATTCTTCCCCTGTAACCAGCATTAGTTAGGCAGCACCTTGAGTGCTGTGCCCAGTTCTGGACCCCTCAATTTTGGAAGGATGTTGAACTACTGGAATGTGTTCCAGTAGTAAAGGGTCTGGAACATAAGTCCTATGAGGAGCAGCTGATGGAGCTGGAGCTGTTTAGCCTGGAGAAAAGGAGGCTCGGGTGAGACCTTATCAGTCTCTACAACTGCCTGAAAGGAGGGTGTACCCAAGTGGAGGTCGGGCTCTTCTCCCAGCCAATAAGTGGTAGAACAAGAGGACCATGGCCTCAAGCTGCACCAGGGGAGGTTTTGGTTGGACATCAGGAAGAATTTCTTCACAGAAGGAGTGATGGGGCATTGGAATGGGCTACCCAGGGAGGTGGTGGAGTCACTGTCCCTGGAGGTATTTAAGTAAAGACTGGATGTGGCACTCAGTGTCATGGTCTAGTTGACAAAGTGGTGTTAGGTCATAGGCTGAACTTGATGACCTCAGAGGTCTTTTCCAATGTAATTGATTCTGTGAATATAAATGCTGTTTTATAAATAATTATATAAAAAACCCAAGTATAAATATAAATGTTAATGTAAATATAAATGTAAACATAAACATAAATATAAATATAAGTACAAATATAAAATCTTTCAAAAGTTTTCTCCAAATATTCTATTGTATTTTTGATCAAAGCTTCACTGAGTTGTTCAAGAGTGTTTTAGCCCTTCACTAAGACATGATGATTTTCTCCAGACATTATCAAAATTATCTTTCAAACATACTTAAATCTTTAAATGTAAAGTTTCATCCATTAACTCAACTTGAAAATGGTTAAGTCCTATAACTTGTTGATCTTTTTTCGTCCTTATTTTCTGTTTTTTCAAAGTAGTAGTTACATACTGGAACTTACGAAGTGCTGAGCACTGTATTCCCCATCAAGTAAATCTCTTAATGTTAATCATGCTCTGAAAAAAGCTGCCAGATTGGAGCTAAATATCTGCACATCCTCTGTGTTTCTCCAGCTGGGCACCTTCCTTTTTCCTCCCTGTGAAAAGATGGATGTATTGCCATGACATTGAGCTTGAGCTGGGGAGATTCAAAGCCCAGTTTGGTGTGCTATAGCCTCTTTTAATCATGGCTTTATTTTAAAAAATGGTGATAATAAATATTTTGTCTTTTTGATTCTGAACTCTTGGGATAGCATTTATTTCTTAGCTATGTAAGACCATTAAGACCTTACTTTCAGATCTTATGGCATGCTGTAAATAACAGCTATCACTTATGGGGCAGGTGTTTAACCCCTGGGCTGACTCTGATTAGGACTCCTATTACCCAGCTTCTGCTCACCAGCTCTGTGCAGTGCTGTGTAATTGCATAGCAAACAGTATTGATGCTTCAGATCAGATTTTATTCAGAGCCTTGTACTTCCAGATATGTAAAAGTAGGGATTGTCTTTACACACTTTCAGAAAGGAAATGCTTTAGACCTTTTGAAAGATGGATTCATATAATGAGCATTCATTATGTCTACACTTTAAAGTGCCTGTTTCCAGCATATTTCACTGCAAGTATAACTCAATTTCTCTCTACCTCTGTTAATAATTTTCATAATTGTAGGGTATAATTTCTTTTTTTTTGGTGATTTTGTGTATTATCTCTCTATAAACCGACCCATGTGAGCTCCACGTTGCCCTTTTCTCATTTGTTTCATTAAACATTAAATCAATGAACTTTAAGCAAGCCAAGGTTAGTAATGTAGCATTAAGTACTAATCCATTAAACACCCAGGCAGTAAATCTACTACGTACCTCTTTTAAAGAGGTTATAATATGCCATACAATTAATTATCCGGAACTTGACTACGCTTAATTTCTGTGAACTGCCAAATGGAACTATTAGTTGAAGACATTATACTTCCACTATGAGCAGAAACGCAACAGATTTTAAGGTCTACAACCCTTTTAGCAATCTCAGATGTATCTTGCCTACACAGCATCTTCTGTAGAATGTTTAGTTTCTAAAGACAAGCTCACATCAGCTGTTCTGATAACAGTGATTTACATCTGCTGGGTGGCCTGTCTGTCACATACCTACCTACATATGAGTTAGTCTGTTCTTCTCAGGCTCTTCACTGCTTCCTTTCCTAGTACAAGAGGCAGAAGTCTGATTAGCATCACATAAAGCAGCATACTGCTAAATTGATGACAGATGAGTGAAGGCGGGAAGGCAGAACAGAATTACCTCTCTGTTGGTTGCCATTTCTGGAGGCATTTCTTCCATAAGCACAGGTCAGGGGTAAGAGTTCAAAAGACAGGTCTTTGCTGTGCTAGTACACCTGGCAGCAAGTATACTAGGGCAAAAACATCCCAAAGTGTGTGCATATAAATAACTCTGGGCTAATTTGAGTAGCCCAGTTTAAATTTCCATCTATGAGATGCTGGTGCTGCAGCATGCTGCAGTTGCATGTGATAATGTTGGTCATGCTTATGCTCTTGTCTTTTTGATATTGGACACAGAGTTGTCCTTAATATAACTAAATAAAACTGGGGAAAACAGAGCCTAGAAGTAGAGATTCATCTTGACTAGCTCACAAAGCTACTCACAAAGCTCTGCAGTATCCCCAAGAGGGAAGGCCATAATACTTTGTGTGTCACATGTAAAAATATTAGTAACTATTAGAAGAGGTAGGACAAAGCTTGTAGGAGATGCTGTTGCTTTAAAAGAACCCCACATGTTCTCCTTTGCTGTTTGTCTGTTCTCAGTTCATTCACAGAAATTGTTAGAGGTATATATAATATATATAATACACATATACATAAATGTATAAGAGGGCAGGGTTGTTTAAATTATAAAATAATTTGCATTAAAATGCATAAAGGAATACTGTTGCAGATGAAAAGAGAAAGAACTCTTCATTCTTTCTTTTTCTGTCATACTCTGTAGTCCCTGTAAAAGCCCTACAGGAAAAAATGTCTTCTTCTGTTTTGATGCTAGTACAGCCTTTTGGAAAGGGGTTTGCAAAACTGAAAAAAGTAATTTCAATGTGTTGTTAACCTGTTTTCTTGTATATCTCCATTTGCTTTTATTTAAGTTTTCAGTAAATCTCTCCTCATTTCTTTTCGTCGAAGGAAATGTCCATAAGTCATTTGAAAACAACATAACAAAGGGCAGGGTTGCCTGTGACATCTCTCACATGCACACCCAGCTGTTCCGTTGTCTTTGCTTGCTATCATCTGTCACCAGATGATAACAGAATAATTCCAGAGATACTGATAGTTTAATTAATTGGAGTGGGAGGGGCTATTGCTGTTTTTCCTTGTTTGTGGTGGCAATTCCAGAGGGTACTAATGCTATACATCTTTTCTGGTCTTAATGATGTGGGCTTTTCTTTGCCATGCGTAATTAAAATTCATGAGGTAGTGGGTTAGGAGATATTAGAAGAAGGTTCCTGTGCAGATATGTTACATACCACAATATAATTAATAGAACAGCAAGTCTTTAAAATTTACTGCTATTTGATTTGGCCATTTAATAGTAACTTCCAAACAGAAGTGCAGAGGGCTGAAAGCAGCCTAATTTTAAAACAAAAGCATCCCTTTAAAGAAACTTTTCCTAAATGGTTATAATTACGGATAACAATAATTAATTTTGATACATCATTATACATCTATAAAAGCCTCATGCTTACCATGCTGTGAAGTTTTTCTAAAAAATGTACCATGCCCTGTGTGAGCTCTTTTGATTTTCCCAAACCTTGAGGATTTCCCCCTAAACAGGGAAGATTTTAATAACACGAAATATAGTGAATACTGAAAAATCCACTGAGTCTTGCCCATGTTCTAAAAAGGTATAATTACTAAAATGGGGCTGAACGACTCTTAGTCCTCTTTCGTTCTGATATATTTAGCATTGTGGCAGATGATGTGGTTAACAAAGATGAACCAGATAGAAAATAGTCATTAGCAGTTTAGTGCAACATCATAACATTTTTCTTCACTGTAGACATGGGGTAAAAAAATGTCCATTGCCCTTCTGAATAGTCATCTCTTGGTGTGACTGGTTTCTAGGTTTCATGTATTTCCAAGACAGAGAAGCCTGCTTAGTCTAATTTCTATTTCTAGCACTAAAACTGCAGGATTTGCTCTCAACCTCTGAGTATTTATCAAGCACACTAAGACCAGGAGAGAATCACCCACCACTGAGTTGTTCCTCAGCAGAGATTTCTCAGTGCATGCAGCCCCAGAACCCTACAGTGTTCACAGCCATTGCTCCAGGCACACACCCAGGGAATTTTCTAGGCTGGGGAGTCTCTGTGCTGGTGGTTTTATCTAGCTGGTAAAGACACAAAAGAACAAAAAGGATGCAATTAAATATATGTCTGCTTAAAGTATTGATAATTAAACATCTTTGAAAATACCAAGAGATGGGAGGCATTCTAGAGTTATTCCTCATTTCCTGAGTGCCTGGGCAGCATTGCATCCCCATGTCCTCTGACACGTGACAGTGGTGTGTTCTAACTCAGTTTGGGCTCTTACGTGTAAGCTGGTCTCTGGCCCTCTTACATGATGCTCTGGAAATCTCCAGACATTTCCTTCCTCCTTTTCACAGGGAAACACATTACTCCAGAAGAATGAGAACAATTTTATGTAAGTAATGGATTTCTGCTGCTCTCTGTGTCCAGTAACTCTTCAGAGCTGGGTAGTCAGCTGGAAGGCAATTCAGTAGGATGTCTACAGGCAAATGTAGACATTTATCAAATGATACAGATGTATTTTAATTTAATTTATTTTAAGTTTTCATTTTGTGTATTGTGAAGGTCTCAGATGAATAAACCAAGTGTCATCTGGCATGCATATTCTAGCTTATCTAAACTTCAAACTGTCTATTTGTCAAATATCAAACAGCCCCAGTTCTGTGTGTTATATAGCCCTAGTTCTTTATATGTGATTTTCTTAGAGGGAGTAAAATTAAGCAACTGGATAGATTATTTTAAAATGCTGAAGATTCAGGACAGCTGAAGATGTCCAGCTTGTCACAGCCTGGAGCAGAGCCTCTCTTGCTGCTGCTGTTTGAAGTTGTGTGTGTTTGGTGGCATAGGATGGTTGAGACTATGACTGGATTCAGCCTGTTCTGACAGCAGACGTCGCATGATATTCCTTTTTTCTCCCTTGTCTGGTGCAGGAAGAGCCTGCCTCAGCTATCCCCACATCCTTTCCAGGAGCAATGAACATCATGGGAGGCCTCGTGTCTCCCCTTCCTCTCCCCCTTCCTTCCTGAAAGCAGCTAGATTCCCCTTAACCCTACAGGACTCAGGAAGTACCAGGTACATGATGCTGAAAGGAAGGCAGCAGATCAAGTGCAGGGCAGCCTCTCTTAGCAGCGTTTTACAGTGGTGGGAATTGCACCAGCAGCTCCCAGTGCATTATGTAATGAGCACTAAAGCACTCTGGTATCTCTGTAAAGCACTGGCAAGTGGTGCTTGGACACCTGCTGGTATTGGTTCAACTAACATTGAAGTTAGATCCCTTGAACTTTCAGTGTGGTTATCTAAGTTTTCCCTGTGACTTTTTGCCAGTACCAATGGCCTGTCAAATGAAAGGCATGGTGATAGTGAAGACAGTTTGGTGTGATGGAGTAACATGGTTAAAAGAACATAAGGTTTTAAAAGAAATTATGGTGCATTGCTCCTGTAGGTGAAAGCAAAAATAAACCCAAACCGAAGCACACATCTGACATTAGATGAGATTTGTGCCTGAAAATACCTTTTATCCTCTCATTGAGATCTCTCTTAACTCTTTCTGAAGAGTAATAGATTAAAATTGATCCAGGACAACTTACTAATGATTTAATCAAACTTGCATCTGTACTCTGTGTTTCTCAGCTGAACTAATTTGAATGCAAAATCAAATCAAAGTAGTGACCATTGTGCATAGGAAAGAACAAAGAGAGATTTAACTTTATGTGCATTGAAGGTGTTTTGAGCTGTGGATTTAAGTTATCAACAATCTATATTTGGTTCAGGGCACAATGACGTATTTTACAAGATGTGTCACAAGTCAGATTTTTCTGCTGTAATTTCTAACCTCAGTTTTAAACAGTCAGCATCATCTAGAATTTAGAGAAAAAGAGCAACTCATCACCATGCCAATGGAACAAAAACTGCTGTATGATTTAAATACCTATAGCTTCATCATTTACTCAGTTGTATGCTTTCAATTTGCTAAGCATGAGGTTGGTGATTAAACTGGTGCATAATTATTAGCAACAGAGAGACTGTTGTCAGATCTCACAGTCTTCTGACCAGGTGCAGGCTTCTGGGATTCAGTCAGAGCCTGTCTGTCAGTGTTATGAACAATCCAGCAAAATAAGTGACTGATTTCCTGCTATCATCACAGAGGCAGTTTTCAGCAGATTGTCACAGTAAAACTCTGTTTCTGAATAGTGTAATGAACATTCTGATGTTTGCAAAAGCAATTTTTTATATATAGACAAGTGTGAGTGTAAAAGCATTAACAATCTGATCCCAGTATCTGTCTCTCCAGCTCCTTATCTGTATCCTTTCATTAATATCCATCTATTTCACTCTAATGTCAAAGTCAATCAAACACTTTGTGATAATGCAAACAGAACTGAAGCATGGCCTGCTAAATTAATCCAGTGTGATGAAGACTTCAAAAGATTAAATTTCTTTGCTCTGTTTCTTCAGCACACTTTTATGATCAAAACCTAGGTGGATGGTTTTCCAAATGTTTATCCAAATCTCAAATTTAGGCAGGATAATGTAGTCTGTGCATTGAAAGAGCAGTGAGTTTTTGCTCCCTACAAGAACAAATTCATTCTGGATTCAGAGTGTCTTTGTGGGGCTTGAATCCCATGTCTTTGCTGGTGCCCTCAGAGCTGATGGCTCATTTGCTGAGCTGGTAGGTGCAGGAGTTTTACCTCATAGAGTGGGGAGAGGTCTGTCTGATGCTTTCTGTAATTCCTGACAAGGGGCTTACTTATGTTCATCTCTTCTGAGTACATCCACCCTCTCGTTTTTGTACTTGCTGCTGCTTCAATAATTTACCATTGGTGTAGGAACAAGGATCAAGAGCAGGATCCCTGCAGCCAGAGATTGGCAGGGCACATCCCTGGGCTCAGGCTCTCAGCTCCTTGGGCACTGTCTGTGCTGCACCTTGGCTGGGGACTGCAGGAGCCAAACTCTGTGGGTGCAGCACTGTGCCTGAGTACATATGCATAACATAAGTATGTTACACATATACCTATACCTATACCTATACCTATACATATACATATACATAAGCAGTATCATGGCATAGCAGGTACATATAGCTACCCAAGTCTTGGTCTGGACCTGCTTCATGTCCTGCCAGCTCAGAAACAACAGCCCTTGCTCTGGAGAGTGACAGCTAGTGTGGAAAGCTGCATGGAGCTAAATGACCAGACAGCTAAGAAAAGACTCAAGCTGGTAACCTCAGTTTGGACAAATCATTTTTAGAGGATGAGACTCTGTTTTCTGCAGTGTGCCCTCACTTCTGCCCCTTTCTCACTGTAATTTGTTGTGTAGTTTTGATAAATCAATCTAAATACACAAATATAATAGGCATCCAATATAAAAATACAGGCTCTTCATTGAGAAGAGAAACATTTTGTCAATGTGCTTTTAAAGTATTATTCTGCAGGATAAACAGTACCATGTTGGAGAAAGCAATCCATAAACACTGTCTTCCTCTTCAACCATAGTGTAAATACGTTACTGGACTTGACATTTCTACCCCTCCTTGAAGGTATTCATCTGATGTGCCAGTATTGGAGATTAATAGATGTTGAAACTTTCAAACGCATCCTATTTGTTTGTGAAATAGAAACAACTAACCAGAAACTCATGTACAATAATTATACACTAACAAGCCTGTTTACTCTTCATCTCCTTTCGAAATATGTGCCTTGTTACACACAATTTTATAGACACAACAGTAAATAATGTTGAATGTTTTAAAAATAGGCCATAAAAGCACTCTAATTTCACTTAATGCATATATACAACAGTTGGAAAGAGGGGCCCATGTTCTCTCTCATTTGTGGGTAGCACAGAGCTGGAAAAGATTAGTAAGACCCTACAGAAGAGCTGTGTCCTACAGTTGTTGGGGGGGAGCATGTTTAGACTAAAAAATATATGGATTGAGCTGTAAAGACAATTTAAATACTGATAAAATGGAGGAAAAAGTTAAACATTCTATATTTATGAAATTGATTAATCTTTTATTAACAGTGACTTAAGTTCTGATTCAAGTAATTTTAATAGTCAAATCAGTCTAATTTTTTGCTTGAAAAACAATGTCACATTGTAAATTTTGTGGTACTGTGTTAATATCACAATATTTTTACTGCCAGTACTACTGGAAAATAATATTGAAACAAGGCTTCCTTTCCTAGCAGAAGAGGAAATCTTTCCAGTAAAAGTGGTTTTGCAAAGCTGTAGTTCTTTGAAAGTTGTAAGCCTAAAAAAAATTGAATCACAAAAGTAGGACTTGCATGGATCTTAAGATAGGAGCCTGGAAACAGGTTTTGGGAAGGAACCATCATCCTAAAAGAAATGGCTTTAGCACCTTGTTAAGGGAAATATATCTGTCAGCTACAATTTCTACTTCAGCTCATCAGCAACAGAAAGATGAAGGAGCAGGCTACTCTGGAAGCATGGAGGGAATTATACCTTCTGATGTTCTCCTAAATACTCATGTTTGTAGTGCTTCACAATTTTTTGGTGTAATATCCTTGCAGCATCCTTTTGAAGTGGTGAAGAGCCATGGCTCTCACTTTACCAATGGGAATTTGAAAATGAGGAAGTTAAACTCCTTTGATTTGGATCAAGCAGCTTGGTTTTGGTCACAGAGGAGATTTGTGGTGAAATGGAAAAAGAAGGCAGGCTGTTATAATCCCCAAGCTTATGCCCAGGTAGCAGGGCCATATTGTCTCCCAGGGAAACTGCTGGATCTGGTCTTTAGCTCTAATTAATTCATATTTCAACCAATTATATCCATATCTAACACAGCAGCTTGTCCTAGCCTACACTAAGAAGAGAGGGTCTGAAGAAACTGGAACATTTTAAAAGCCCTGGAAGAGGTTGCCCTGGCAGATGAAGCCTTGTGTCCAGCTTATAGGTAGCTAATCCTCTAAGTAACTCAGTGAAGAGGGTGGAGGAGGGAGAAATACTGGTTTGTTAGAACAATAAACTAGGTGGTGTAGTTTTCTTAAGTTCTGCTGAAAGATGGCAACCTCAAGTCTAACTTCTCTCTAAAGTCACTGCAGAGAGGTGAACTTCTGTATGGCCCTGACTACCTGCAGAGGTGTGTGGGGCCTTTCTTGAATCACTGCATGGTTGATACGAGGCTCCTCCAGCACAGGCACCTTGGTGGCTGAGTTAGGTTTCTTTTGCATTAGTTATGATGTTGATGTTATTTCTTTTCTTTCCCTGGTGTTTTATGTAGCTCTCTGGGATGCAAACAGGAGAGATGTCAGCAGCACGTGCTGTAAATTCATGGCTGATGCATGCACAGTCAAAGTACTTTGGTGTTTCTGCTTTGACTAAGAATTCAAAATTCAGGTTTCTGATTCTCCTGTCCCTAAGGGTCCATAAATAGCAAGTCTGATGGTGTCCTGAGTCCTGGGAACACACACTGAACGCCTTGTGCCAGCCTGAGTTGAAAGAGCAAAACCTTCACTTGGGTGCTCCCAGGCTTCTGACTGCCAGCCAACATAGTTTTCCACATACCACAGTCACATATTTTATTTGCAAGAGTTACTTAATATGCTTAAAGAAAATCTGTAAATACTTGAAGACAAGTAATGAAAAAAGCAAAGACAGGTGCTTGAGGAAAAATAGCCAACTCTCAACACATGGTGATATTATTTTTATTTCAAGGTTAGCAATACAAACAGAAGGTTTTGGTCATTTCTTGCTGAACAAATAGCTTCCTTCATCATCATTTCTTTCCTGGTTATTCTTTGAGAGAGGAAATGAAGGAAAAGTAAGAAGTGGGAGAGAAAGAGTGGGTTTGCAGTTGACCTGACAAACATTTTATCAGGGCTTGTTGCAATAGGACAAGGAGTAATGGTTCTAAGCTGAAGGAGGGTTGATTTAGATGAGATACAAGGAAGAAAATTTTTACAATGAGGATAAAAACACTGCTCAGAGACTGCTTAGAAGGATGATAAATGTCCCATCTCTGGAAACATTCAAGGCCAGGCTGGATGGGGCTCTCAGCAACCTGATCAAGTTGAAGATGACCCTGCTTGTTGCAAGGGAGGTTGGATAAGATGACCTTTAAAAGTCCCTTCCAACCCAGACCATTTTATGATTCTTGAACAGTTTTAAAGGATGTTTTCATTTCCTCTGCTTATTTGTTCCCAGGAAGAGTTCAGACACAAGAAATCCACTTACTTTTATTCACTTGAGCCAAAATACCAGGATAATTGTACCTGATGGCAGAAGTGGTGACTGCATGTACTTTTGCAAGCACATATGCCTGATCCAAGCCAGAATCTGTTCCTGACCTATTTAACTCAATACAAAGTTTTAAACAAACAGATAATTAGAGAAATAGTTTATTTCAAATATGTCAACTATTCAAGGCTAAGTTTCCCCTTTCTAGTGGTATATTTTAAGAGGTAGGGAGATACTCTTGTTATCAGAGATGTATCTTCTTCTCATTTTAAGCTGAAAAAATAATGGAAAAAAAAGGAAAAGAAAGAAAGAAAGAAAGAAAAAAAAAGGATACTTTTTCCAAGCAAAAAGGCAGGTGGCATTTTTTTCTGAGAGACACCATCAAACAAACAAAAAATTCAATTCAGTTTTTATCTCTTAATACCAGAAAGCAAGGAAGGTTCCATTTGGGTCAAATGTGTGAGCTCCATGTCTGGCACAACAAACAAATATTCAATGCATTTGTAATTTACCCTGGAAACTGACTGGTCTGATTGAAACTAATGATGTCCGACAGTGCAGGGCCAGTGACTTGGCCTTTGCTAATGCACAGCTAACCAAGATCTACCATGCACAGATACTGGAAAACCAATTAGTTATTCTAAGAAGTATTGGCAGATAAAATGCCCTGATTAATCACACAAAATATATGTAGTCCCTTATTTCTGTAAATCCTGTTTGAAAATGATCACTAATACTACTGAGTGAACTCCTTTAGTTGCTGGATATCCCAGCAGGGTTTTTTTTTGAGCCAGATATAATTTGAATATCATTTGATACATGAATCCTTAGGAAAGAACATAGCTGTGCATATAAGCTGATGTCAAATACGTTTATATACATAAAATGTCTATGTGTAAGCAACAAGTGAGGTTTGCTTACTCTGCTGTATATCATAGCAAGCTGAGGATTATTAAATTACAATTGTTACATCATGCTAATTTATTTTTTATTAGCAGCTTACCAGAACATTTGACTGCAGAATGTGCTGTTTTCCTCTTGTATGTTTTCAATGCAGACATACTAGTATGGTAATGCACTAGTGCTGAAATAATTTAAACATGGGAGGTTTACCCAGCCTTCAGATGACTTGTTAGACTAAAATTATACTTGTAAAAAGAATTCTGTTACTCTTTCAGTGCATGGATACTAAACAGTAGAGAGTATCTTTTTTTGTTCCTCCACAGAATCAATAGGAAGCAAAGGAGACATATTTCCCTGATGGGAAATCACATTCAGGGTTTGGAAAATATGTTTGTTTATGCAGCTAAAGGTGAGAGAGATCAAGAAGAATAGGTAGAAGAGAGGTTGAAAACCAGCTGAGATAGTTCAGGAAGATGAATACATAGTGCACATCGGGTTATGGCATTTGAAGATCCTTTTTGGATAATAATTTTCTTCAGTGAAGATGCTCATCACAAGCCAGAAAAACAACTGTGCATCCTAAAGAGGGATCCATCTGCCATTCATCCACACACAAACACTACCCATTTTGTCTGACCCTTTCCTCTCGGGCACAGATCTTCCTTTCTCAAGTTGTCAAGAAGGAAAAACAAATTACTGCAGCCCTTGTGAGAGTGAACTTAACTTTCCTCTTCTACTCATGAGTTCATGACTAGTGACTGGAAGGAAAGAGCACCTGTACTTCCTGCTTTCTGCCTGCATCTCTTCTCTGGCTCTCACAAAGGGCCACCCAGAGATCAGAGGCTCTGCTTGTTGTCAGGCTTGGAACAAGCTTCACGGTGACTTTGTTTGGGTCGAAGCTTTTTGATCTTCAACCACTTGTTTGACGGTCAAAGTAGACAGAGGACAGCAGACAACCATGCAGAGAGCTCCCAATGGAAACATGCTGATTAAGACCAAATGCCTGTGTTTTCTTCTCTTTTCTCATGCTGAAGATTTGGCCATTCATGGATGTTTCTGTTGACATTGCTAAAGCACCCCATTTCTCTCTTTTATTTGATCTGAACCTGGAAGCATGCTGGGCTCTCATCCAGAAAACAGCTCATGAACACTCACTAAAAATATATTCTGGTACTGTTATATCCAAACACATCTGTCCAGCAGATACTGTTGCACAACAGAGTTTACAGGCTGCCAGTTGCAACCCTGGAACCCAGGAGTTGTCACTAAGAAGTTGATTTAAAGGGTAGCATTCAGCACAGGAGTGAAAGCACATGGGGAGCCTGTGGTTTCTACCATGGCCTCCCACTCTACAGGTCTCTCAGAACATGGAGACCCTTTAGTCCAGGATTGGGAGTAAGCAGCCATAACAAATTTAAACCTATCTCTGCCCTGCTCTTGCAGACTACCTTTGAAGCTCAGCCATTGAGGATCCATTGAGGGGAACACCCAAAAGCAAAGGTAAGACTTTAAGAAAGGGGGCTCCTGTGGCACCAGGACCGGAGCCCTGTCCTGATGCATCTTGCAGGTAGATGGCAGGATACCACTGCTCCTGCGGTGTGTCTTAATGAGGTGTTGCAGTACTTTGCTTGGGTAAACACTGATGTAATGTAAACAGTTCTCTGTCCAGGAAGAGATGCCTTGGAAGCATAGCTGGCTTTCAAGCTTTTTCTTAAGTAGATGTACAAGCTATGAGGAGAAAAAAAAATGCACAAAAATAATTACCAAAACCTCAACAAACCAAAACTGAACCAAAGCAAATCATACCAAAAAACCCTAAAACAACTCAACAGAAAACCCCCCAAAATCCACCACCAACAAAAAAACCTCACAAAAAAAAAGCCCCTAAAAACAAAAAACCAAAAACCAACCAAAAAAAAAACCAAAAAAACCAAAACCCCCAAAGAGACAATCGGAGCAGGTTCATATCTGCCTCTGTTCTTGGTAATAGCTTTAAGATGTTAATGAAGTGACTGTTGTTTTTGTTCAAGGAAAACATGTTCTTCATATTTTTGCTATACAAAACAATGAGAGGAAAATGTATTCAATTTTGTCTCACTCTGCCTTCACATAAAATTGCTTAGTGTTGTCTCTAATAAAACTAAAAATGAGGAACGAAAGTACAGATTGCTCTGTGCAAGGTCTGATTTTTTTGTGTGCATTATATTAACTATCTCTGCCCAATTTTGTGATAATAAGGCAAATAAGAAAAAAGCCTCAGTTGAAAACCCCAGCATATAATCAGCAATTACAAGTGGATAGTGCTTCATTGTAGGGGTTTTTATGATCATTATGGATGGTAAGAGTCTTGTTTAAATATTTGAATATGATTTCCCAGAATCAGTTAGGTACCCTCTTTATAATGACTATTGATGGAGCTGTCTGAGTACTCACTACCCTGTTTTTTGAGACTGTGGCCTCTGAGATCTGCAATGTTAACTTATCATCTGCCTCTGTGCAGGGCCACTTTCAGCCATGGGTGGATAATGGGGTCCCAGGGTGGCACCACTACAGGAAAGCTCTGTAGAGCTTCTAGAGAAGCAGAGATACTTCTCCTATAGATCTATAGGATGATCTGCATCTCCCCAGCCTTAAGTTTAGCAAGAGACTAGAAGGCTGTGTGACTTACTCAAAATTAATCTCTTCCTAAAATTCTGGGAGGCAGTCTAACTAACATTGAGCTGGAATGAGGAGATTTGTATGCTGCAAAAACAGATGCAAAAAGAAAGTTACCTCCCTGTTCCACGTTCATAATTTCTAAGATTTAACAAACCCCTGAGAAGATTATAGACATATTTAGCCTAGAAAAGGACTGATAAAGAAATTCTCCAAAGTTTAAATATAATAGAATTTTGATGGAGGACCATGTAAGTTCTAAGAAAAGTCTCTAATATGGAGACCTGAAGACTCTCAGAGCTCTAATGAACCTCTCCAGAATACGAAGAAGCTGAACCGTACCTCTGAATTACCAATTAATGCTGTGGAAATTGATCACTTCCTTAAATATCATAGCCTTTTAAAGTTCTGCCTTAAGCACTTAAAACACACTACTATTTGTCAATAAATAATTATTTGCTAATTGATTTTGTAAAATTCTCATCTGGTAGGTAATTTATATGCTGGATTGGGCTAGGAAAAAAAAAGTAGTTTCTTTGTAACAAATGCATGAATGCTACAAAGGAAAGGGGAAAAAGATTGTTCTTCCTTTGTCAAGAAAAAGAGGGAAGATGTCAAAAAGGAGCTGAAAACTTTTAAAGAACTAGCTTGTGCACAGGAAGGAATCATGGTACTTTGATGCATCCAGCAGAAATTTTACACTGTTTATGTTAAAAGTGCATACATAAGCACACACTCATGCAAAGTGCAGTTCTAGGAAAGGTGCAGGCATATTTAACGTGACTAAAGCAGGCTTTGCCTTTATGACTGATAAAGACTCATTGATTTTACCCTTATGGACTTTGTCTACTTGTATCTTGGCTGTATTTCTGCTTGCACCTTCACTTGCAACGCCCAAGATCCTGGACTGAAGCTGGAAAATGTCATGTGCCAGGGTGACATATACTTCTGGGGTGGAGGACACCTCTGGCTCACCTCATCCTTTGTGTTTCTGGAGTCTGGTGCTGCTCTGGAAATGTCCTTTATTGGGGGTATCTGCCATCTGCTTTTGAACCAAATTCCTCCCGCTGAACACCGGTTCAGTGATCCATTTGCTCTCATCAGCTGCTCCACTAAGAACTGCTGGGGCAAGGGTAAGGGACACTCACTCTGGTGGGGTTGCAAAAAAATAACGCACCAAGCAGAACCAAATTTTGCCCAGGCACTGAATCATTTAGCACAAAAAATGAAAAGAAAAAGATCTGTGAGTTGACTGAAAAGACCCATACCTGCAATGTATTTGGAACTGGCAAACATTTCAGCTGCTCCTCATATAATGTTTTTGTCAATGGTTTACAATCTGTGTGTTTGGTTCCTGTATGATGAAACCCAACAGAGACATGCACATGAGAAACAGGCATCAAACCTTCTGAGTTAAATCCATCCTTTTGTAATTCCAGCAACACTTCCCCGTTGGATTTGAATACTCAACATTTACAGAAGAATCTGGATTGAGTTGAACTTGCACGAACCAAGCCAAATTTGTAATTACAAGGCCTGGCAAGGCATATATCTCTTTCCTGCTTATTCTGTATTTGCCATTGTTAACAGCGAGTGATTGCCTCTGTTATTCACACGCCACTCTCAAATCTATGGAGAATTTGGGGAGATGAGGAGCTTGATCTGAGACAAATTGAAAACATAAGGCTCAAATTAAAGCACTCTGCAAGTAAAGTGAAGGTTTTTAACTATCAAAATGCAGGAAGCAGTGGGTGGCAGATAGTATTTTCCCTCCATTTAATTTGACAGTTTAGGATATCACCCATTGTTTTTAAAGGAAGTTGGTACATTTAGATTAAATCTTGAATTATATACCATGCAGCACAGCCTTAGATATGTCTTCTCCTTTCGTTATAAACTGCTTCTATGAGGAATAATTCCTCTTACTGCTTTTTTTTTCTCTATCTTCACATGACTTCTGTGTTCATATCCCTTCTACAACCATCATTCTACACATTTCAGTGAAATTTTTTTTCTTTGTTTATCTGCTGCATGCCATTCTCACAAAAATAGTAACATTTCCCCTTCCAGTTATACTCAGTTTTGCCCCATAAATATGTAGTAAGGGCAGTAGTTCCTACATTTTGACCTGTTGTGTATTGCAGGCTGTAGGACTCAAATTCTAAGCTGATTTTTGTTTCATGTAGAGTAGTGGCATTTGAACTATATTCAGTCTTTGTTTAAAAGCTGATATTGTCATAAGATGTGTTTTTACCACAACCAAATTTTCTATCATGTTTCCATTGTCTCTCCAGCCTTAACTTTCATTTACCTGCTTTACTTTGTCTGCTGAATTGAATAACCCATTAACAAAGTTGTATTCCCTTGTAAGTACTTACAAACTCTTCAAAATCCTTTTTAACCTTTTCTTTCATTAACTAAGAAGATTGAGTTCCTGTAGCGTAACTAACAGATGCTTTCTCTTGTTCTTTAATCTTTCTCTGTGCTGCCCTGTTCCCTCTCAGTTACCAATGTCCTTTCCAGAACACAATATTCCAGTTGTGATTACATCAATGTTCAGTGCAAAACCAGGACCAGCTCCACATCTTTTTAAGAGATCAGGGGCTCCTTTTTTGGCCACAGAACTGAACTGAGAACATATGTTCTTTCCTAGGAGTTATGTTCCTGCTTAGATGAGATCTCATGTTCATAAGGGACATTGTTTCTCAAAATTGAGTCCCCAGAGATGCCTTACTTCCTTTGTTTCAAAGACATATGACCACCAGCTGGTCTGATTAAAGTGGTTTTTATTTATGTTCACCTTGCCATGTGGTAAAATTTGGCTAAGCATTGAATGTTTGCTTTTATATTTCCCATTTTATGTGTCTTTCTGTTGGTCTATGTATATGTGGGAGAAAGTGGGCAATTTTTGATGTGCAATAATATCATACATCACTTCTGACGCATCATGAAGTGCTCTAAATCCCTCTGCATCAGCCATCCATCATCTTAATTATATATTCCTCACCCAGTCTTTGTGTTATCTACAGTTCTCATCAACAGCGGCTTTGTGCTTCCTTCCACATCTCGAGCAAAAAAATTTAACTGGCATAGGACTGGATCCCCACTGAACTTCACTGAAAGCACACATCTCTGCAGTGACATTCTGGGATGTGAGCACTTGCCAGTTTTAATCCCTTTAATGTGTGTGGTGTTGATTCATGGCATCCTTAATCAGTGTTTTTTGTGCTATATGGTACTGACTGCGTAAGACATCTTGTAGAAGCCCAAATATAGTGACACCATTAGCTCTATCAGGCAATTCGTAATCTCATCAGAGAAAGATATCAAGTTAGTTTGATGGATCTATTTGCCAAAAAACCCCACTGAGTAGTGTTAATCATACTGCTTCCCTCTTATGCCTTACTAATTTGTTCCTGTATCAGCCATTCCTTTATTTTGCCTGGGATTGATGGTAGTCAGTCTGAAAATCTTGAATTACCTGAGTTTGATAATTTATTCTCTCTTAATTTTTATTTTTAATACTGATGTTACCTTACTTTTTCTCATCTTCTTGAACTTTCCTGGTATTACAAGAGTTATTGAAAAGATCAACACTAATGGTCTGGAGGGGCTTACACATAGACTCCTTTTAGACTCTCATATATTCATTTTGAGACTGAGAGCTATAAATATGTCTAAAATCAGTAGCTCTTATTTGACGTCTTCTGATGCACTGTTGGAGTGAAAATTGTTTCATGATTCTCTTATGAAATGATCACACCATCTGATCCCTGGCCAAAGATACACCAGTTATTTATTGAATGCTTCTGCCTTTTCTGGATTATTCTTGGCAATTTTATAATTTCCAGTCCCACTGTTAGTATTCCTTTTGCTCCCTTTATATTCAAAATGTCTTTCTGACTATTGTTAACCCTATTTACCACAGATTTGCATTCCTTGCTTCACTTACTACTTTCCTTGTGTTAAAAGTCTTAGATTGTAATCTCTATTCAAGTCTACATAATCAACAACTTTTTTTTTGGTTTTTTTTTTTCCCCAAATGTGACCTTTACTTCTATAACAAGCAAGGATTGTTTTGTAGCTGATGTGGTCTTGAACATCAGTGGTCAGTCACCCATTCACACTTGTGTCTCCAGTGATTTGGGCTCATGAGGGCTGGCAACTTCCTTAAAATAATCCCAATGAAGAAATGAAATAGTTCAAATAAAGTGAAATAAAAGTGAAGAAAGTGAAATAAAAGCAAGAGTTCTGTAAACAGTATAGGCTTCCAAGAGGAGCCACCTGTGAGAGGTGACCAGGCTGTTCATTAGTTCAGACAAGAGTACCCTGTCTTAGGGATGAGAAAGCAGTTTAGCTGTGTTGACAAAAGCTGTGCTGATACCTTGACTTCATGGCCAGAGAACTATCCTGGGTCATTGCAGTTGCTAATGCAGGTTTCCTCTGTGCTTGCAACTACCTGGTTGAGTTTAGGGAGACTTTGTTTGACTTTTGCCCAAATACTGCTGCTAGGTGTACTTAAAAAAAAAAAAAATCTAAAACCTGGGAATATAAACTCAATAATATCATCATGGCAAGGCAAAAGTAGTGTCATATTATTTTTGCACTGCCAGGTCAGTACATCAAAAGCAAATGTGTTTTTTCATCACAGTGGTGAATCTACCACAATTGAACAGCACCTCTGAGTGTGAGAAAACTACAGTAGAGACTGGTTTGACCATTGACTTGACCTTTAAAAGTGGATCATTTTTTTAATGTGATTTTTCTTCTGCTCAATAAAAAAATAATTGTCTGGAAACTTCTGAGAAATGTAGAACTTCTCTGAAAAATTAAGACCATAAAAAAAAATACTGAACACGTATCCAAGCAAATGCCAGAAAATCTTTGCAATAAATTTTGTGACCGTGTCACAAACATTCTTATAACTGGAGAAATTTCAGCTGACTACAAATCTCCATCAAGTCTTCTATGAAATAAATAAATTAATTGAACTATATAGTTGAGGTTTTTTTCCTTGAGAACAATGCTCTGTTGGTTCCATTTGAACACAGTGAAGTTTGCAAATGATCACAGGTTTGGCAAGTTCTTACACACCCAGAAACAGACATACAACTAATTTAAAAGATATGAATGGTTTATATGGTTGCAGACAAATACTGTGGGGATGGGGGTACCTTAGGAAAATCAGATTTTTGGATATAGTGGATGTCTTTCCCCCTCCATAATGAAGTACATGTTTCTGCACTGATTTCTGATTATATTTTGTTGATAATTTGATCTGTGTGTACAATGAGTTTTGTGCCAATATGTTGGTTGTGAATGATTGCTGACTCTTTAGCATTGAAGTGACAATCTTCCATTACCAGCAGGTCACAGAATTGTTGGGGGAGCTTGTGAAAAGTGCTGGCAGATGACAGCTTAATCACATCAATTGCTTCAAACATACATGGGCAACAAACGGGAAGGAAAGGATCAAGCCTGTGGAAAGAACAACAGTGCTATCTCTCAACCAAACCTGTCAGGATTCAAAAGATGGGCACCTTCTGTAGCAAGTGTGTGCTTTGCCAGATGCATTTTGCAGAGCAAAGGCTAAAAGCTGTACCGACATATTCTCCTGTGGCGCTTTCCTTGAAGCTTTGGAAATTCTGAGCTGGGTGAACACCTGATCTGCTCTCTTCTCTGCAGACCATCCCTCCAGGTATCAGCAGAGCCCTGGTGCTCTGCATGTAGCATGCCTGGCATTGTGCCACCTTGGGCTTTCAGCCTACAGGTGGTCCCTTCATTTGACCCACTCTGATGCTTCCCAAAATAAGGTTCTCATTCGAGCATTACAGCTCTCCTTTGTATTTTCCTGCTTTGGGTGAAGGTTAGCATATTGCCTAAAGGGAGCCAAAAGTATTTCAGTCTGTTCCTTCTCTCATGGGAGAATGTAGAAAGAAAGACATTTCCACAAGATCTTAAACTCAAATATAATCATGATGATTACAGAGTGGGTAACTCCATATTTTCTTACATAATCTCTCAGCAGGCAACAATTAACAGGTGAGAACACAGCTAGCCCAGCAGCACCATATCACACCTCAATGGCTTCTATTTGTGTAAATAATATCGCTGCTAATTTTAATAAAACAATGTATGATCTCTATATTTTAAGATGACATTGAGAGAGTAGGATCTCCTGGAGGATTCCCAGTTGTAATGGACCTCTATCTTAGGTGAATTGCTCTGCAGCCAGCTGTCTTTTTGATTTGATGACAAGGATTGTCTGGACCAGTGCTTAAAGCAAGAGCCTACTTTGCCTCTGGATAACCAAAGCTAGCAGAGGCAAATCCCATCCTGTATTACCCTGAAATGAAATAATCTATCACCCCTTCTCCAAGCTCAGATCTGCTTTCAAAAAATCATGCAACTTTGGCACTTGGGGTTTCCTGTGCTGTATGCCATGACAAGCAACAAAGCATTCAACACACACAAAATTATGAATCCACACAGGAGAAAGTTAACTCCCAGCTGTGTCAATGTTGCAGGACAGGAAGCAAAAGTAATTCTGACTGTGCATGGACTGTGAATCTGCTAGGAGAGAAGATGGGGGGTTTTGAGTATAATAACTACATTTTAAGCAGACAGATGTTTTTCAGCTCCAGTGCCTTGGATGTAGATGAATTCAGTTCTGTACACATATCAGTATGTGGTAATACTCTGCAAATGAACACACATAGCAGGCTTTTTCAGAAGCCTTTGCTTCTGAAAGATGTCTTTCTTATATCTGCCTCTCTGATTTACTCCCTGCAGGTAAGAAGTGTGACAGTTCTCTCTGTGTGTGTTTGATTGGATTCTTCAGTCCTTGGCACAATCCCATCAGCCTCTGATATCTCTTGTATTTCAGGCAAGTTTTTGTTGCTTCAGTTTCAGGCAAAGTCACTCAGCACAGTCTTACAGTGTAGCCTGTCTGGATTTCTCTCACTTTTCCTCCTATTTCCCTCTTTAACAGGATTGAAGTCAAGATGTATACTGAAGCAGAGAATGATTAATTCTAGTAATTTTGGCTGTCTTTAAATCATGACAACTTTGCCAAGTTCTTAATCTTATACAAATGAAAAACCACTTTCTTTCAATGTGGAGAATGTGTTTATTTCTGCTTTAGATGCTTAATACACTTGCTTTAAATGACGATCTCTTGTAAGCTGTTCCATACTGGCTTTGGTCTCAGCAGTAGATATGTTGCCAGAGGTAGCATTCGCATCTCCACCCTGCTAATCTGTCAGGGGTCTTTTGTTGTCCTGAGGAAATGGGAAAGGGAAAAAGGTACAGAAAAACAAATGTCATTACAGTTGCAAGTATTGGGTTTGGTTTGGTTTTGTTGCTTATTTGAGTATCATTGCGTTACTGTCAAAACTGCGCACTGCACTATATGTCCTCAGGACCATTGCTCATGCCGCTCTGACCTTGTTGCAGCATTTCATAAGTCTCTTCGGCTGTGTTTTCTGGAAAAGAAAAACAACAACTTTCATTATGAGATTCTACCAGGCTTTATTTTTCTGATTTCCAGTCATATGTTGCTGCGATTGTGAGTCAAATGCTTGCAGGGCTTTTGCTGTGAAAGCTATGAAAAACATTGCTTTAAATAGCAAAGAATTTATTTGTTTTATGTCTTGGGTCTGCAGCTCACAGTCAAGCAGTTGTACAGGAGCCACTTGTGCATCACCAGAAGTCGTTCAAGCCAAGAAAAGCTGCTTTTCCCTTCCCTTCCCTGCTGGAGGGCAGGAGGTGTGGCACAGAGGGGTTGGTGGCTCAGTGTGGTACCTTGGTGCCTGTGGTGTCACATCACCACGGCATGTGAAGGCACTTCCTGCCTCAGTGTGTGAATCATAGGCACAGAGCGATTTGCGTTGGAAGGGACCTTAAAGATCATCTAGTTCCATCCCTCTGCCGTGGCCAGGGACACCTTCCACTAGAACAGGTTGCTCATGGCCCAATCCGTGCTGGCCTTGAGCACTTCCAGGGTTGAGGGATCCACAATTTCTCTGGATAATCTATGCCTCACCACCCTCAGAGTGAAGAATTTCTTCACAATATCTAATATAAACCTACCCTCTTGCAGTTTAAAACCATTAAGCCCTTGTCCTGTCACCTATCTCCCTGGGATCAGTATTGGGCTCTCCTGGTGCTGCAGCAAAGGTGACATAGGGGCACAGGGAGTCACATCAGAGCTGTAGATGGTGCCAGTTGATGATTTAATTCCTGCCCTGTAATGCACAGCAGGAATGCTGTGGGACTGCTGCAGGACACTGCTGGTCCTCATAGTTTGCTCTAAGATACAAAACCTCAGCTGCTGGTTAGGATGTCCCTAAACCAGTTTTATAGAAGTTGAGTAAAGTTTACAGCGGAAATATAATGACACGCTTTTCCTGTTCTGACAGTTCTAGAAATCAGCTTTTATATCTCATTGAGGGAAGGATATATGTGTCATTGGTTTGATCCAGAACTTTTTCATTTCTCTTCTTTTTTCATGTTGTTGGTGCTTAGACAGGCCCTACTTTTTGGTGAAATATTACAAATCTGCTTAATGCTTGCTGAACTTGCAAGGATGCCTCTTGAAAGTAGTACTGCTGCTGAGCAGACAGGAAGGGGGGTTGTTTTAGGATTAAAGGGTGTTCTGTTCAACTCTGAGTGGTAGGTACAGCAGAGGTGAGTAAAACTCATGGAAGGGGCACAAATTTGAAAATGTGGTTACTAGTGTGATGTATTAAAAGCACAATGAGAACCTTTTCTGAAAGTATTGCTAAGAAGACTGAAATCAGCAATACTGTAAGGTTTGTGAGAGCCTAATTGTGTGAAATTAACAGACCCATTTCCTGTCCAAAGAGGTTCAGATAAATTCATGTGACTACTGAATAATTATGCACTGCTTATCTGGCTGAACTTCCAGTCCTAATGATTCGGCATTTCTGGAAGGTTTGCTCAGCTGTGGAAACCTTTAGTGAGACATTTTAACTGCAAGAGCACAGGCAACATCAGCTGATAAAATCTGACATTACCATGTCTCTAGTACCACATAAATATTTTCTTCCTGGGGCTCCAGTTTTTAATGCTTTCTCCCTACTAGGAGATTGATCTTGTTCCTGTATGTGAAACAGGGACAATTAATGAAGTATTATGGAATGGTAGTTCAGGATCACTGATGCACACAGCCTTACTTCGGTACAGTGAGAAAATGACATTATGCATATTTATAATAATGAAGAACAGCTTTAGTTCCATGCTTGCTACAGAATGCATGTGATAAATAATGCTCTGCCCAAAGTTAAGCACACTAAATTTTGTTCTAATTAAGGCAAATATCATGCCCCTATTTAGTGCAATCAAACACATTACCATTAATAAATGACTTGAATTTTCTTTCACATTTATGCCGCTTGTAGAACAATATTATTTTTTAATTTGTTGCTATCTTGGAAGCCTTTCCATTCTTAGTATAGTCTGAAATTTGTACAATAAATAGCTGTCTATTAAATCTTTAAGTGTCATGACATTAAAATGCAACCAAATTTAACTGTCATGTTCCTTTTCACTGTTTTCCCCCATCTGTTCTGTACCCGGCATTGATACCTGCTCAGAGTTTGAAGCACGCATTTCCCTCTGAATGTAGTTAAATAGCTCTTGATTCATTAGCTAGGGTGTCAACTAGGAGTTGCACATCTGCAAGGCCACAATATCTGGCAAAGAGAAAACATGGCTATCTAAACGCTGCTACACCCAAGCTATGGCGGGGTCTTTCTGCTCTCTCTCCCAGGCCAAATTCTTTAATTCCATTTGATTCTCGCTGTCTTCCTCCACCAGCTTTTCTGAGTCTTACTCATTTCTTTCCAAATACTCTTGACACCTTCTTGTTCACCTTTATGGCCCATCTTAAAGCTGCTTGTGGGAAGTGCAGATCTGCCACTTGCCAGAACATAAATGCCTGCCTGCTTTTTGCAAGGACAGCAACACTGGGCAGGTATCCAGGCAGAGGAATCATCAACAGGTGAAATCGAAGGTGCAGGACACCTTGAATTGGGAAACCAGTCATAAAACATCCATTAAGAGTACCGAGACCCATGGACACTCGGTCTCATTGGTATGCCAGAGCCTATATATGTCTGTAACTTTAGGTGTAGGGTTTATTTCATTGATATAAAAATGCCTGTATTGTTTTCATTGAGATTATACTGATGATTGTGTTATCCAAAGTACTTTTTATCTATTATTTAAGGTTAATATATGTATTAGGGTAAGAATTGCATGACCCCATATAGATTTGCTGTATTTCAAAACAGAAGAGAGGAATTTTTTGAAACAGGGTGTTGCAGGATGGCTCCAAACATAAAAGTTTTCAAATACAAGAAAGGTATAAGGTGTATGATTTTCCTAAATGATGAAATTGGGCAAAGGTACATATCTGGAGCTAAGCAGTGCCTCAATACTGTTACAGAAATAGGTACTGTGGAAAGCAGGGTATTCAAAATTGGGGGTTCAGTGTTTTGGGCTTCCCATATTAAATGCTGAAACTGTATGGAAAGAAGTGTTCTCCTGGAGGTGCAGTGGGACAGGTAAAGTTTGACATCTCATAAATCTTTAGGCCACTCAGGATCCAAACTCAGCACAAGTTGGGAGACACTACTTCATCCAAAGGAAAAACACAACAGATGAGTTGATGGGGTCAAAGTGCTCCAGGGAAGAAAATTTCTCCCCAGACCTTGCTGAGCAGTCTGCAGTTGCAGGAGTTGTGTCATAAAGGAGGCAAAATTGATTCCTTCTCTTGCATTACAGAGAGAGCTTTCCTCACTCATGCTGTGAAACAAACTGACTGTTGGTGTGATCTGCATCTTACTTTTTGTGGGTAGCTGCTGCTCCAGACCCAGAATTTTGTAGAGGGACTTAGCAAGTGTGATGCCTTAATCACTTCCTGTGAGGAAGTAACTTATTGCTTGTACTTCATCCCTAGGAAAAGAGAAGGGATTTGTCCAGGGTTTCTGGAGATATCAACAGCTGACTGCCTGGGTGGTGGTCTGTGCCAAGATGTGGCAGTGGGACATAGTGTTGCTCCAGGGAATACAGACACAAATACCAGGGACTGTGGGGATGGAGGAATGTGGCTGCTTCTATATAGCCCAAGTAAGTGTGTGGATACCAGACTTCATGTTTATCTTGCTCTTCTGCTAGTCTGTTGGCTTTTTCCTTTTTGGACCGCCTTGAAGATTGAGAATGTGAAAAGAGTGGTGCTAGTGGGAGAGAAGCAACCTCGGTTATAAGCAGTGAAAGAGTTTAATGGTCAGAGTTCTGCAGACTGGTGGGAGATGGTTGTGCCAGAATCTTGCAGAAGCTGGTGAGAGCTATCATTGTGGCACACCTTCCCAGATGCTTCAGTCTCCAGTGCTGTCACCACTTGTCCCCTGCACCCCATAAAAGCTGATAAACTGGATCAATACAAGCTTTGGTTTAGCATCTTATTGGATTCAGCAGCGCAAAGAAGTGATGGAGCCAGAGCAGAGTTGCTCTTCAGAGAATTTGCAGTATCACAGGCATCTGGCTGTCACATCAGCTGCATCTGTTGAGCTGACGTGAGGACAACGTGAACACTGAACGTGCGGGAGTGTGCTGGTGGGAGGACAGAGAGCGTGGGGATGCAGTGAGGCCACTTTGTAAGATGTGATGTCACCCTGTGCACAGATCTGCAGAAATTAGAAACTAGAATTGCTGGCTGTGGCATGGAAGATTATTCACACACATTAAAATTCTTCAATCAGTGTGTGATTTAAGGCAGCCTGTAGTCTTGCTGTAAAGTCTGTGGCCAGTGCACTGTGGAGTCACTAAGATTTCAAAATACCTTTTGAGATTAGGCTTTCTGAAATCTTCTTTGCTTTCATGGATTGAAACAGACATCTTATGAGCTTAGTTGCACAGCACAAGAGCCATTTATTTGCTGTCTTGGATTTTTTTTAGATAATGTTGAGGTTCTGTTTCTGGAGTGATGAATACAATTCCTGGCTTTGCTATTGCAAACTGAACATAATTTTTCAGAATCTGCTGGATTATTATTAAACCAATAACTGCATATGATAATAACTACAAAATTTAATTACATTAGTATATAAATGATATAGTTTTAGAATACGTCTTGAAGCTTTTTGTCAATATCTCTAATGTTCTTACTGGGGTGTTTGCTATTTTGCCTTCAAATTAAAGCGAAGTAAGATATGATTTGTTATTTCAACTGGAATTAGTTGTTGGTCGTCAAAACTAATCAGATTATCTGTTGCTAAAGAATTAACCTTATTTTACTAATATGTAACAATAGTTTCCAAGTCTACCAAAAGCTTCGAAAAAATCTAAAGCTTTGTTTGAATTGGAATTATTTTACCCAGCTTCAGGCATGTTGTCTAGCCTAGCCCAGTCACCCAGGCTGTTCCTGTCACCAGTGCAGAAGGGTTACCAGAAGATGCCCACTCTGCTTATCTCAGACCTCTTTTGTATGAGGGCTCAGATCACTGTCAGGGTACCCATCTCTCCCCACTGACTCAGAACTGGAGAAGTTTCAGGAGGCATGTAAGTCTGACATTTTAGCTGAATCAGTCCCTGTAGTCCCATTTTGCTGGGACAAGCTCTGTGTCCCAGATTCAGCAGTGGTTCCCCTGGTTCCCCTGGGTCAGGACAGCTACTGGAAAGGCTGCTGTGATCCCATGGCATTGGTGAGCTGTTTTCTGTGACATGTGGCTCAGGCACAGAAATAAAACAGACTAAAGGCACTTTAGAACAAATACTCAGAAGGGAGCCCTGAACAGGGGGGCAGAGTGGGCATGGAGGGAGGTAGATTTGCAGATCTGCTGCCAGTCCTTTGGAAGTTAAACCTCAAGATTTGTTGTGGATGCCTTGGAAGTGCTCAAGACCAGGCTGGATGGGTCTCTGAGTAATTTGGTTTAGTGGAAGGTGTCCCTGTCCATGGCCTGGGAATTTGTAACTATCTGGTCTTTAATGTCTCTTCCAACACAAACCATTCTGTAGGTCCCTAATTACCCATTCACTGGGTATGATGTCTGAGCCTGTGGCACTGATTTGGTACTTTCGGTTGTCCCAAACCGTCCTGCTTTCTTGGCTTTATGTCCGACAGCACCACTGCTACGAAGCTCTAGCTTGGGGCTCCTCCAGTGCCACAGGAGCGGTGCCAACTCGTTCCCCAGAGCTCCCTTTCCCCGAGGAACTCGGGCACCGGGCAGCACGGCGGCTCCACAGGTACAGTCGGGCTCTCACTGCCCGTCCGGAACACTTGAAGAAGGATGCAAGTCCCGGGAGCAGAGCCCGGGGGCAGCCCGTGGGTGGGGTTCCCCGGGGCGGTGCGGGGGCTGCGGCGGGGCTCGGCAGCGCCCGCCCCCTCTGTGCCGCCCGGCCCCGCCCGGCCGGGGCCGCCGTGCCCCTCCCGGGGCAGGGGCAGGCGGAACGGGGCGGGGGGGACCGGAGCCGGCGAGGCGTGATCGCCCGAGGCCCCTCCTGCCTGCCAGGGAAGCCTTAAAACACCCCGGCGGGGCGCGGAGCCCGCACTCGGGAGCCCCGACGCACGGGCAGACGCGCCTCGCCGAGAGCCGCTCCGCTGCAGCCGCCGCCGTGAGTGCCGCGACGGGGCGGGCACGGGAGCGGGGGTAGGGATGGGAATGGGGACGCGGGGCTGTCCGGGCCGGTCAGGGGCTGCGCTGGGGCGACCGCGCTGCTCCCGCCGTCGGGGCAGGTGCTGACGGCAGCTCTCATCCATCCCGCCCCGCCGTGCAGATGCAGGGTACCGTGAGGCTGTGGGTGTCGGTGCTGACTTTCGCCCTGTCGCTGCTGGTCTGCCTGGGGACGCTGGCAGAGGCGTACCCCTCCAAACCGGACAGCCCCGGCGAGGACGCCCCCGCAGAGGACATGGCCAGATACTACTCGGCGCTGAGGCACTACATCAACCTCATCACCAGGCAGAGGTAGGCAGAGCGGGACGGCAGACATCCCCTTTTCCTACTCCCTGGGCTGATTTTTTCCTTGGCGAGGCTCAGGGGAGTAAGGTGGGGTGCCCCCTTACACTGGGTGTCTCTCCCTGCTTTCGCCAAGGACAGGGATGAAAACGTGGTGCACAGATTCCTTTTAGAGAGCAGCGCCCACGGAACCCTGAGTTGCCGATGGTTCCAAAGCTGAATTTCCGCCAAGTTGTCAGAAGGGACAGGGGTCAGTGCTGCCTCTGCTCTCTCAGCCTCTTCTGGCTCTGGCACAGACAGGCTGGCAGGCAGGAGCACGAACCACAGGGCAGCGTGCACAGGGAGAGCCCCCCAAATGGGAAAAGGTAACTAACCTTGGAGCTGGAGAGGGCTACACAGTGCAGTAGGAGCAGTTTCCCACTTCGGTCTCTGCCTCCGAGTCCAATGAAGATTTTGGTGAGAAAAAGTGCCCATTGTGGAGATGTAGTAGTTCAGATGTTTTCTGGCTTGTAGGCTACTTCATGCAACTGTGAGTGCCAAAAACCCCACCAGTCCTAACAAAAACCTCTCTCAAGATCAAGAACTCAAACACAGTCTGAAAGAGAAAAGAGTGTGAGCCCATGCCTTCCTGACTCTAAGCTGGCTTTCTGGGTTGACCGTGCTTGTTAAAGTAGAGGTAAAGGCTCAGCCTGGAAAAAAAAAGGACGAGTTATTATAAAAAAATTATCTTCTTTGATAAAAAAAATCATCTGTCCAGTTAGCCTGTGTGATTGATAGACGTTTCCCCTGAGGTCCCACAATAGTGTGTGACCCAGAAGAGCTTTGACATATTTATCTATTTGTTTAATATCAGAACCAGATGAGAGGTCTAAAATTAGGCTTTCATCTGTCCCTCTAGAATTCTGAATAATTAAATTAGAAGGCTGGCTATCATGTAACTGAGAGCTTTCCCAGCAAGTCCATAACATTGTCTGCCAGTGCACTAATACCATAAGACTGATGAAGGGGCTGATAGAAATCCAGTTCTTCAGTCGTGAACTTTTAAAGCAATATTCACAACTGGTTCCTGTGTGAGGCATGTTTCTGTGTGGCAGTCTGTGCTCAAATAATAACCTTTTGTCTAGATTACTGCTAAAATAATCCAATCCTCAAATTCTGCCTCTGCTGCCCTTTTCTTCTTGCATGTAGTGGGATCTCCAGCCTGGTGTCTCGTCCCTCCTTTTCTTTCTTTCATCTCCCATTTCAAAGGTGGCTCCTATCCAAAGCCAGGTCATATTTAAAAACAAAAATTCCTAAATCCAAACACAACCAAATGACCCCCCTTCTTTCTCTATTCAGCCTCCACTTCTGGTGTGCCCTGTGTGCTTTAATGTTGACTGTGTAGCTTTTATCCCAGTTTTATGAGTTGTAAGTACACAACTCAGAGACCGAAACCAGTTTCGTTCTTTTGCATGGATTTGGGATCTGAAATGAACTGAAATAGTTATTGTTTCTGATGGATAAAATTTAAATTTAATTCTTTAGATTTTACTCATATTTCCTAACCACCATTGTATTTAAAGGAACAGAGTTGACCTGGAAGTGCAAGAAAGCAGACAAAAGCACTACAATGACAACTTTGTTATACACATTTAAAAGTTGACTGCATAGGTTAACTAAAAAACCAAAAAGGTGTGCTGTTTCCATTAACAGTCCAGAAATAAAGCAATTGCCACCTCCATTTTGAAAGCTCAACTGAGCTCCTGGAGGTTTCCTGTTTCACCAGTGACGCAGTCACTTGCAAAATGAATTACTTTTGAAGCACTTTGGACAGGTCTAAGGATGATTGTTTGGTCTATTTCAGCAGATGTGCTCAAAGTTTTCTCTCTTCTTACAGATTTATATCTCTGCTTTTTGTGCATGGTACTGCTTGGGAGCCCTGTGACACGGGGGTGAGGTCCAGGAGTTCACCCTGCTCCTCCTGAGGGTGGGTGGGCAAGCTGTGCTCAGCATCTCGTCAGATCTGGTGCATGTATCTGGTGAGGTGAAGCAGTAAGAACACGCTGGTGAAGGAGGAGATGAGGAGATCGACGCTTTTTCTTCTTCAGATTCATCTGTCCTGCCTTGTTTAATGTTTTTGTGATTATGAATACCCCCCACTTCTACCCTCCCCAGCTCATCCTTCTGACTTTTGCTTCTGGACTGACTCAAGCATTTGAGTGCCATTCCCCTCTGAGCTACTGTGACCCACTGGGTCTTCACTTGAGCTCAATGAAGCTTCTTTCCAGATCATCCTTCTCTTCTTGTCTTTAGACCTTGTCCATCTGGCTGCTTTGCTCCCTCTCTCCTTTGAAATTCTTCATCACATCCATCTCAGCTTTAGACACCAATGCCTGTCACTTTTAATACCCCTTGGAGGTTACCTGAGGTAAACAGGTACTTGTATGGTGCAGGTGATAAGACCTGTTCCAGGCTTCTTGCTTCTGATGAGATCCCTTGTTCCTTATGTGCCAGGTCGTTGTAAGTTAACACAGAGCCCAGCACAGATGTGGACTCCTGCTCTGCAGATGTCTGTGTCTCTTTGGATTAGTTCCAGCTTTGTCTCTGGAACTGTCCTGTGGTCCTTGCCTCATACCCCTCTACCACATTGTTCAGGAAGCTTTTTTCAGAGTCCATCTTTACTTGAATCACTCCTCCTGCCACTTGCTGCTACCTATACTCCCTCTTGCTAACAAACTATCTTCTTTCCTTGTCACTTGCAGCTTGTTCATGAATCTGTGGCTCTTCTGTGCTGTAGCAAAGCAGTTAGGCCATTCCTGCTGGAAATGGCTTGAACTATAGGCAGGGCAGAGGGTATATAAAAGTGTGTATGTTTTGGGCAGTGCTGCTGCTCCTGCTTCATGCACACCCTTTAATGGGCAAGGGAGCAGATCTCCAGGGCTTTGAGTTTTTGACAGTTTTCTGAATCAGACCCACAGATGCTTCTGAGATGACTCAGCTAGTGTTGCCAGCTCTGGACATCGATGGGTTTTGAGTGCTAACACCCAAACTTCTATTGGAAGCTTTGAGATTTGGCTGAGCCTGACATACTATGTCCTTATTCAGAATAAGTATGTTTACTCCTTAAATCTCTTTGACTTCAGCTGGAGCTATGGGTTATCAACATGCCCCAAAGTAGACCTCAAATGGAATATAAAAACTGACCAGGTATTTTCACCTGGCTTGGAATCATGATATTTCTAAGTCTTTTAAAACAGCCATGATTTTTTGATAAATGTGTATCTCGGAGCAAAAAGCAAGGACTGAAGCAGCTGGAGCAAAGACATCTCAAGGTATTTGCATCAGGAAAAAGAGACTGACTTTGTCTGTGGCCCCTATTTAGTAAGTTGGTAGAATGGATGTTTCCCAGGGGCAAAATGACAGGGTAGACAGGAGACTGACAAAGGAGGAATGGATGTTCTTTGGGCACCCCAGTTGGTTGCAGTCAGTGAACACCTTGTGTGCAGCTCTGCAGTGTGAGGATGTGATGGGTCCATCCAGCACAGGTAGTGGCACAGAGTAGCCAAGATTCTGAAGCGTCTCACATGAGATATATCTCCCCAACACAGTTATCTTCATTATTTGAGTGAATCTCTGCACTCCAGGTAGTTACTACCTATTTCTTATTCAAGCAAAACTTCCTGAGAGATTAGTGGGAGTTTTGTCCAAGTATGAGCCGCTAGAGCAAGCTTTGATTTGTTAAATTAGTTTCTTTAATCACAGAAAATTAGCTTCTTCCTCAGTTGAAGTCCATGTCACATCCATATTAATCAGAGCAGGGAACTAGAAAGAAAGAAATCCCTTTGTGGCGATGGAGTGCAAGGTATTTGATTCAGCATAGTGCCTGATTGCACTATTGTAATAGCATTTTACTATGTCTGACTGGTTCTTTTCAAATACCTGCTTTCAGCCAGCTCACATTAAGAAATTTAACTTTCTGAAACGGATGCTTTGTCTTTCTGGAGCACAGGTGATGCACTAAAATTATTAAAGAAAAAAGTACAAAAAAATTAAAAAGAGTTGAATAAAAGGATTGAAAAGTGAGATATGTTTCCACTTTTAAGGAAGTTACACAATCAACAGTTAAAACTGTTAGCTTTTTAAGTGTGGTTTGGGAAGGTTTGGGTTTGGTTTCTTTTTCCAAATCTAAACCACTGGAATGACTGGGGTCACTGGAGAAACATTTTGATAGCAGTGCATAAATCTAAGTCCTTATTTACACCTTTGATTTTTCTGGAATCAGAATTTCACTCAAGCAGCATTCACAAAAGCTGCTAATGTACTTTGTGATGGACAGTATTAGAATTAAAAAAAAAGAAGCAAATAGAAATCCAGCGGCTGTGTAAATACAGAACAAAGGTAGCCCCTTATATCCCATCTAATTGAAGAAGAACTCTGAATGAGCAAGTTTTCATTTCCATACCAACATAGCTCAAGATGATTACCTTGAGATAGCTCAGTCTTTGCAATCTAATGTGCTATGTGTTGGGCAGCCCCAAGTGTACTGACTGTCTTAAAAAATCTTGCATAATTTCCTGATGAAGGATAAGTGTAATCTAAACCAATGAGAAAATTAATGGGATGGTGGAACTGGGTTTGCAGGCAGGAATGACATGCTTGGAGGTCACATCACACACAGCTTCTTCCCTCTTCCTCCATGTTCACATCAGTAAGGTGCTAGGTCCTAGAGTATGCAGGAACAGCCATCAAACTGAGAAATATTCAGAGGTTCTCAATATTATAATGTAAAATAATTATGGAAAAAATGTAGAAAAATATGGAAATGAAATAAGAATGAACATTCACTCACATGGCTAAGCCAAATTAAAATTCTTGCTGGAAAGTGGTATTTATGTCTGTTCTATTTTCTTTTCTGAAAAAAAAAATCACTAATGGTTCTGTGCTCAGTCTTCATTTGTAAAAACTGACGTATACAAAAATATAACTTTTAAATTTTTTTCCTCAGATATGGAAAGAGATCAAGCCCAGATACACTGATCTCAGACCTCTTATTGAGGGAAAGCACAGAAAACATTCCTAGATCCAGGTATGTATGAAGAGGTCATTTGGATTTAACAGTTTCATTTGTTACCAATAAATATGTTTCACAGGGAGAAAACGTGTCACCAAAAGCTGGTTAATCATGTCCTTAAAACAAAACATCTTTAATTCCTTTTTTTTAAGAGATAGCAACATCTATGAATGCAAGAAGTGCTTTACCAGGTATGATATAGTTCAGACTCCTCATTTCCTGATTTTGGGGGCAGGCCATACCTGTTATTCAGAGGAAGGGAAGCATTGCCATGACACTTGCCCCATTCTGGGCATTTTCACATAGAATTGTATGCCAATGTCTGTTGATGATTCCTTACATATTTGAGCACCAAAGACAGCATATTGCTACTCATTTGCTGCTCACACAGGTTTGAATTTTTCCTCTGAAGATGTGTAAGGGGTAAATATGCACATACATCAGCTCATACACAAATGTACAGAGGTGACTTGTCTTTAAAATACAATATTTCACATTGGTTTTGTATCCAATATTTTACAAAGGGGAAAAAGGCCTTTATATTTCCACTTGCACTTGGTTTGAAGTAACAGTGGTGTTTCAAACAACACTGGGGTTTCAAATGTGCATAACGTATTTATCTAGTTAGGTAATGATACTTCAGCCATAATGTAAGATACTGTAGTAGTGACTGCAATTTACACAGCTGAAAAGTGAGTGTGTTGAAAACATAAGATGCAGGGGGAATTCTGACTCGTGAAGAAAAATACTAGTTTTCTCCACAATCCAGCATGAATGAGCTCAGTTTAGGCCTTTTCTGATTGTCTGAAGTTTGCTGACAATACTTCTACTGCAGAAATAAATGTTTTATGCAGTTGTCTTCTCAGGAGTCTACAAGCAAGTGCTCTGCAAAGGCTCAGCTAGACTGGTTGGGTACTTAAACATAATAGCCTGTAGCATTGAATTGAGGGCATGATCATGACACTGAAAGGTGACCCAAAATTTCTACTGCCATCCAGGAGGTTGCCCATGAGACTTGCAGTTCTGCGTGTGGAGGGAGCGTTGTCTGATGGTTTGATGACTAACCACAGCTGTGGGGATGCAATTTTCTCTGCAGATGCTTATCTAAAAAACTGCATGGAGTGCAGTGAAATGTATTAGACTATTTTGTGTTTGGTAATGACAAGGCAGAGCCCTCACATAATGGGAAATTTCCACTGCCTTGAATTTGAGGCAACACACAGAGTAGTTAGTACTCATACTCTAATATATCTCCCTATTAGTCTAATACTCTCTGTAATTTTTCACCCCTTCATCGCAAAACTTTATGATTATTATTATTGTTTCAATAATGCTATTTATAACACACCAGGGAGCAAAAATTCATGAGCAAAATAACCAAGTAGTCTGCAGTTAAGATCAAGAATTGATGAGAAGCAGATTTTTATTTCATACCCCCTGTAACAGCACTTTAAACTGAGTATGGTATTTTTCACTCATTGCTGACAGTTATGTGAGTACTGGGAACAATGATGCCTAGTTTCCTATGGATATGTTTTCTAGGATAAAACCCTGTATGGATTCTCAAACCCACTCCAACTTTTTCCTCCATTTGAGGGCACAATTAAATTTTCTTTCTATCCAGTCCTGTGTTCCATGGCACGTTGGGACCTAATATCTCTAAAATCAGCGTGCCTCTCCCTGACTTGGTTGAAATTGTCCAGAGGATGTGAAAGCTGGGGGGGAAGTTAGGAGAGCCACACAGGGTCAGACAGCTGGACACACAGCATGGCTGCCTAAGCCTTTCTCCTGGTGGAAGCCAGGCTGAATGAATGAAAGGCAGACTGCTATGATTCTGAACTTAAATTAAGTATTTTAGAAATAGTTACACACAAAGCTAGTTATGGAGCGGGCGTAATTTGCACCCAGTGAGTCAGTGACGGAGAGAGATACCTCATGAGTTGTCAGGAACTGAACTTTGTAACTAAACACTGAGATAATAATAAATGACTTAATTATATTCAGCTTGACCAGCCTGGTTTGACATTACAGTTTTGCTGACTAAAATACACCCCAAAGGATTTTGTAGTCTGGGTGTATGCCTGACAATATGTAGAAAGGTTAGAGAGATTCTTTGAGAAACTAATTACAAAATAGGAAGTTAAAGATTAAAAAGAGGACGTGCCTTGACCTGAGTACAAGTAAGTTCTTATGACAGAAACATGTGATATGGCATGTTTCTGATTTTGTCTGTTTTGTGGAGTGATGAGAAAATGTTTTGTACTCAGTAATAGGATGTATGTCTCCTGATAATGCCTCTTTAAAAATTAGATCTCTAGGATGAAGCACTTGTCTAGGTTGCCTCTGGAGTCAGTCAGAGGGATGGGTAATTCCAGAACAAGCTTTCCTTCCTAAAATGGACAGGGTCTCAGTTGCCCTCTAAGGTGTCAGTGTCTCTCCACTGACTGTGGAGGCAGAGTAGATATTTAATCAAGAGTTGATGTGCATCTTTTAGATGGGAAAAATGATGGCAAATAAAATCTCCTGATCTTTTCCTATGTTCTCCTACTTGTTACCTTTCCTCCTGTGCAGATAAAACATCTGTTTGCAAACAGAGGATCTCTAGATAAAATCCTGCCCTCAGCACCCCTTTCAATAAATTTCAAATGCTTGATATTGAGTGGTAGAATACAATAATATTTTAGGATAGTGACTTTGAACTTGGGTTTTGTTTGAAGGTGCTTACAGCATGAAGCGATTTTGTTTGCCTCAGTGAGTTCACTTTGGAAGCTGCTTACTCCTGAGTTAGAGTGAAAAATCTTTAAGAAATTTGTATTTAACATGCAGTTTTCTAGCTTAATTTCACTAAGTGCTGTTTAATGGTATAAAGCAGCTTTGCAGTGAGTCTCAACCATGGAAAACATGCCACCAGGGTAGCAGAATGTAGGGGCAAATTCTGGTATAAAAGTACAGATTTTTGGCAATTCATAATGCACCTGTTTTTGCTGTAGTCACATATACAATCTTGAACTGAAAATATGCATATATATACCTCATTGCTGCTATTAATGAAAATTTTAGTCAGTTTTAACATCAATTTTTTTTCAGAGGGGGCTTTAGTATGTGTTTAATGTGGTTTTTTTATTCATAATATGTGTTGCAGGTTTGAAGACCCTTCAGTGTGGTGATGGGATTTTCAGCACATCTTCAAAACTTTTCCTAGTTTTCAGTTCATACTCCATGCCTCTGAAGCAGATCACAGCGTCATCCCCAGTGCATGCAGCCATTGTACTGAACTCTGTAGAGATTCTCCTTCATCCTATTTGTATATACCTTTATTTAAATAAATTATTTGTGCATTCCAAAATATAACATACTAAATGAAAACAAACAACCATGTTGTTGGTATAACAAAGCATTGTTTTAAACTATTAAAACTGAATTATAACTTCCCTGTAGTGTGGAGTAGTGTGGACAACAATGGTGTCACAGTTATTGCAGTAATTACTGTGCAAAGTAAGATAAAGGTAGTCATTTATTGTGGCCTCAGACTTAGCTCAAAACTGCTTAAAATAATTGATCACAGACTGCATAGCCTCAGAAAATAGTGTTCTTAGAGGCAATTTTTCAGAATGGCCATGCTAAAAACTTATTTAGTGCGTACTTTGATAAATGTAATAAAATTGATAGCATTTTCAAAATGCAAAAGAATAAGTCACTGCTTAATTTTGCTAACTCCTCGAAACTGGTTTGGTGCTTGGCTGTAAGCCTGAACTAGTAATTTTAAATGACACAGATGTAACATCTTTGTTTTGGCAATATGCAAAATAGCAGAAAATAACATCTAAAGTAACTCATAAACCAAGACAAGACTGCAATTATTTGTGCCAGAAAAGATACATCTAACATTGCCTAAAGCCTTGCAAAGGAGCACACTGATAAATCCCAGTCCTTGGGTAGTTGCCCTCCAAGCCTCTCTCACTGGGAGTTATAAATGGTTTCTGTTTGTACCATAAGAAAGTCCACAGAACAAGGGCAAGGCAAATTATATCCAAATTTACATTTTCTTATTTTTGGATTTTTTAAGTTTACTCACTAGCCTACTGGGAGTCTTAGACACATTTGAAGTTTTTACTCAAAGTAGTATAATAGAAGAATGGCAGCACGTTCCCCTTGTTCTTAAGTGGTTCTATTTCACAGATGTGTATCTTGCTGTATGCTCAAAACCCAGACCATGCATGATACAAATGCTGGTTCCTGATACATCTGATATACCACTTCTTTTCTTTAGACACTGTGACTAAACAATGCATAATAAAGCACATAAAGATGTTCCAAACTGGAAACGAATCAGCGTGAAGGTTTAATGAATTTAGATCTCCTTCCCACTTTTCAAATGATTCCACATGGCTGTTGCCCCTAGGAGAGATGGGTCAGTGCAACCAAGTTCCATGTTTCTATAAATGTGTTTGCAAAGTGTTACCAGCTTACCAGGACTGGCCAGCTTTGTGGTCACACTGTCTTCAGTGAAGCGCAATGTTGTTTTCCTTTTCATAAAACGCTTGGGTGTCATTGGAATTGGCAAACATAGCTTCTAGCAGCAATACATTGGCTTACAGACTTGGTGATGGTTCCATAGTGCTACATGTGGAATTGTGACGATTAACAGCAATCTAGAGTCACAAAAATGATTGGGGCCCCTGGGCTGTACAAGTTCGAAACCAAACCAGCAGAAGATTCCAAGTCAGAACTACAATTTAATAGGAAAATTAAAGAAAGTAGTACAGAAACACTGACTTAAGCTGATAGAGTCAGAATACAACCTGACACCCTGTTAGTCAGGGGAGTGGTAGCAGTCTGACTAAATGGTGGCTAAAGTCCTGTTGGATCAATGGATGTGGTTTTGTCGAAGTGGGGATCCTGTAGAAAGATCTGATCTTTCTCTGGAGGTCTAGTGGTGGGAATCAAGCTCATGTCCTCTGTGAATCCGGTGGTGGTGCCCCTGTGGTGTTCCAAGCCTCAGATGATATACAGGTAGGGATGTCTGATTCCTCCCCATGGGTGGGGCATCTCACAATGGGATGATGTAATTCTGTAAGTCGCGCTATGGGACCTTGATGTCCCATTAGCGGAGATAGCTCCCCAGAGGGAGTTATCAGGGCTGACTCCTGGAGAAGATAAAGAACACTGCCCCACTTGTTTTAACAGCTTATGAAGATGGTAATACTTTTGGTTACACCTTTCCATTGTAACCCAAGGCACAGGGTAAACCATTGCCACCCACAGCAGAAGGCAATAATGTTCAGAGGGACTTCAGCATGGCCACCAGTTGCTGGAGTGAGCAGGTGTCGTTCAGCCTCAGGCCAGGATCTGCTGGGGCAGAGTACAGATAGAGTACTCTGCTTTGAGTAATTATTAAAATGAAAATTGGTGGTTATTTAGATATAAGATACACAATATCTTTAATTCCTGCTAATTTTTAGTATTTCTCTATATACACTAATGACCATGTAAATTGTAGTATCAGTAATGATAAAAATTATAAATTAATCCTACTTTGCTTGTACTATCATCACAAATGTACCTTAGTGGAGAAAGAGAGCTAAAGAATTAATGCACGCTAAACACTTGGGCTCAGTTGTTCCCCTCAATTACCTGAGTTTTCCTGAACTTTGAGAACACTCATCTGTATAGAAAAGCTATTACCTCAGGAGCTGCCAAAGACAGAAGCAAGGCAAAACAATCACACAGTATTTATTTATCCACTCCGTGATATTATTTTCTTTCTAAAATCTTCCTCTGTTTTCTGGGGCAGACACAACACTGCCATAGAATTCCAGTGTGCTTTGTGCTTAGTTTCCTTGTGGACCTCATACACCACTCTTGACAGGCCAGGACACCGAAAATATTGTATCAGCCCTCCAGATCAGAGGATAGACTTAAAAAATTAGCTGTGAAATGAAGATAAACACCAGTTTTCCTTGGCATAACTTCTGCATTTTGACTTCAGGGTTAAGTTTTTCATCTTTTTGTCTCTAACCATGAGAAACAGTGCCTTGTTTCTAAAAAAAAGGCTGAAATTTATGTTAGAATCTGTGGAAGCGCCAGGAAAAACAAGAAGAAGAACCATAAAAGTAGGTAATAATATTTTCTCCTTTATTTATTGTAGGTTTGAAACCATGAGGAATGTACATAAATAGGTGTCAGACATTTAAAATACTGTCCACCTTTACCTTTGGCAATTTCTGTAAAATATATCACAGGTATGCCCAACTTTGATTTAACCAAAGAGGAGATCTAGATGATCCCACCTGTCTTCTCTTCCAAGACAGGAAATGCTCTTTATCTTTTTCCTTTGTCCATCCCTACAAACCCAGCCCCACTGCAATGATTTCAGCCCTGAAATTCTCTGTGCCAAAAGACCCTCCATCATGGTGCCCAGTGTGGGCAGTGTTGCCCAAACCCATGCATTGTGTTGGGGTGAGGTGGGATTTACCTGGTAGCTGGCAAATAAATATCAAGTTTCAGGTGCAGCATCAAGTGTTTTCCATAGTGCTTTTTGTCACCTTCTGGTGCTCTGCCGGCCCCTCACCTTGATGCTTAAGGGTGAGGTGTCCAGGAGCACTCAGCACATATGGGAAGGGTATTTTTAAGCTGAACTGACCTTTTCTCTGTGTTTCCCATGGGGTTACATGTCTTGCCTGGACACGACCTTCAGAGTTGCCTGTGTAAATCCAACACTGTATCTTTTTTCCCATTGCTACCCTTGTGTTATCACCTCATCACCATTAGCCACTAAAAGCCAACAAACATTTTTAAAATACTCAGAATCAATCACAAAATTGTAGATTACCAGGTTGGAAGGAAACTTAAAGGAACACCTGCTCCAACCTTTCTTGGCAAAAGCATGGTATAGACAAGATGGTCCAGCAGCCTGTCCAGCTGAGTCTCATAAATATCCAGTGTTGGGGAATCCTCCACTTCCCTGCAGAGATTCTTCTCCTTGTAAAAACTGAGTGGCTGACTGTTACTATGAAAATTTCTCTTCTTGTGTCCAATCAAAAGCTCCCCAAGAGTAACTTCCTTGTGACTGCTTGGAAAAACGGAGTCTCCATTGTCTTAGCAGCCACTCTTTAGGTACTGGAACATGGTTATAAGGTCCTCCAAATCTGCCTTTTCTCAAGGGTGAACCAATCCTTTTTCTCAGCCTTCCCTCATACTGCCCAGCCCTTTGATCATCTTTGTGGCCCTTCTCTGGACCTCTCTAGCCTGTCCACATATTTTTATGTACAGCAGGGACCAAAACTGAACGCAGTATTCCAGGTGTGACAAGAACTGATTTCAGTAAAGAAAGCAAAAAGTTTCCAAATGGATTTCATGAAGGTAGAAAATGAAATGCAAACTAAATGTAATTTAACACACAGTAATGAAAAAACCCTCCTGCTTTGTTTTGGTGGTTTTGTTAGTACCCTGAGTAAGAAAGTGCTACTGATCAAAAATTGCCTAACTAATGCAGTAATTCATATCAGGTCCGTATATTTTATTTATCTGGCTCTATTGTTATCAGTCATTTATTTATCTGTATTACAGAAGCACCTGGAGACTCCAGATATGGGGCTCATTGTGCTCCAGTCTGTACGACCATAATAAAAAAAATAAATCTAGACTACAGAGATATTCCATCCACGTGCAAAGAGAGAAAGTGGGAGGAAACTCAGGCTCATAAATAAAATGGTAAGTAAGTTATAGTGGTCCTACTGCACCTGCAGCCTTGCCCTTATAGACTCTTGGATTACTGCAATTGAGAATGTGCTATAAAACAAGTAGTGCAACATTATCTTGTTTCCAGTTAATACGTGTGTTTGCTAAGCTCCCCCTTATCTAAGTTATTTGCTTTTCTCTAATGATCCAGTCTTTGTCAGGCCCAGAGACCTTTCAAGCTATATTTAGTTACAAGCAGCTCCCACCTGCCTGTAATGAACACCCAGCTCAGAAGACTTCAGGCTTCTTTCCTTATCTCATTTTCCTGTGCGTTCAGTAGAAGGTCCTGGGCTGAGGGCTGCCAAGGCCCTACAAGTGTGAGTCTCAAGGTGTCTAAGTTCTATGGAAACGTGTCTGGAGTCATTCCACCTTTGAAGAAGTAGAATTGATGGGAGCAGGGAGCCATGAGGAGCCCTTGCAGACAGAGCTGATGGTGACTAAAACTGAACACAGCTTTAACTTTCTCAGTAAGCTGTAAAATGGGAGCGGGGAGCCATGAGGTGCCCTTGCAGATAGAGTTGATGGTGACTAATACCAAACACAGCTACAACAGCCTTCCCACAGCAACTTTCCCCAGTAAGCTGTAAATTGGCAGCCTCTCCCAGAGGTACAAGAGTGTGAAATGCTCTTTGTCAAATAAATATGTTTGTGTCAATTAAGAATGAGGGTTCAGCCAACTGTGTGCTAAGTAGGTGACTGGCTCTTTAATAGATCTTTCTTACTAGTTTTTCCACAAGTTTTTATGTTCTGTTTTCATAGAATCATAGAATGATTTGGGTTGGAAGGGACCTAAAAAGTCACCTAGTTCCAACCCCCTGCCGTAGGCTGGGACACCTTCCACTAGGTTGCTCAGAGCCCCATCCAGCCTGGCCTTGAACGCTGCCAGAAATGGGGTACCCACAGATTCTCTGGGCAACCTGTTCCAGTGCCTCATCACCCTCACAGTAAAGGGCTTCTTTCTGTTTTCAAGCTTCTTTCCCTTTGAAAAGCAAAATTTTACTTTCTGTTCTTGTTTCACTTTCTTTTATATGGAAGAAAAGAATTGCAATTTGATGTTATTCTGCATTTATGATGCTGACTACTCTGCCAGGGATGATTTTCTTGACTATACCCATTCATTCACTCTGCCATATTTCTGATGATTACTCTGGTTCAGCTATCACCCCCACTGAAGATGAAAATACTGTGTTTCCACACACCCTTTTCCAAATCCTGTTCCATCAGTAGTGACAACCATCTATTTTTTAAACACTTGCTCCAGCACTTGTTCAGTTGCATTGTAAGCCTTGAAAGTGGATTCTAATTAAGTCACCTAAATCAGGAAATAAGCTTTATCAATTCAATATTAATAGTCCAGAGATTTTAACACAGTTTGGTATGGTCAGCTTTTTCTAAGGAGGAAGGGTTAAAGTTAAATAATCAGATCAATCAGAAATGTTGACTTGCTTTTAATGCATTCACATTTGAAACATTTGAAGTTAGACATCATTTGTTTGCCTCAGCAGCCATTTGTTTCAAATCAGCAGTCAGAAATGGCAGAAAATTATTGACTTTTGACGTGAAGTTTTGTGTTGCCACACCAGGGCCTTAACTTAATTCTGCCTTTAAAAGATGAAATGCATTTAGAACTGCTTAAAACCACATGTTAAATTGGCTGCCTTATCTGTCTTAGCCAGCATTTAATACATTTAATACATGTAATACATTTTACATTTCTCCACAGGCAAACTGATGGTGGTACCCAGGCCCACCACAGCTTGGCACATATCAGAGTGTCTGTGCTTCAGTGCTCATCGTGACTGTCACAATAGCCTCAGAGAATTAAAATATATTTCCTGTACTGTGAGTCAGACCTAGGTATTAATAATAAGCTCAATTTAAGTGGGAAGAAATAATTTTTCTTTTCATTTACTGGTGCTGATTTACCATCTTCTTTAAGAAAACCAACAAGCCCAACCCTCCTGAAAATTACCTGCAACAAAAAAGAGATTCAGCCTAATGTTCTGTCAAGGAAATGGGCTGAGACAATCTGCTGCTATACTTAAATTTTTTTAAGCATATTTCTCTCTCTTATTCCAAGCACTCAGTTGATATCACTTCCCTCCATGTCATCCTCCTCTCTCTTTAGACTGCTAACACTCTTTTTGTCCTTGATATAATTTCATAGAGAACCTACCCGAAAACTCAAAGCTTTGAAGGGGACATTTGCTGTCCTCAGGCCAAGCTGCACAGAGAAATGTCTGCTACCCTACAGCACAACAACCAAACATGCAAAATTACAAGCTCTTCCTCTTCAAGTGCACCTGAGGGTCTACAGGTATATTTCTAGTTTAAAATGTAGTTAAGGTACCTTAGATTGATGTTTCTAATTTCTTCACCAGCTGGATAGCTATTATCCAAGCAACTCTGGCTTACAGGCATTGACTGCATTTATCCAGCACTCTGCTGTTCCTGTTCATTGTCACACGCCTGCCAACAAAGAAAGCAGTTTTCATATGGAAAAATAAGTATTTCTCTTCTGCTTTTTTACCTCTTTTAAAGTTACTTAGAAGTAAAGGGGGTTGGTCCTCCCAGCCACATAGATTTCTGTGCTAAAATCATGTTCTTTTAAACTCAAAGTACCTTGTTCCACATACAGTGCAATAGGGTGAGCTTTTCCCTGGTATTATAACCCCCTCTCCAAGTGGTATCTCTCCTTTGAGAGATCTGCTCAGACATCTCTGTCAAAGTTGCAGTGTTGTGACAATTCCCATCAGGTAATCTAATTGCATAATGTGAAGAAAAGCTAAATCAGATAGAAATTGCCATTTGGAAATATCAGAAATTAATTAGTTGACATTGAATTAATGGAAATTTTTTTAAGTAGTTGTAGAAGACTTTTACATAAATCTTGGGTGAATGGAGATTTGTGTGGTATATCACGCAGCAATTAGGAACTTGTGTTTTCCTCTTTTCACTATAGTGAGAAGTGACTCATAAGGTGAATGCTGAGTTGTGATGGTTACCAGATGTAGCAAAAAATCAGCTCTCTGTTGGACTGGATCAATGGATCAATGTGAGGTGAGCACCTTTACTGTTTTAGCAAGATTTTGGCTTTGTCTCCCTGTGGATATTGCACATTTCAGGCAGCTGGCTCTGCAAAGGTACAGGGATAACTTTGATTAAAGCAGATTGCTAGCAACTCTTTGAAATTCAGAGTGATGACTGCGTTGGGGGCCAGCAAAGGTCCTCTGAGCTTTACTACAACACATGGCCCATCTCTGCCAGCAGCTGTGCTGGGCATGGAAACCTTGTGAGTAGAAACCAACTGGAGATTAAAGGCAGGTAAAAAATTATTCTAGGAAACCATTATGTCCTGTGATTTTTGGGGAACACACATGGCTGTGTAAAATCAAAGGAGGAACATTTCATTGAAAGAGAGTCAGCAATTATCAAAGATGAAATGAGACTAAATGTGAACTTGGATTTCATCCTCAAGCAGCTACCAAGTCACTGGCAGGGACAATAACAGTTATCAGCCCCTTCCCTGCTCTTGTCTCCCTCCTTCTTTGTCCTACCATGAATTTTGATTGGGGCACCAGTGCCCAGATAACACCTGTACCTATGTTCATGGGGATTTATGAAAATAATGGAAACAAAAGAACATCACCAGTCAACAATCACCAGTTTTTTCATTTTCCTTTCTCAGCAGGGATGCGAAGGAAACAGAAACACGCCTAGCTGCTCAGGCAGGAGAGCCTTGCAAAACGATCTGGCCTGTTACTTGCTAAAATGCCTTGGGTTTTAATTCTATGTAGTGAATGGGAAAGAGGGAAGATGGAGCTGATTCGTGATTTTTGGGTACTAAGTTGAAAGACAGATGTTTCTCCTCTGCCTTCTCCCTTCCCTGTGTATGGCTTTGCTTGGCTATAAAGAAAGGACCCCAGACCTTTTTCTTTCTCAAATCCATGTTAGCACATGAGACAAAACTGTATGCAGCTTTTACCTCACCAGAATGACTCAGCTGGCCAAGCCCACACATTCAAACTGGGACTGCTGCTGAATGCCAGTGGTTTGTCAGTAATGGTAATACCAACTGCTCACACCTTGTTCAACTGTTCTCACATCTGGATTTTTTTGAACTGTCCTTACCCACAGAGCAGAAGTAAACATCACCAGAAAAGCTGTACTGGAAAGCACCACAGCACCCCAGATAATCAGTTTGTGTCCCCTAAAAAGGGTATTTTTTTTCTTTTGTGGATTCCATAGGGCTGGGCTGTGTGCTAAGAAGATGTCATGCAAAATAATGGTATTTTTGTGGTTTTATGTTTTTTGTTTGTTATGTTACTGTTTGCTTACTAAAATAATATTAAACCAAAAAAAAAAAAAAAAAAAAAAAAAGGAGTAAAGCCCTAGTGGGATCTTTCAGTGAAAAGACTAGAGGAAAATATATTGGCACATCTCAGGTTTTTTATGCCTCTTTCTTAATCCATCCGGCATAGACTGCTATTAAAGACATAGAACTGAATTCAGCTGACCATTTTTAAGTGTCATTGTGGCAATTTCTCTCTCTGTCTAGGTAAGCAGTTTCATCAATATTTTGTATTCTGCGTATGAAAGGTCCAGATTTCTTCCCATCTCTGCTATAATAACTGCAGGTTTAAAAAGTACAGCTCAGGAGAAGAATATAAAGCATAAAACCGACCTCTCTCCAGGCTATAATACAAATGGCACTGGGAATATTTTCATGATGAAAAGATACTTCCAGAAAGCCAGGCATAATGGCATATAAAAGCCACTTTGTAATAACTTTACATGCCCTCAAATATTCAGCATTCTGCTGGACCATATGAAACTGCACTGCATGCTGTGGAGATGTCCTTTGCAACTGAAGGTTTCAGTAACAGGATACCTGAGATTTGTATTTAAAAAGCTCCCCCCGATATGTAGTGTATTTAGATTTTCTTGGGAAGAACCTCTGGACTTGCAGTCTTAGAAATTATGGTCTTGAATTTCACTTACACATCGATGTTTTCTTCTTTTACATTTTTACTGTGGCAGCTGAAGACACTTTTGCTTTGAACAAAAGCTGGCCCTGCTCAGCTCAGTGCCCCGAAACTGCTCCTTGCTCGTTGGAGGCAAGTGCTCCTCTGCCCTGTGGGGCCCTGAGCATGAGTGGGAGTATGAAGGGTACAATCAGGCAGAGCAGAATGTGTGTGAGGAGGGGTGGGAATTTCTGCTCCACTCCTCAGTCCCTGGTTGGCCTCATCTCCCAGGGGCTGCAGAAGAAGAGGGATTTCAGAAGAGTGTGGTGTCAAGTAATGCTTCTCAGGGACTGTCACTGTTCAGCATCTTTGTTGGCAAGAATGGACAGTGAGTTTGAGAGCACCTTCAGCAGGTTTGTCAATGGCACTGAGCTATGTGGTGCAGTCAGCTCTCTGGAGTGAAGGGATGGCTTCCAGAGAGACATTGACAAGGCTGAGAGTTGGGCCTGTGCAAAACAAAACTCATGAAATTCAACAAGACCAAGTGCAAGGTTCTGCACCTGGGTTGGGGAAATCCCAAGAACAAGTACAGATTGGGTGGAGAATGGATTAAGACCAGCTCTGGGGAAAATGACTTGGGGGTCTTAGTGGAGAGGAAGCTCAACAGGAGCCAGTGATGTCCACTGGCAGTCCAGAGAGCCAAATGTGTCCTGGGCTGCATCAAAGGCAGCGTGACCATCTGGGCATGGGAGGTGATTCTGCCCTTCTACTCCATTCACATGAAACCCCACCTGGAGTGTTGTGTACTACTCTGGGGACCCCAGCACAAGATGGACAAGATGGATCTGCTGGAATGAGTCCAGAGGAATCCATGGGGATGATCAGTGGGCTGGAGCTATGAAGACAGGCTGAGAAGGGAAGAGAAGGCTCCAGGGAGACCATATAGCACCTTCCAATGCTGAATAGGGGCTTACACGAAAGCCAGAAAGGGACTTTTAACAAGGAGATATAGAGATGGGACAAGGGGAAATAGATTTACACTGAATTTGGATTTGGATTAGATATAAGGAAGAAATTCCTTATGTCTAATAAAGATATAGAGGGTGGCGAGGCACTGGAACAGGTTACCCAGAGAAGCTGTGGATGGTCAATCCCTGGGAGTACTCTAGGCCAGGCTGGATTGGGCTTGGAGCTACCTGATCTAATGGAAGGTATCCTGGCCCATGGCATGGGAGGTTGGAAATAGATGACCTTTAAAGTCCCTTTCAACCCAAAACATTCTATAATCCTATTAAACAAGGAGATAGTGTGACATTTCCTGGAGTGGGAATTGCTTGAAGACAGACCACAGTGCCACGGCTCGCTTGCCAGGGAACTGTCAAAGCAAATATGGCTCCCAGCCCAGCAGTGAAATGGTGAAAGGCAGCCTAGCAGGGAGCCAAAAGTAAATTTTACACTGCTTCAGGGTAGGTACAATAGATGCAGCCCATCAGTGCCAGTTCAGCTGGCACAGCACCACTGCTCTGGGCAGCCCCAGGTGATTCTCAGGGCGAAACACTCCCCGCTTTCTGGGTACAGTGTGGTATATCTACTGTCACTGAGATAATTAGATCTAATAGTTTTTATGCTTGCTGAAGTAAGAATTTTGCAAACCCTCCCCCATTACCTGCTGTCTGCCTGTAAAAACCAGCCAGTTCACAAACCTGAAGAGTTTTGGTGGTTATGTTACTGTAAGTGATACTAACAGGATCTGGATGTTACACCTCACCAGCCATGGAGAGGATGGCATATTTTGTCAGATTTACTCACTTGCTCCTTAATGAAGAGAATGTGATCAGACATTTTTTCTATATTGTTTAGAGAAAAGCTCGAAGGGAAATACTTGGAGAGTGCAATGACCTATTAAGTTGCCTGATTTGTGGCTGCAGCTGTTTCCTTCGTGCGAGCCCTGGCAGGACTGGTGATTCATGGGCGGAAAAAGATCACTCTTGCATTTGGTTTGCTGCAAGCAGCTCTTTTGTACCTTCCTCATTCACCGTGGTGTAGGCAGCTTTGGGGCACTCAGCTGGAGCATCTGGGTGCTGCAGGAGAGGCAGGGTCATCCTCAGGCTTTTGAAGAACAGTTTGGAGGCTGTGAGGCACCCATCGGTGCTGGGCAAAAAAAGCAGTGCAATGCCGTGTTCCTACTAATCAGGTTAAGCCTAGAGGCCAGAAACACAATTGTTTAATGAATATCAAGCAAGTTTCTGTTTTTGTGAATAGGTGTTTGGAAATCTACTTCCAGAAAGGCATGGAGGGCACCAGCCCATGCATCCTCAGCATCACTGCTCCTGCACAATTCCCACAGAGAAGAAAGCAGGATGGGGGCAGAAGGCATTGGTGAACCTGAGGCAGAACATGGCTCTCAGGTTTGCAGAGCACCAGTTTCTGATTCTTACACACCTCTGGTATGCTTTTTATGCAAAACAATGAACATCATGTACTAAGCATTGTCATTGCTGGAAACAATTGTAAATCATGGGGCTGTACACTCCCATTCTGAATGGCAGAGGATGTAGGTGACTTACAAGGACATCGACAGGATGGCAATCTTCAGATAACTTCTGGAACAAAACCTAAAAACTACTAAACTACTTCAGGCAAATTATAACACCCACCTTACATTTTAATGCCACCTTAAGCTGTATTCTGCATCAGTCAGCTGTGGGAGGAGATGACATAAACAGACAATTAATGTTTCTTTTCATTTGCAAGTTAAGATTGAAAAATGTGGTCACTGAGCTGTCTTTTTCTGACATTTTCTTAACACCTCTACATTTTTCAGAGAAGTTTCTGTCAGTCCCAGTGCTAGAGCTGTGCCATAAGCAAAGGGGGCAGCCCCTCCACAGCACTGGGTGGACCATCAGCCTCTGTGAGCACTACACGTATTTCCACTGACTGCAAAACTGCCTTCTTGTCTGGGGCCATGTTTTGCCAGGTGTGGTGGGATAAATGTTTCAGAGGGACAGAGAAGGGTTCACACTTCCCTGGCTGGAATCCAAACAGGGTTCTTTTGGGGCACTCAGGTTCACCCAGAGCTGGATGGGGACAGAAGACCTCTTTAGCACCAGGAAGTGATGGCTGGTAGTTGCACCATTTGAACACATCCTTTGGGTCTGTTTAAGCTGTGTTTGTACTTGAAGTATTCTGCAAGTACAAATAACATTCTGTGATGGAATAAATGAGTGTTCAGTGTTTCCTGGAACAAGCCCCACCTTCTCCTCAGCTACCTGGAAACTCTGGGTTGTCTCCTACTCACCTCTGTATGCTGGGCACCTAGTAGTGAGTTACACCAGTGATTTTAGTTCTTTGAGCAGAATTCTTTAAAAGAGTTTTGTGTTCCACTGGTGTAATCTGCACTGTCAGCAGTGACTCTGTGGGTACTGACAAGCTGAGCTCAAGATATGCTGTCTTACAGGAGGTGGGTGGTGGGGAAAAAAAGATCTGCCTTTCATAAATATATTTGAATAATTGCATTTACCCAAATCACCTTCATGTCCTTTCCCACTCTCTCCTGAAGATGAGAGTGTTAACAAAGGAAATCTGCTATTTTATCATTATTGGGATAACCAGATTCCTGACTTTTCAATCATAATTCAGGGGTTTTTTCTAAATGTCATACATTGAGTGTGATTGACTTTCTGCCAGATTTTTATTAGATAATTGACACAGCACTTCTCCCATCAGTGAGCCACTGCAGGGAAAATAGCGCAAAGGAAGGAAAAAATAAGAAGATGGAAGAAACAGATAGGAAGAAAACTGAAGTATCAAACAAAAAGACAAATTTTTTGGATAAAAGAAGTGTGAATCACAGCCCAGCATTGGCTTTATAGCTCAGTTTCACTCAGTTAAACAAACCTCCATGCATGATTTGGGTCTCATTTAGCCACCCTACTGCAGCCTCCCCTGTAGACAGTCTCCTTTTTATTTAAAGCACTCTTATTTCCACTTATGAATGTCTGACCTAAACCTAAATCAGCATGATTTCAATCAAGTCTGGCCATGAATCACTAATTTTATCTTCTGAAATCTGGGTGTGTGCTGATAGCACAATCAAGAAACTCGGTGTCTGTACAAAACAGGCTCCCCAGTGTCCTTGACAGAACTGGGGCAAGCTGCTTCCCACGGTTTCTGCTATTTGAGCTAACTCTCGTGGCAAGGGAGGGATAGACGATCATGCTGCAGTGAGAAAAAACAGGGTGTGGGCTTGCAGTGTGTCAGACCCCCTGCAGCAATGGTCTGGCTGAGTGTTTGTGCCTGTGCAGCCCATGGAAAACACACAGCAGCCTCCTTGCATGGTATGAACGTGCCCAAAGGCGGTTACCAGGCACCCATTGGGGTACTTAGGGCACAGAAATTGCTCAGCTGCTGTAAACAAAGTCACTCCTTTCTGACTGGAACACAAGCACTCTGGAAGGATTTGTTCTGGTAAAGCTGTACAAAATTTCCACAAAAAACCCCACCCTTCCCCCCAAAACCCCAAACAAGCAAATAAAACCACCCCAAAAGAAAACAAAACAAGAAACCTCAAACCAAACTCAAACACAAAAAAAAAACCAAACCAAAAAAACCCAACCAACCAACCAACCAACCAATAAAACAAAAACCCATCCCCTAACAACAATCAAAAAAAGCCCAAAAAACATCGAAACCAAAACAAAAAGAAAAACACCAAAGCCAACAGAGGGGTTTGCAGGAATCCAGACTGTCAGAGGTGTAGTAGTCTGAAGACAATTGACTGAATCCAAGTAAATAAGCTTTATAACCTATATACCCTTAACATTGCTGTAAACAGGTATCAAAACCCCATAGTGAAGAAGGGATTATATACATGTATGCATATATATTCCTTCCACTAGAGTGGACAAATACAAGATGAAGCCAAGCCAGAAGGCTGCAAACACAGATGACCATATATTGATCAGAGCACAATAAAAAGAAGGCTTATTTGTGCTAATAAAACCATTAGTCATACTACCAGGAAGAGTGTTCACAAACCCAGAAATCTCATTTTGGAGGAAGCTGTATTTCCTAAAATGTGGTAAGAAAAATAATGAGATTTATGGGCATCACATAACTTGACCATATATAGAACAGTGTAGCACCCTAAGACATGAGAATCCTGTGTCCAGTGCTGATTGTTTAGCTGTGTTCAGTTGTGCAAGCACGTGCTGCATATACACCAGTATCTGTGCCCAGGCACACACACACTTGCATGCATGTAAATATTATTTTATTGGCATTTCAGGGTCACACACTTTTGCTTCGGTTTTGTCTTGCAATCTTGCTTCTTCTCTTGCTTGCTTTAGGATAAGCAGCCAACTGCTGCCATTCCCATCCCCCAGGTGCAAGAGAGGAGGTTTTGTCTGGCAGCAGAAAGCAATGGGAAGAATATTCAGCAGTTTTGAAGAAAAGCTAGGTAAAGTGGCCTGCTTTCAGCAGCTTTGCACTTCCTTCCTTCCTTCCTTCCTTCCTTCCTTCCTTCCTTCCTTCCTTCCTTCCTTCCTTCCTTCCTTCCCCTTAGATCGATGCTCTTAAATTCTATTTTATATGCTTCAGCTTTAAATAATTGCATATTGGGGTTTTCTGGGGAGAGGGGGAGGCAAAGAGGATATTTGTAATAAATAGGAAAAAGTATTAATCACATTATTCTAGGAAGTCAGACCATAGATCTTAATATTTTCAAAGATCATTTAATCATTTTGTTCCCTTCCCTGAAGGGAATCAGATTACCAGCCCCTTCACTGCATCCTAGGGCTGTGCAGCTTTTTGTCAATCTATGGTTAACCTCTGTCATAATATTGATTTTTAACAAAAATATCCTTTCTGCTTTCCTTAACTTTGATATGCCACAGAGCCATGTAACTATAGCTATCTTTAGATCATTGTCTAATCCTAGTATTTGAAATTGAGTTACTATGTCTAATCAGCTCTTCCCAGAAGTGCCTTACTAAAGCCATGGAAGAGTTCATTAAGAAACCCATATGACTTCAGATTTGCCTCATGCAGGCTTCTCTCAACCCCAAAATTACCCACAGTATTTTGAAAGAGACCAGTGACGACAGCCTCGTCCCTCTCTGAAGAGCAAGGCAGAGCCTGAGGTGTGGCAGAGCCTGGGGAAATGGAGGGGCTGTGTGTAATGTCTGCTGGGAGAGAAAGGGGCTGCTGAGCTCCAGGAGCACAGGAGAGGAGCAGGTGGCAACATCAAGGACCTATGGTGTTGATGTGATGGCTGTCAGGGACAATCAGCTCCACTGTACAGACTTTGTCACCAAATTCCGAGGATCTTGCTTGGATGCAAACATGCAGGCAGTCTGGTCTTGACCAGGAGGTACATGTGTCCATGGTAGCCATGCTCCCCACGATGAGCTGAACCCATACACCTCCCCAACAGCTCAGCACAGGCTGCCAGAGCACATCCTATGGGCTGGGTGCCTTCTCTGATCTTGGCTGCCACTGGCTGCTGTGGCTTGTCCCCTCTGTTCTCATCTGCCCCCGTGAAGATCACAAGCTGTGGATGTGACCCTGTCCCCTTGCCCTCTGAGAGCCCCACAGAGCAGTGCAGCACCACCAGGTGTGCCCTGTACCCATCCAGCAAGGACTCAGTGTCTGCTCCAAGGATGGAGGCTGCTGTCTGTGCAGCATGCTGCACCCTCTGCTAGGGGCAGTTCGCCTCCCCAGGCCTGGAGGGCAGGGTGTCCTGGCAAGGAGAAGATCTGGGGGAGAGACTGGAAGCCTCCAGGAGATGGAGGAGTCTGGAGCAGAAGGAAGCTCCCCCTGGGTTCACAGGGCTGCTTGAGTAGAATTGCTGTCAGATGCTTTGTGCCCCTGAGGAGCTCTGGCAAAGGGGGATGATCATAGTGCCCAGGTCCTGTCCTGAAACCAGCTCAGAGCCTATAGATGAGATCTTGGTTGAGTTCAACATGCCAACCAGGGCACCAGAGGTACTTCAGGAAAGCCCTCCCCAGCCTCTGTACCATGGCTTTTTCCTGAACTACTGCATCCTTCCCGTCCTCTCCTTGCCCTCATGCACGCTGTCAGGAGCCACTAAGCTGGGTCATGCATAAGCACGATGGTCACTTTTCTTCATCCGATGGTGCGCTGTAAGCACACGGGCTTGCAAAGAGTTTTGCCAGGTGAGCCCCATGCTCATCGCAGGCTGGAGCCCTTCAGGCAGTGTGTGACCCAGCAGGAGGTGTTTCAGTGACACCATGACCCGCCTGGCCCTGCGTGTTTGTGTCTTCTTTGTGAACACTGCTTCATTCATGGCAATCATATCTGGCTCAGGTCCAGCCTTGGACTTTTTCCCCAGGGACCTTCTAGAACAACGCTGCACCCATGACCTGCAGTTTCTGCAGCCCCGTGATGTTTCTGGTGTGGACCTGGTGTTTTGCAGCACACGTGGTTGGCACACACACACACACACGTGCATGTCACCACGCTTTGCTCCCAACTAGACATCTGATGGAGCATTTCCTTGTGCGTGCTGGATGCAGAGGAGCAGAAAATGGCACATTGCTCCATCATTCCAGCTTTAGAGAGGCCATTATGCCAATCCTTGTGAGTGCCTAATGTGTCATTACCATCCTAAGCTTTGTTCTGGCGTTCTTTTTCAAGGGACACCTAATTAGGAGTAACAAACTTGTGCACCAGACAGAGGTATTGCATCAGTTCATCAATTTGTAAACATTTCTGATTGGAGTATGTAGTGCTTTATGAAATGCTGGTAATTAAGTCCAGATAATAATCCCTCCAGCCTTACAGAACAATCAAGCAAAATGTTAATTAAACAATCAGTGTCCTCCATGTAGAAAAAAAGTAGTTCAGGTCATGGTAATTAATTATCTTTTGCTCTATTCCCCAAGCAGTTTTTATGACCATGGCCTGTGAATATTAAAAATAATCTGGTGATGAGAGACCAGATGGCTAAGGAGGTTGAAAATGGCATGTGTTGCTTCTCACTTGAGGATTATGTGCTTCATTCAGATGTTGCTGCTTTTGATGGCTGTTGAATTGTCTAAATGAAATGAGTTGGTGAACCACAAAATTACTCCAGAAGAAGCCATAATTTGCACCAGTGAGGAAGAATTCCTAAGGCTGAGAAGGATTTAAAGCGGTTTATAGCTGGTTACACTTGGCCTTAATTAATTATTCTAGATGCTGTCTTATTTAGGGAGTAATATATATATATATATATATATATATATATATATATATATATATAATTATTTAGGAAATCTATTATATTAAGAATAATTATACTATTCCTAAGAAAATACAATAATTGGAATACTTATGCCTAATTTTTCTAATGATTTCCAAATTGTTCACAATAATTTAGATTACCCATTTTAGTTATTTCAAATTATTCCTATTATTTTAGGAATAATAACAGCCTTGGTTTCCAAGTTGGTCTAATCTTGTGGAAAGGCTTCACTGATGCCTGTGAATTTTGGGTCAAGTCTTTAGAAAGTAGTATGACTTACACAGATTATGAATGCTTGTTTGTTTCTTAACTCACAAAACATATCAAATCCCCTGTCTTTTACAGGAATTAGATGTATTTGTGGAGGTATTGCTCTGTTTTTGATTTCCTTGTCTTCTGGGAACTTCAGTTGCTACTGCAGAGTTCTCAGTACTTTGCAGGGAAAATATGTTTTAAAAAGTAGGAACAAAAAGTGGAATAAGCCACTCTCATGCAAACAGTGACAAAGCTGGATTTTGTAAAAGAGGGAACAGGGCAGGGCAGCAATTTTATGCCCAGGCTGGGCCCCTTCATTATTGAAGAGAATAAGATAATTCCAATTCCATTTTACCTTCTTGGTGCACTCCTAGCTTTGTAAGCATCTCTGCATCTTAGGCATTTTGTGTTTTATTGAAAATTCCTGGAAGGTTCTTTTGTGCTGCAAATTAATGCTTTTTCTTTTTTTTTTTTTTTTTTTTTTTTTAATTAGGCTTAAAACCTATGCTATGAATGGGGGTTTAGTCAAAAATGAAGGTTCCTTATTCTGTACTCTCCCTACAATTACTCCTAATAGAAGAAGAAAGGGAACTAAATTGCTCCAAAGCAATTCCTTGGCCCTTTGCTGAGTGGTTGCACTACTGAGTGGGTCATATTGCATCTGAAGGGACACTGGGGTAAGCCCTTCCACTGTCATTATAGGATCCCTTTCCAAAGAGCTATGCAAGGAAAAGCCTTTGAGAAGCATCCCTTTTCCTTTTCCTTTCCAACCCGAATTGATCTGTGATAGTATGAAATGTGTTTAAATACTGATGATGGCATGTGCTTGTTTCAGGGATGCTTGAAAAGAGGCTTGTTGGTCACTTCAGAGGACCCTGCTGTGCTTGAAGAGATGCTCCCCTCTCTGTTACAGTGCTGTACTTGGTCTATGTGGTCTTCTTGTTAGAAGAAGCAGAAATGCATTGGTTGCAGGTCTGAAATGCTGGTTTGAGATCCAAAGTACACTGGAGGTAGGTCCCAGTTCATTGCTGCTTCCGAGCCCATACCCCAAAGAAGTTTACTCTAGAGCTGGCAGCTGGAAACAAGACACCATTTCTAGATCTGTATGTTTCCTCTGAGAAGCCAGTGGCAAATCCTTCTCAGTCAATACTTCACAAAAATTCAGAGTTTGATAACATCAAATGTTTAAATTATTTTTCTACTCTGTGTGCATAATTCCAACAGGTAATCTGCACAGTAATAACAGAGGAGAACTAAACGGTAAATCTATTTGTCTGCTTTGGTTTTAGATAAGAAACATGGTTATGAAAAAAAAAAGAAAAACTAAAGAAAGCTGATTTTTGTAGAAATAATCAGTAATGAATATTGGAGATTGGGAAAACTGTATTTTCCTATTTGTAAAACCACCATGCTCCAATCACTTTTGAAAGCCTTTCAGGTTGAGATTCACAAGGTATAATTAAGAATCTAAATGAGATGCTTCAATAAAGAGCATCATCACAGAAAGTCCTTTTCCCTTAAAGACCAACTCCTGTTTTGGAGCTGCCTCTCTCTTCATTGGTCACATGGTGATCAAAGATCTGATTATCAGGAAAGTGATTCCTGGCCTCTGACTCTGGAAACTTCAATTGCCCCCCCCCCCACTCCACAAAAGGGAAATGAGGGTGTTTTTCTCTATATCATGGAGTTTTTGCGAGAGTTGACATTTGTGAGGCATATCTGAGCGCCTCAGGTCATTCTGTATTGATTATGTGATTCTCTACTCAAGCCATGACATTTATATATAAATTTATAGATGTAGTACTACTTCTTTTCTCCCAGGGCTGATACTAAAATCATGGAATCTTAGAATGATTTGGGTTGGAAGGGTTCTTAAAGATCTCATCTGGTTCCAACACCCCCTGCCATGGGCAGGGATGCCAGGCCCTAGAACAGGTTGCTTAAATTCTGTAATTTTACTATAGCAACCCTTCATACAAAAGTAGAACATCAATAAATTCTATAATTCTGCTTTGACTGTTTTGTTTCTTCTTCCTTTACAGGCACAGAGCCAGCAATGCACAGTACATTTATGATTTTATGAGATGTTTTACCTGGTGCTAGGTCACAGGACCGTCACATTTCCTTCTTGAAAAAGATCCAGTCAACACAAATGTTAATTTTCTGCACATGTAATTTTTGCAACTTTATATATTATGTAAAGACTGTAATTTCTCAAGCTGTGCTACTGATGAAGTCTGATGAATACTGAGCACTTGTTATCTCTTATATGGAGCTCTGCCTAGTCAGCAGTGAATGACAGCTGATCAAATGGCTGCTGTAAAAGGCTCACCTTGTCTTGGGTAGATAAGCCTTCAGGACAAACAAAACTTTGGATGCCAATCTGTCAGGGATATTTCTGCCATCTAGCAGGTGGACTATGCTTAAAGGCTGGCCTTCTGTACTGCTTCTTAAAATTCAGATGGTTTTCCTCTCTCCAGAAAAAGGTAACAACCCCTTGGGACTTGCACACACAGCTATGTACTGGATGAGGGAGCTCCCAGCTCAGTCCAGAAGCTGAATCTGGCTACAAGAATAAATCATGCCAGGAAAGGTTTTACAACTATTTCAAATACTTTTAACCAGAAAGAAATTTGAGGGCAACCAGTCTATTCACTGACAGCTTTCACAGAAAAAAATATCTCAGAAGAAAGGTATTTCCAGTACTGGCTTAAGCAGCTCCATCTTCAAGAGATAAAACCAGAGCTAAATTCCTGAGATATATATGCTTTCAGTAGCAATCACTAAAGACCAGATTATTTTCTGTTGTTCTCACACTATCCATAAATTTGGCTCCATACCTACCTCTCATGTGCTGTTTGTGAGTACATAAAGCAGAGTATGCCTGATACTGTCTAACATGTATGGGCATCTCTGTTCTTAAAGATTTCCATAGAATAAAGGGTTTTTTCCCCCTATTTCCTTCTGCTACACTTCTGATTCCACTGTCAGTAGAATGTTCTTAGGATTCGTCAGCCTTCAAAGATGCAATTTCTTTTGCAGTGCCCTTTATGAAAGTAACTTAATAGCTCAGCTAGTTTTAAGGGTTAAATTCTTTTCAAACACTGATGAACAGAATTTCTTTCAAGATGTCTTATAATAGCCAAATAATTTCAAAGAACTTATCGTGTCACTACAGAAGTCAGAGGTTATTAGATGTCTTTCAATATATGCTATGGAAATGCTAATCCTCTGATGAAAACCAGAACTAACATTAAAGTCAGGACAGAAACCTAGAGCCATCCATGACCCTGTAGTGCAGCCTGTTTTCTTTCCACAGCTGTGGGTAACAGTGGGAGATATGAAGTCTCTATGAAAGAGACCATAGTTATGTTTAGCCACCTGTGGTCTTCGTTCCTGGCAGTTACAGCTATTAATCTGAGTATGACACCAAATATTTGAATGCCTCTAGGGAGTGGGTTTTTCTCTTCTTAGAGTGCCACCAGATTTGTGCTAGGGTGTCTGATCACAAACAAGGCCACATTGATCAGTCCTGTTCCCACTGACACTAGCAAGGACACAGCATGGGTAAGGCTCACTTCCCAAACCTTCTACCAGGTTTCCCTTCAGGCTCTGTTTCTGCTCCCAGGACCTTGAGCATCTCTATTGCTCTGCAGGGGCCTCTGTGTCAGGTTTCATGGTTGGCATTGGTGGGGCAATCCTACTCAGGCCTGGAAGGATGGAAATGCACAAAACACCTGAGTCTGAAGGCACTGCTGGTTTTTTTTGACATCTTCTTCCCAAGCACCAAGAGAAATTCAGAATCACACATGTGTTGTGGTGAAGAGTCTAGAGGGCAAGTCAAGTAAAGAGCAGCTGAGGGAGCTGTGGTTGTTCAGCCTGGAGAAAAGGAGGCTCAGGGGTGACCTTATCCTCTCTCCAGCTGCCTGAAAGGAGGCTGTAGTGAGGTGGGGATCAGCCTGTTCTCCCTGGAAACCAGTGACAGGACAAGAGGACATGGCTTCCAGCGGTGCCAGGGGAGAGACAGGCTGGACATCAGGAAGAATTTCTCAGTGGAAATGGTTGTTAAACACTGGAATGGACTATCCAAGGAAGTGGTAGAGTCACCATCCCTTGAAGTGTTCAAGAAATGACTTGGATGTGGCATTTAGTGCCAAGTCTAGTTGAGAAGATTGTGATTGGTCAAAGGTTGGACTCGATGATCTTGGAGGCCCTTTCCAACCTGACTGATTCTGTGATTCTGTGAAATACTGTGAAATACTGTGAAATACTGTAGATATGTCCTCGGTTTCAATCTATGGTGGCAAACAGAGCAGCACCCAGGAGAGATAAGACTTAAGGAAGACTTGTATCTAATCATCCTCGTTTGCTGGCACCCCAAAGAGAAAAAGCAGAAACTATGAATTTTCACCTTGATCTCACTCCCCTCCTACATGCATCCCCCTTGAGAGAAGTACTTTCACTTCCATTCAGAAAGATGCTCCATCATTTCACAGAGCTGGATTTTAGTCCCCATTGCCAGAGGCTGGCTGAATTAGTCTTTCTGTCTTTCCTGCCTTGAAATCAATCTATCATCTGCTCTATTTAGTCTCAGCAATTTCTCTCAGGTGAGCCTGGTTTGGTAGAAAGGGAACTCTGTGCAGGCCTTGACTACAATAAAACTCAGCTTCTTGCACCTCAAAGAAAAAGAGTGAAGTTTTATGACAGTGGTTATTTTTAATGTCAGAACAGAATGAATGGTAGTAATGCCTAGTGAACTTAGAACCATGAATCTTTTTACTGGCTCAGCTCAGAATGGACATTATCTCTGTTTTCCTGACCATTCAGGGAAATTTTTATCTCTTGGCCTTCAAAATGCCTACTACCATTTACCTATCTAGGCATCTTATCAGAAATAATCTTTATTTCAAAGTGGTCTATCAATTTTCCCTCTTTTGGACTCTGCTCTGACTCTTCTAGTGGTGCACAGGGATAGGACAGTAGGACAGGGACACATGGCTGCAGCAAGAAATTCTTCCTTTGGATAATAGGAAGAAAACATTTTCTCATGAAGATAGCCAAACTCTGGAACAAGCAAGCCAAAGAGACTGAAATCTCCACTCCTGGAGATATTCAGAGTGTGACCGGACAAAGTTTTGCGTAGCCTCATCTGAAATGTTCTTGCTTCAAGTAGAGGGTTAATCCAATGACCTATGGAAATCCCTTTCAAAAGAAATAATTTGTTTATGACTCATAGCCTCCTTATCCACTCCTGAGATCACTAAGAGAACATTGGTGCCTCCTTCCATGAGCCAGATATGCAGGTCTTTGTTGCATGTTGGCCTCTTAGCCAGGGCTGTCATTTCTCTGGCTGTGAAAAACCAAAGTAAGCACCTTTATGGCAACCCACTCCTGATAACCTTAAGTCCCATTAACTGCTAAATTGTCTGGAGGAGGCTATCAAACAGGGTTCTGTTAATCAGTTACATCTTACCTAGTAGCTCATTAATTGGTGTAAAAATTACATGGCAATTGCCTAAAAAATTAAGAAGTATTCATGGAAAGTCACATCACTCTAAGGAGATGTGCTTTCCCATGTGTGTCCACAAACATCTATATTTTCAAAAGTCTGAAAAATGCCACCAGGAATACCATGAAGGCTCTATTACAGAGAAATAATATCAGTATCTGAACTTACAAAATGTTGCTGATTCCTCCTCATCCTCCTGAGGTGTTTCAAAGTGAGAAATCTTTTCCCTCTTTGTCATTTAATCCCATATTTCAAGAAGTGATAACAAACCAATTGCATTCAGCAGTATTACTGTGTTCTTAAGCAAGTGGAGTATTTACCACTGTGTTAAATCTAAGGCAAAAGTATCAATCTTTTCCAGTTACCCACCACCAAAACACCATGTACTGTAATTGTTCAATTTCTTTCCAAAAACTAGAATCACCACAGCCTTGAAAGCATATTAGAATTTTTCTTTGTGACAGAAATATGATCTGTACTGTGCTCTCTTTAAGTTCTTATTGGTACTTTCTTGGAACATGGGGTTTGAAACAAAATAAGATTGTGAGATACTGCAAGATTGTACAAAAACACTTTTCTTAAAAAAAAAAAATTATGATTTTAACTTTTCTTTGTGGACAGCTAGAAAACATAACAGCCTAGTTCTGCAGTTTTTATTGTGCTACTCTAATTTTTTTCCTGGTGGGTACATAAGGGGAAAAAAAAAAACCCACACCACGTTTCCAAATCATTATTTGCAGCGTTGCATATTGCTAGCAATGAAACAGTCAGTGCTAACTCTGCCAGCATCTTCCCAACAATAAATGCCAGTTTGAAATGATTATGTGAGCTAGAGAGGTTGGAATAGGTGCTTTGCTTCAGTTGCCTTTCTCTGTGAATGCTGCTTTATGCATATAGATAAAATGTGCTTAGATTTTGCCTCATATGGCACTTTCTCTACAGGGTGAAGTATAATCTTCCATCCCTTCCCAGGGTGTCAGATGGAACCAAGCAAGGTAAAATAAGAGCCCTACTTTTTGCTGTACCTTTTGGGGGTCATAGGGCATTGTCAAAAGGAGTTGTAGGCTTCAAAATTAATATGTTATTTCAGCTCAACACCCAGGCAGCCCCAGTGCCCTTGTACTGTTGAAACTACAAAGACTCTTAGTGTGGAATTTGGATGGCCACAAGGCAACAGGTAACAAAAGAAATGAGTTTTTCCTGAGTGAATATTACCTACATTTTAATACATGGCATCAAATCTTAAAATATTCTGCTGAATCAGTCACATGCTATGAGGCAATACTGCTTAGGGAAGAAGGGGAAAATCCATTTAAAAAGCACATAATGAGGTAAGATTTCTGGTGGTGTACATTGCTGAGGAACAGAAAATTGTCAAGCCATAAAACATTCATGAGAAACGCGAATGATAAGGTTCTTGTTCAAAACCATAAAATCAGTGTTTCTATTCTGAACTCTATTTTTGGAAATTGTTCCTTGTTCCTGAAAAATTGCTTTGTGCTGGAAGGTAGAAATAAAGATGGTAATCCTGGAGAAATGCTGTTTTAGTCTTCTAGGTTTGGTTCCTATTAGAGAAAGGTAGGAATTTGTTAGTAGAAGATCCATCTGGGCAAATAATAAGTGCACAATTTCTGATTATATATGCATACTACCCAATCATCTACCAGCAGGAGACTCTGTTTAGGAAGAAATATGTTTAAGAGTATCACCCATCATGATACAAGAGTCAGTCTAAGTCTCAATCATGGAATCACTGTCCTCAAAAGTGTTCAAAATATGAGTAGTGGCACTTGGCAATATAGTTTGGTGAGCGTGGTGGTATTTGGTTGGAGATTGGACTTGATTATCTTGGAGATCTTTTCCAACCTTAATGATTCTATGATTCTTCTCTGTGGCTCCAGCTTTAGAAGCCAGAGGCCATTTGAGTCTCAGCAGAACCAGGCTTTATCCACCCTGCACTGGGATTAGGACATCAATGGCACTTCATGGCAATCAGTAGTTGGGAGGACATTGGGGAAAACCAGGTGGAAGGAGATGACTCTGCAGTCTGGTGGACAGAGTCTGCAGAGCCTCCATCTGTTCTGAAAATGAGGAAAAGCTACTCAAGGTCATTTGGGACCAGATCTTTCTCCTTAAATCATTTAGACATCTTAATGTGGGAAATTAAGCTCAAACACCCTCATGATAAGGCCTCCAGATGCCTGTCTGCAACATTAGTTTGTGAAGTACCTGTTAAATCAGGCCCCTTGGCAGGCCTGAACAAAGCCTAAGCAAGTTTCTGATTTAGGACCTGAGTGCTGTGACAGGAGCCAGGTGCTTCTCCCTGAGATGGCACCTCCACTGGCATCAGAAAACATTTGGCCTTACTGAGAAGTGTGTGGCCTGGCCCCCAAAATTTCCTTCTACTTTTTGAATTGCAGAAAATTGTGTTGCTAACACAAAGAAGCTTGAGAGTGTGTCCGCCCCATCCTGATGGCAAGGAGCTGACAGACCAGCCATGAGAGACAAAGGTGTTTCACAGAGTTGATGCAGCTGAAGATCTGAGGGTAAGTCTGATGCAGATGCCATTTCTGAGCCTGTCCCAGCGGCAGCATTGAAGAAATCTATGTACATTCTTTACCTTGGCAGGTCACTTACATTTATTCTCATAAAAGTCTATTGTGCAGATATTAATATCTGCAGCTCTCCTTAATTTCTGCTGTCATGATGTGCTTTTACTACATTAGAGTGACCTGAAACTGTGTCCTAGTCTCATAGATCCCATTTTCACAGCTTGTGCTGTGGGTTTAATTTCACAGTTTTTAGTTTCCCAGCTTAAAAATATGAACAACTTATGGAGCAAAATTAACAGTTTATTAGAAATATCACTCACTGCAAAAGTCTTAAGGGTAATTCACAGCTCTATAAAAGGTCGTGGTGTAAGTAATTGCTTGATGAATATGGACCATGTCTGTTTGTCATTAAACACCAGCAGAGAGATAATGCACTTTAATAGTCCTGCTAACTGCTATGACAGGCATAGAAATCACAACCAAATGCAACAATTATGCTGAACAATTGCTTCTTGCTCTTTTTTCTTTACACAAAAGGTAGACTAATGACATATGCTTTGTCTTCACACATCAGTAGTGGTCATGACTTTTACTCCTATAAAACACAGTAACTAATAGCTTAAATATTGCAATGCTGTTGCACTGTTTATCAAACAAAATGTCCCATTAATTCTACTCTTTTACATGTGGAAAGACTGCACTCACAGTGCATAACAGTGAAAACTGTTACTCCCCACCTTGTTTGTAGAGAGCATGTTCAAGGTCCCTGGTGTAATCATTGTATTAACTCGGCCCTTGTGATCCACACACATCTGTGAAGTTCTCCATTTAGGACTGGAAGATACAGATTTTAGTCTTATTCAAAACAAAGAAGTTTTTAGTGAGGTTTCTCTAATAAATGCAATTACTTAATTACATTTATTAACTTTAATTAAGGACTTACTGCATTCAGTTGTGACTGAACATAATTACAGCACACCTAGTCCTACTAGTGAGGACGAGGCCACAGTCTATTGTGTTTGGGAATAGATGCAGAAAGATAAAGGACACTGATAGAGATGGATTCCCTCTTCAGGAATGTTTGGCTCTGTTCCAGAATAATTCTTGCTCTACTTGGTCAAAGAGGCTGGAAGATACTCTGTTTCTCCTCATTTTCCTCGCAGCATCTATCCCAAAGGCCAGGGATGATTAATCTGCCTCCTCCCAGCTGCCCTTGGAGAGGCTTTTCTACTCACCAGGGACTCCTTTAGGTCTGCTCTAAGCACCTGTGAACCCCATCACCTTCTACCCTACCCATGCTGGAAGGTCCCTATAAAGTCCCATTCAGTGCTCTCCCCAAGAAGGTCCCTAGTAAATTATTCTGTCATACTTGGTTGAGTTGCTTTATATTAAGAACTTCCACAGATAATCTGGGTACTTCAGCTGACCTGAATCACAAAGTAATCTATTTGTGTAAGAAATTATTTAGGCCAAGAGAAATTAGGTGGTGCTGTGGCTCAGCTGACAGGAAATAGGCTTTAGGATGTGGTCATTTCGTCAGCCACAGTCAGCTCCTCAGACTACTTTTGGCACCTAAATGTGACGGCGAATCGAACCCCAAGTATTAAGAGGAAGCATGTGTATAAAATCTGAGAAAAATTAAATTTTTATTCAGGTCAGGATCTGACATGCGTGCCTGAAACCACATACTGATTGAGACGAATATAATTGCTTATTAATTGATCTCTGTCCATCCAGGGCAGTAAGCAGTCCAGCACGACCATGGAATAAAGAGTATGTGGCCTTGTAATTAAGTGCTGTGTCATGGTGAGCATGCACAGGAGCATGTTGAAATGAAGTAACATAGACAAACCCTTGAGTTTGGAATTTATTGAACTTTGCAATGTTGGTAGAGTTGGTCAATGCAGTTTCTTAGTTATTGTGAGGCAAATGTCGTAAGTGACTATTTTAAAGTAAATAAATTTAATAAATAAACTACTGATTAGAAATAGGAACAGTATTGTTGGGGAGTTGATCTTTGTTCTGATGAGATGGGATCACATTATGGATCTGAAATAACACCAGGTAGAACCTATTCTGTCTTCAGAGGCAAGGCAGCACCTGTGGTGTCGTGATAAATAATTATACATGAGAAATTATGACTTGGTTGCAGCATCTGGTTACCTCATTTTTTTTGTTCAAAGAGGATGAGTTGTTTAAGAGAAAGAGACACTTATGCTTTTAATGAAAGGATTTGTTTGACTTTTTTTTTCCCTGGACCTACCTGGGAAGTGACACTTGCACAGTGAGAAATGCGCAGCTTCCCAAGAGGAGAGGCAGGTTATGCTTCTCCAGCAGGCTTAGAAGTTCCTGCCATTCCAGTTACCTCCCTATTTCTCCTTGACAGTGAAAGTTCCCTGAGTTGACAGGGTATTTAAAAAAATACACTACCTGCAGCTTGCCCTTATGTTGTGGCCAGCAGGGACTTGCAAAAGGGCCATTGATAAACCCTGCACAAAGAGATTGATTCCTGCAAACATGTTTCATGTTTCTGATTTTAGTTTATTTATTGTTTTTTCCTATAAGCTTCCTAGAGTCTTGGACAGCTCAGAAATACTAGGCTGGCATTTCTAACCTTGACTATTCAGTCTTAACTGAAAGGTTTACAAAAATCTAGTTGCTTACCTACCCAAGCAGTGGAATTACACAGCTGCCAGGGATTGCATATGGGCATTGGACCACCCAAATATATTCCTTGACAAGAGGTCTTTAAAATGGGAAAGTCTCTAGATGTTGCTGTCTTTGGTTGAGTGTAACAGAGAAAAGAAGAAACCCCAGGTTGTACTAAAATCAGTCAAAAATATTAGGCTAAGTCATGGCAGAATTGCTGGTATAAACACAACATAAATACTAGGATAGACATACATTAAATTCTGATATGTTTTTGTCCCGAAATATAGCTAGACAGGACTTTTTATAAAATACTATCTGAACTGTTCCAGGATGCTCAACAGAGGCAATTGAACAAGCATATCTTTAACCAAAACTTGTCAAATGAAGAGCATGTTTTTAATGTAGCATGGAGCAAAAGCATGGCTACGTGATACTTTTGCTTCCCCATCTCTGGAAGCGTTCCAGGCCAGCTTGGACAGGGATCTGAGCAACCTGGTCTAGTGAAAGGCATCCCTGTCCATGGCAGAGGTGTTGGAACAAGAAGAAATTTAAGGTCTCTTCCAACCCAAACCTTCCCATGATTCTATGATATGGCACAACAGCAAGTGGCAGGGCAATGGGGAGACATGTAAGGAACATACTATGGGATACTGGATTTTTTTTTTTTATTTTTTTTTTTTAATATACTTGTAGTGATGTGAGCAGAACAATGTATCTTACCTTGAACTTGTGAGGAATGTTTTTCGTAGAAAGGCTGCAAAACACTTCTTACCTGTGCCAAACATTTTTCATTGAAAACTTTCATCCCACATGTCAAAAGTCTTAGAAAGCTGAATTTATAACATTTCCTTAAGAGCAGGAGAACATTCCCTTGCCCCAGGCAGTGTGACCTAGTCTGGTTTTATTCTTAATAGATGAGCGTCCAGATCCTCCTTCAAAACCTTTAAGTACAGCCTACATCCTCATTAGGTAATCTGTTCAAGACTTTGCTTGCCTTACTATTTTTGTTGGTATCCAGTCTAGATTCCTTTTATGCCAACTCATTATTGCTTGTCTTTCTCAGCATGGGCATTGAAAAGAGTTTATATCCATTCTAGATTCCTTCTATTTCAACTCATCATGGGCATGGAGAAAGTTTATCTACACTTTGTTTTTTCCTTTTATGCAAGTGAGAACTGGTGTCATTTCCCTTTCACCTTTCCTTCTCTGAACTAAACAGTGCCATTTTCTTCCACCTCTTCTCACTGCATAGGTCCTGCTTTCTAGACTTCTTTACATTCTCTCCTTTCCCCTTTGGCCTCTCCTCACTTGGCCAGTGATTTTCACAGCTAGTGCTAACAAAAGCCAGACCCTTATTACTACCAAGTACAGACAGAAACTTCTTCATCTGACTTGGAAACAGAAACCTAGCTCAGGCACACCAGGTTTGTCTGGTTTGCAACTGTCTGGTACTTTTGACTCATGATTAGTTTGTGATTCACTGTAAAGCTTGGTGGTTTTCTGCATTACTGCTTTGTAGCCAGACATTTTCCATCCTGCATTTGGAGAAATAAATGTAGAACTTTGTGTGTCCTTATTGAATTTTTGCCTATTACTTTCAGTCCATTTTCCTAATTTACCAAGAATGTTTTAAATTCTGGTTCTGTCCTCCTTCATGCTTGTAGCCTTTCCAGCACTGGTGTTGCTTGAAAATTTAATAAAGCACACTTGTTGATTTATCATCTAAGTCATTAATGAAAATATTGAATAATACTGGATGGGGGACAAATCCTTGGGGGATCTTTCTTGATACAACTTTCTGTGTTGATTGTGAACTATGGGTAGCTATTACCTAAGTATGGATTCCCCAGCCAGTTACTGAAAACACCTCCAGCTAGTGTACATTTCACTCATTTATTTATGAGTTTGTTGTACAGGCCAGTGAAGAGAGGGTAGTGACAGTGAAGGTATTAAAACAATGACAGGGAGTGCCTCTCTCCAATTCACATGGCTTGTTTCCCTGTCATAGGAGGAAATGAACTTTTGTTATTATTGTCAGATCCATATTGGCTGTCATTTATACCCTTTTTGTGGCTACAAGTTGCTTATCCCCTCCAGATTTGGGACAGGAAATCAAGAGATGCTGACTAATCAATAATATTTTTGGCCCTATAGCTCCTCTTTTCAGCAGTAGGAACAGCATTAACCCTCTTCTGTGGAATCTGTTGTTTTAACTAAGCTCTCTGAAGCTCTCTTACAGCTCCTGAAAGTTTGCACTGGAGAGTATCTTCCCAGCAGAGGTGTGGCCACAGCCATTCCATTCTGCCTCATTTCCACCCCTCTACTGGCTGAGCAGGGATCTGGACCCAGGACTACGATCAGGCTGAAAAGCAGCCTTTTCTTTCATGGCATCACAGCAGCAGGAGTGGCTGGCTCCAAGCTGGGGGAGGGGTTGGCAGGGCACCCTGAACACCTCACCTGGCTCGAGCAAATGCCCCTCACTGAACATGGGACTGGAGCCCAGTACCCTGCGGGAGGTTTCTGAATCACCAGGGCTGAGAGATGCTAACCTTCATGAACACTCTCCATCTACCCATTCCCTGCTGTAGCCTGATGTTTTATTTTCAGCTGCTGGTGTTAACTACATTAACTACGTGATCCCAAGTGACCCTGAGTGACTGCTGGGGATACTGTTCACAACGTAAGCAGTAGATAATTTTCCTGTCCCATTACAAGTTTAGATGACTCTTACTTAAATCATTTCAATATTAGGAGAGTATTAATACACCCTGTTTATCTGTGTCCCTGGGGAGCTGTATCTGGTTTAGATCCTAAGCTTTTATGGTTGTGTCCTTGCACAGTTATCCTTTCTGTCTATGCTTAATAGCATGAGGTTTCTGGGAGGTTTCTTCCTTTCTTTGAGGAGGCAGAAGAGTTTGTGTCTGACGGTGTTGGTCTGTGACTGTGTCGTGCAGCCTCCTCTGACAGGATGGAGTTCGCACTTCTGTTGTTCATGTAGCTTCTTCAAGAAGATGCAAAGTCTTGCAAGCTCATTTTCTCTAAGGCTTCCAGTAGAATTTTACTTACCTGCAATAGGTTTTTATGCCTGTGAAATCCAATCTCTTTACATTATCAGTTTGTCTCTTTCTTTTAGTGGGAGTTGTAAACCCCCTCACACTGCACACTGCCCTTTATCTTCCTATTTTCATCCCCCTCTTTCTGCCTTGACCCAATGCCTGAACACTTACCATGTGTTACTGATGGAGTTCAACAAGGTGCTAAACACAAGGGAGTGCTTTCAAGGGAAAGAAGAAGACTAGCTGAGATACAGCCAGGGAGAGACATTTTTGTCTGTCCAAAATGCAGTCGGAGACAATTTTATCCCACCACTAGGTAAGTGGATTAGCTTCCAGGAGAGCCAGATGAGGCCAGATGTACCAGAGAACTCCAACTGGAATTCTCCTTGGTCTCATCTGGATGCACTGAAACTCAGCCATTGCTTATGGATAAAAAGTGAAGGTAAGGCTAGTACTCCTTTTGTTCATTCCACCATGTATCACACTATTTTATATATAGGTAATTGTCTCCAAAATTAATGCTGTTTTCTTCCTGTTGAAGCCAGGACAACCACGTGCTGAGAGCAGAATGCTTTGCGTGTGGATCTAAATGACAGATCTGTATCTTACAATAAAGCTGCCTGCAGGTTTATTACTGCGCTGTCATGCATTTCAAAAGCTACAGTACAGTGAACCTGAGCAATGCCCCAGCCACCATTTGCCATATTTACCTGATGATAAATGTCAGGTCTCTGTTGAGCTTCAGCAAGAGAGCAGATAATGGCAAGTAAAAGAGCTTGGGTGTAACAACATCACCAACAATCTGACTCCCTGTGACCCATCACATTTTTTTGTAACATGAAAAGATTATACATGACATCTACAACCACTCCTATGACAAGAGCTAAAGGAGAACATCCTTCTTCCATTCTTGCATACCCATGATCTTCAGGAGAGTTATCAGGGGCCTGTTTGCATTTGCCTTAAATTTGAAGACTTTAAAGTCACAGCTTAAACCTGTCTGCCAACTGTGGCTCCACAGATATTCACAAGGATTTTGATAATGGTTTCAGAGGGGCTATATTTTCCTTAGTTTTTTGCCAAGGAATGTTAACCCTTCCAAGCAAATAGCATGCTGTAAGGACTGTCCTTTAAAAACAGTAAAAAAGCAAAATGTCTTAGTATCAGGATGCTCACAGTGAAATCACAGAAGTTAACAGCACTGCAAATCCTGCCAACACCAACTCAAATGATCTGAATATTGACTGTCTCTTAAGTCTCGTTGTGGAGAGCTGTCCCAAGGTACCAGGTACCACCAAACTGAGAAAAAATTAAAGAGATCATTTTACAGGACAGCTGCTATTGAAAGAAATAGTGCGAAGACTTTTCCAGTTTCTCAGCTTTTAAGAAATTACCCTTAACTTTTTTGTGTGGATATTTATTTGTGTTGTTTGCATGCTTGTCACATGTGTACAAACGCTGCATCCTGGATTCATTATTGCAAAGTTTTTCAGAGAGTCTCAAAGAGCTGTTGGTCTCCAATATGCAAAGTAGTTCAGTAGTGTATGATGTCAGTAATGAAGCATTAAATCAAGCATTCAAGATTTATATTGCTAAAGCACCCTCTAGTGGGACAGGGACAGAACAGTTGTTGTTAGTGGAGATGGGATAATTGCTCCAGGGTTAGAGAACAGACAAGTAAAAGGCTGGATACTGGTGGCACAGACAAACACATTCAATCTTTAGTTTGCAGAATCACAGAATCATTTAGGTTGGAAAAGACCCCCAAGGTCATCGAGTCCAGTCTTTGACCGATCACCACCACGTCAACTAGACCAAGGCACTGAGTGCCACATCCAGTCATTTTTTCACTACCTCCAGGGATGGAGACTCCACCACCTCCCTGGGAAGTCTGTTCCAAAGCTTAACAACTCTTTCTGTGAAGAAATCCTGCCCTGACAATATTTAGTCAATGCTCCTGCTGCCCATGCAACAAGCAGAAGTCACAATAATATCTGAAAGGTGTCTATGTGATTTTATTGCATATAATCACAGAATATTAGAATCATTTTATTCAGACATCTTTGGAGGTCATCTCATCTAAACTCCTGCTCAAAGAAGTTCAAAAGGATCATGTGGTTTGTGGCCATTTCCAGCTGAGTTTGGAATATCTCCAAAACAGATGTTGAACAATTGCTCTTCCCAACGTATTCCAGTATTTGACCATCATCATGGTGACAAAAAAATTTCCTTGTATCTAAAGAGAATTTCCCTTGTTGAAATTTCTCTTTATTGCCTCTCAGCCTACAGCTGTGCACCTCCAAGCATTCCATATAATTCCTCAGGGTCTTTACAGTGTCGTGATCTTGAAATATTGGAAAAAATATTTGCAGTCACTGAAAGAGATTAAATTTTTGGGACAAGGCCTGGCTGAAAGTGAGTTGAGGTTTATAGTAAATAAATTACTCCTTGTTCACTTGTTCAGGGAAGGGACATTTTTAGGTGATTTGTCAAGAAACACAATAGCTTAAAATATCACTCATTTTATTTCTCTTTTTAAATGAAGGAACTGGGAGGTCCTGACTGAGGGTAATCACTTGGCTGGAGGTGGGCAGGAGAGGGGTGCCCAGGGTGTTCACACAGCTTTGTGGGCAACAACTTCCCATCATCAGTCCAGTACCTGATGTCTTTAAATAATTAATTTTATTCTGAGAGAAAGGAGATGTGTGTGATCAAAAGCAGAAAACAGCTGTGCCATGTGAGCTAGGCCTGGGGAACCAGAAGGTCACCAAAGAGGGTGGTGAGTCACCAGCTGGTGGTGATCTCTGCTTGCTGCCTGGCCCTATGTGTTACCTGGCTGCAGCAAACAGGTGAAGAGGAGGCAGGATGATCTGATCCCAACATTTGGGGATTTACAGAATAGCCTTGGCTTTATTTTTGGTGAGAAGGTTCACCAGCCATGCCATGGCACAACTTTAAGGGCACAGCTTTTTATATTTCTAGGAAATCAGAAGCCTTGGGGTCTGCTGTTTTCTTTTACTTCTCTAAGACCAGGCTTTGAAGCTGCTGATGTCTGGATAGATGTGGATCCCAGGTGAGCATCTTCTCCAGACCTACCTGGGGCTGTGGTCCATGCCTGTGGATGCAGCATCCACCCTGCCCCACTGCAGCTTCACTGTCACACTGTGCATGCCTGCTACCTCTCCTGTACTGCCCACAGCCTGCCAGGCTCAGGCAGGATGTTTAGAGAAAAGATTAGCCAAAGAGTAATCATAGTTCTTTCAAACTGGGTGGATAAAACTAGACCTGTATAATTAGCAGTTAGGTGGCTAAAGGAAAGGAGTTTTGTTTGTGAGTGGTCAGCACCTGCCAACATTCAAACTCGTGGCCTCAGTATTTGTGTGTTTGCCTTTAGGCACCTCAGCATGAAAACACTCCCCCCAGGCTGGACACAGGGACTGAGCCTGCCCTGGACCTGTAATCCCTCTTGTGTTTTCCATTTTCACTTGCCACCCCTCACCCCACCAAGCTGTGCATTTCTGTGACCTTGCTTGGAAGAAAACCAGTCTCTGCAGGTGGCCAGCTGCCAGGGACATTCGTTTTTTCCAGTTAGTGGAAAACAGAGGGTGTTACCTCTATTCATGATTTAAAAACAGCACCAGAGCAGAAACCCATGGAGGACATCCAATATCCTGGTCAACATGCCACTTTTGGAAGCCAGCAGAGCTCTCCTCTGTGCAACAGAAGACACATCTTTCCCCAGACCTTTTGGAAGCACTATAGCAATGATGGTTTGAAAAAGGTGGATGGGGGACCATGGAGCCCCTGAAATGTGACTTCCTTTGGCTCTCTCCAAGCAGAAGTAGGGATGCACTGAGCACCTTGTGCAGCTGAAATGTTCAACCTGGTGCACTGACTGCCCCAAGGAACTGCCCTGGGTTCTCCAACAGCCTAAAGACCCATCTTCCTCTGCTCTCTGATAATGGTAAAAGATGATCTGGGAAAGCACATGAAATCATAATAGACCACAAGGCACTCAGGAGACTCCCTTTTTCTTCTCTGATGGACTTCAGGAGTCCTTCCCTGGATTTTCCTCTGACTCTAGCTCTCCTGTTTGGCACCTTTCTGTTACACATTTGGCTTTTCCCTTTCAAAGCAGCAGTTTGGAACTGGAATTAAAGAGGGTGGCAAAAAGCCTTAATCAGAGACCTGGCTTTATAAATATGACAAGTACTTACTTTATTTCACTGTTTAATAATATATTTCTTTCCTGTAGCTGCAGTGCTGAGGAGGCAGAGCAGCAGCAGGTAGACTGTTGTTAATTCTACATATCACTATAAGTTATTAACCCTGAAATGTGTAGAAATTAAATTGCACCTTACTTTAGCATTTATAGCAACATTTGATCGAGCGTGGTTTGAGCCTATATACAATTTCTGACACTAGAGGGAGTACACAATTTATTTTATGAAAATAAAAAAAACAAGTGTTGTTTTTTTAATAGAAAATATATCAACAGGGGAAAAGCAAAAATATTCAAGGAGAACTTTATTCTCTCACTTCATGCTATACTAAAAAAAAGAAGCTGAGAAGCTGCCTTATCTAGGGAGGTTATGCAACTGTGTCTGTGAAAGCCAGTGTGGGGCAGATAACCAGCCAGCCTGTGCTCAATTTGTGTGTTTGTGTCTATCGAGTCTGAACACATGGGGTGAGTAACTAACCCACAGGATAACACACACAGACATCTCTGCCCACAGGTTTCTATCTCTGGTGCTGCTGTATTCCCACTGTTCCCCACAAGCACCGCAGTGCCTGAACGGCTATGATTGCTCTGATGTGTTTATCCTCTCAACATGCCTGGGAGGTAGGGAAGAAGTACTATCCTCTTTTATGGCTAGAAAGGCAGGTGCAGAGAGGGTGAAAGGTGCACCCACAGCCTGATGGGAAGCTGTGGCAGAAATTAAGACCATGGCCTGTCTGTGCACCCTTGCTCAGGTTCCCAATTCATCTCTGGGTACAGCAGGTTGTGAAGTTACAAGGTGCCTTTGCCTAGCTGTTTCTTCCTGACCACAGCTACAAAGGTTGCCCAGTGAATTCTGTATTGTGTCTTTTGTGTAATTGGATAGACATGTCACCGTGACCCTCTCTCCAGTCCTGGTTAGCAGGAGGTGAATCAGGCTCAGGCTGACGTGGAGACCATGCCCTTTGCAGGGTGCTGTGGGGAGAAAGCAGCTCACTCACTCTTGTGGAGGTGAGAGGCCATGCAGCACAGCCCCCACTGCTGCTCTGACAGTGCCTCTCACACAGGCTGGAGCAGATCATCCTGTCCTCATACTAAAATAGTGACAAAATTGAGAGTAATATACAAATGCAGTAATTCAGGACAACCTGGATGGCTTTGCAGCCCAGGCATCTTGATTATCATGTGAGATCAGTCCCAGCATGTGACAATATCTATATCCATTACAATGTCAATATCTGATATAGAGATCTCCCAAAAAGTCTCTTTATCCCAGGAAGGATTTCTCTTAAGTGGCAGAAACAAGGTCAGTTCTGAAAATGCTATCATCTTGTTATCACTGTACATGCCAACATCTTCTGAAAGTCCCTTCTGAAGTCTTCCACTGAGGCTCCCTTCAGCCCGTCTGGCACTGCACTTGTTAAAGCAGAAGGTAACTTCAGCAACTCATCCCATTAGGGCTAATTATGCAGCGAAATTGTGCTGCTTTTAATAGAAGTTGTAATATCTTTAGCAAAGGGTTTGGTTTGTTATGCAGTGGTTTGCAGACAGATATTCAAGTGTAAGGTGCTGTAAGATTTGTAGGTAGCTCTTATCTCCCACCAATCCCAGAGACATCAAACACTAAAGCCATGGCAATGAAACATGGTCTATCATGCTTTTGCCCACCCACAAACACACATGTCCAGGCTAAGAGAGCTCACTGAATAAAAGCACCAAAATAGATCTTCTTCACTTCTCCCCATTTTTCCTCCAAAGCAGTCAGTGCTTCCTTCATTGCTAATGTTTGGTTGCTCAGGCTTCAGGGCTACCTGAGAAACAAACCTCAGCAGCATTCCACTCCCGGGAAGAACCCTATTTATGTTTAAGATTAAGGAGCTGAGTCTCACTCTCGCAAATGTTTTCTAGAACCTGAGTAATGATTTGTTACTGAGAAAATGCCCCTTGGGATCCTGAAGAATCCATATAATGCAGTGCAGCTGCATTTGAAGATTTCTTTTGTTTGCAGAGAGCTTTGTATGCCTAAGAAAGGCAAGAGCTATGCAGGGGGCACCTATCATTAAGCATCAAGACCTTCCTGTCTGTTTCACTCAGATATGAAATATTTCTCTTCCTTTCAACTGCTACCCATTGAAAAGAAAGGTTTTTACTCCCTCCTGTGTACATATTCAGAAAGAACAACAAAAAAATCATATGTAGGTGATAAAACACAGTATTCAGTGTCTACCCAAACATCAGAGTACAAAAAGTCTATAATCTCACTTACGTCAAAATTTTATGTGGAATAGAAAACACTGCAACCCAGGAATTACAATGAAGAAATTGAGGCAGTTAACTCCTCATTGAACTCAGCTTTTTCTGCATCTAACACCCAAGCCTTCAACCCCTCATCTGTCAAATGGGGTTGTTCAGCCTGGAGAAGAGCTGGCTCTGGGGAGACCTTATAGCACCTTCCAGTACATAAAGGGGACCTACAAGAAAGCTGGAAAGAGACTTTTTATAGGGGCCTGTAATGAAAGGTCAAGGGGGAATGGCTTTAAACTGAGAGTGGATATTAGGAGATTAGATTAGGAGATTAAGAGATGAGATATTAGGAAGAAATTCTCTTGTGTGAGGGTGGTGAAACACAGGAACAGGTCGCCCAGAGAAGCTGTGGATGCTGCATCCCTGGATGCCAGGTTGGATGGGGCTTAGAGCAACCTGATCTGTGGAAGGTGTCATTGCCCATGGCCAGAGTTTTGAAAATAAGTGACCTCTAAGGTCCCTTCTGAGACAATTGGGTCAAACAGCGTAGAAAGGGTCACAGAAAAAACAAACATTCTTGTTAAGAAGAGGGGCAACGGATGGAGGAAGGAATAACAATCTGTGCAGAGGAAGAGAAGGCCTAGACTAATTTTACAAAAAGATTGAGCAAATAAAGGCGTGGGAAGAGCCAAAGCCTCAGGGACAAAGTGGTAAGTTTTTTTGTAAAACTGCATGTACAGAATATCATAATGAAAAATACAGCAGCAGAGCCAAGGGACATGGCTGCTTGGGAAGCAGAAGCTGAGCATCCTGCCAGTGAGGAAATAGCACCAGTGTCCCATGTTCATTATTCAAAGGCAGATATATTTAGCTTTTACGTGAGTTTAGTACCACATAAGCAGAATTTTGCATAGCTTGTTGCATTTTCATATGTAATTAGAAATATGTACAAGTTTGGTGTTGTGAGGCTGTGGTACACCTTTGCTGTGCCCATGAAGGCACATTCATAGCCTCTGGCTAGAAGTCTCATATAAGACCACTGCATCTTCCAGCTTCCCCTTGTTGCAGCAGCTTCTCCCAGTGAAGGAGCCCACCTCCCACTTGTATACCTTGAACTGACATCTTCCCCTTGTGTTTAGCTATTGTGCTTAGCTATATGCAAATTCATGTGTCCATAGATGTTGCATCTATGTATCTGTCTCTCATGGTTCCTGGTTTCATTAATTTCTTCTAAATTCTTATTATGTTCTGTGCTTAATTCTGCTGATGAAATTGGTATTTTTGTTGGCTCGTACTACATTACATGCGTGCACTGACTTTTAAAAAAATCAATTAACTCAAATGGGAGGATTTCAGAATGTTCTAGTCTGTACCACAGCTCAAACAAAGCTGCCGGCCCTGCCAGCAGCTTTCAGTGTTAGAAGTTGAGTAAAGGAATACTTTTACATTTTCCCCATGGTACTTGATAAGGAAAGGATATCAATGATCCAAAGATATTCAACAGAGACTGATTCCAGACAGTTGTGGCTGTCACCATGAGAAATGTAAACATTGAGTACTTTTCAGACTCGTTGCTGAATTTAGAGCTCACAGGAGGGTTGAATAGAGCAGTACCGAGTCAGATCCACTGTGGGCAGCACGTAACACCAACTTCTTTCCTGGGTCACTGCTAAAGCACTGCTTCTTGGCTAAGCTGCAACTTGCCTGCTGTCCTGGTTGGCATCCCTTCAGTAGAAGAGTACACATAAATTTTTAGTGCTTGGAGCACTTAGCATTTAGATTGAAATAGGAGAAAGCAATTTACCTTTGCCTGCTATTGCTACATGGTAAAATTACACTGACCTTGACAGCATCTTTTGTTTGCCTGGAGCACTCCGAATTCAGGGGGACGTTGGCTGCATGATGAACACAAATTAATTGCCATCATGGTTAAAATGAAACACCTGAACGAAAGCTAAGGGAACATCTTTACCTCTAACTGATTTTCTCAAATCAGACTCACAAACCGAGCTCAGTATCTGAGAAAACCCTGGCTTTCAGATAAGATCATTTCACATGAAAAAAGATTCTCTTTCTGGTCATGGGCTGGTCTTCATACAGCATCCAGAAGGACTTTTTTGCTCCAGAGGCAGCACAGCACAGATTTTTTCCTGATATAAATGCAAAATAAGCTAACGTATCCAGTGATGTATGGAAATCTGTGTTGTAGAAAGCCAATTTCCAGATAAGAATTTCATTTCCTGTAGTCAGGAACTATTCAATAAGAAGTGGCGGTGAGAGAAATTGAAAGAATTAAAATAATTGCATTAAGGTACTTTCTTCCTCTCCAGATACCCCACTATCTAATCTTTTGCATTTCTAATAAGCAGTCATCAGGCACCTAGTTTGTCCATGGCTGATGTTCTATGGAAGAATTTCCACTAAAAAACCATAAAGTAAACCTTCTACCACAAATTCTTTCAAAATTTGATTCAATATGTGTGCCTGTAAAATTAATTTGGGTTTTACAGAAAAGGATGATGAAAATGTGTGTATCAAGCTTGAATTAACCTCCTTACAGGTGGACTTTTCCAGGCAAAAATCAACCCACCCAAGTTCTTAGCCAAAGATTTTTGCCTGAAAGCTGATATTTCTAGAGTTGCCCTTCTGGTAGAACAAACAAAAAAAAAAAAAAAAAAAAAAAAAAAAAAAACAAACAAAACAAAACAAAAAAAAAAAAAAACCCTGAAGTACCCAGGAACCTCACCAAGGAAGAAAAGCACAAGCAGATATTGTCACCAATAGAACCATGAATGGCAGAGCACTCCTGGTGTCTGTCTTGGTTTGGCAGAAATGGGGTAAAAGCCTGAAGTACAAAGGAGCTTCACCAAGGTAAAAAGCAAGAGCAACTCTTGGAAGATGATAGAATCATTAAAGTTGGAAAAGAATTTTGGGATCATCAAGTCCAGCCATCAACCTAGCAGCACCACTATGCTCAGCATTAAATTATGTTCTCGGGTGTAATAGCTGCACATTCTTTGAATGCTTCCAGGGATGGTGACTCCATCACTTCTCTGGATAGCTTGTTCTAATGATCTACAAACCTTTCCACATTTTTTTTCCTAATATCCAATCTAAACCTCTCCTGACACAGCCTGAGGTAATTTCCTCTCTTCCTGTCACTTTTTACCTGGAGAAGAGGCTGACCCCCACCTGGCTACCGCCTCCTTTCAGGTCGCTGTTAAGAGCCACAAGGTCTCCCTTGAGCCTTCTCCAGCCACTCCCCATAGGACCTGTGCTCCAGACCCTTTCCCAGCTCTGTTGCCCTTCTCTGGACACGGTCCAGCACCTCAATGTCTTTCTTGCAGTGAAAGGCCCAGAACAGAGCACAAGATTTACCACAGCTGAGTACCAGGGGACAATCCCTGCCCTGGTCTTGCTGGCCACACTATTTTTGGTACAGGCCAGGATAACATTGGCCTTCTTGGCTACATGGGCACTGCTGGCTCTTGTTCAGCTGCTGTCAAACAGCACCCCCAGATCCATTTCCTCCAGGCAGCTTTCCAGCCACTCTGCCCCCAGCCTGTAGCACTGCTTGGGGCTGTTGTGACTCAAGTGCTGGCCTTGGCACTTTGAGATACTGCTGTGTTTTTGCTGTTCAGGGAAAGAGAAGAATGCACACACTTTTCTCTCTGAAAGAACAATTTTCTTCTTTCCAGTCATTTAGAACTATGAATGCACTCCTAAGGAGGGGAAATGAAAGGAACATTAAATCTAAAGAGCGATTTAAGAAAACAGAACTTTCAAAAGGACAATTTTGGCATTACTAAGTTTATAACAGGCTTTTAAATGTAAGAATGGTTGATGAGAAGTTCTCCCTTCTCACTTTCTGTAGAGATGTAAAGGAGGTGTACTGTGAAAAGCAAAACCTCAGGAAGTTAGAGTCAGATCAACATACAAACTGTTAAACTTGCATAAGCTTAAAGTTGTAGGTTTTCCCCATCATTTGAAAGAAAGGAGCAGTGTTTACCGAAACTCTGAACAGAGATTGTATCTGGCCTGTTGTTTCATTTTATTTAAATATGTGAAGCCTTAATTTTCAACCAAGTAAAAAATGAAAAGAAATTACTGTTTTGTGGGTTTGTACTCTCAGAGTTTAATGAAATATTTCACATTTCCATTGTGAGCCTATATCCCCTCACAAAATAAATGTAACTTTTTAGTTAAAAAAATACTGTTGAAATTCAGACCCTTTAACGTCACCACCACTTCCATCAGCATCCACTGCTCTCTCCTTGGCTAAGGAAACCCCTCTCTAGGAGCCTGTCTTCAACCTTAAGAGCAAGAACTCTTCTGCCCCCTCTGCCAGGCTTCTAGGAAGACGAAAGGTAAACAGCCACCTCTGATCCATGGGACACGAAGGAATAGGAGGTTGCTATGGGTTCACAGAAGTCAGTTCTGCTGTCACAGAGCCTCTTACTCAGCCCACTTGATTACTAACATGAAAAGAGAAAGCTGCAACAGAAGAGAGTTCAAGAATATTTAGGTCCAGAGCCGGCTGCCATAGTGGTTATTATTTAGCCTTTTGCAGGATGATTGTAGTTGATCACCTGCCCACAAATGTGAGGGAACATAAATCTGGAATTTGTGAATTCATCTGTTGTGTTTTGACAGGAGAGAGGCTCTTGGCAGACAGTGGAAATAAACTCTTTCTCCAGGGCTCAGAGCCAAGTTGCAAGTGCTGGAGAGTATTTATGCCCTCTCATTCACTCTTTTCAACCAGCAGTTCAACCAGCTGCAGGGCTCTGAATCAGAAGCACTGCTTAGCAAGAGGGAGAAGTCCATACACCTGACAGACAGAACTGCCAAATGTCTTTTTGTTCTGAGAAGTTTTGGGCATAGGCTCTTTCCAGCTACTTTACGAGGGTGTAGAAACAAAACCTCAGTAAGTGATGTTAGATCGATTCTAATCCTTGATGCTATCAGTTTTGTTTCTTTCATGGGATGATTCCATCCTTTTGCAGAAAGAAAAACCAACATAAAAAACAAAGTACTTCTCAGTTTAATTAAATCTGTGATTACTGAGCTACAACCTTAGTACCACAGAGCAGTATCACTGATGAGAGAATATCAAAAGCTTGCCAAGATCAGGTCAATTAGATAAGTACCCTAAGCACAGCTGCTAATCTGAATCACTTCATAACTAGTTTTGACCACTTGAGACAGAAAATGAAGCTCAGTATTTCATACAAACAGTCATTCCCATGTGATTTACCATACTTTTTTCTTCCAGGAAGAAAGGAAATTCCTATTTCAGTATCTGTTTCCATTAAAATATGAATAATACCTTAAAAAAAAGAAGAGAGAGAAAGGTTTGGCTCAATTTAAATTTAAGTTTAAAATAAACTCTCTGTAGGGTGTGGAGCTCTGGTGTCCTCAGGAGTTGTTACAGTAAGATATAAGATAGTGTCAATAAAGAACTTCAAGTATTCAAACTGCACTCTCTATAAGCCCAAAGAAAAACAGAGTGGGAAGGTGGAGTGGATTCAAAAGGCTAAGACTGGGACTGGCCTAGCTGACCTTAAAACAAGTTATCTAAAGAAAATTTCTAAAGGTGGAATTTGAGTAGTTGGTCTGGGCCCCATAAAGGGGCTTAAGCCTGGATGCAAACATTATCTGTTGCTGTTTTAAATCTTCTGATGGGATGGGCACCCTGTGGATTGGTGTGTGACCAGTGGGCTGGCTTTCAAGGCTTAATGCTTGCCAGCAGCCTCTGGGTGAGGCCAGTTCAGCTCGCTGTAAGGAAAGGTTTCTTTACACTTGACAATAGTATGTTATTCCTGGGTTTTATTACATGTTTATCCTCCAGGCTCGCCAACCCCTGAGTGGACTGGTGTCCCTGGGTGAGAAGGACCACCCTGCACTCCTAGGCATGTCAACTGCTGGCAGAAGAGGACCCCCAAGCCATCATCCAGGAGGAAGCTGCCAGCAGATCACAGCATCAGGCAGGGGTTGGGGGAGGGAAGGGCTGGGGAAGTGCATAAGCAGTGTTCTCCAGCCACACTTTGACATTGAAGCAACTCTATAGAGCAGCTGCGCCCTTCTTGTTGTTGTGCTTGCCCAACAACACCGCATCTCTCTCTCCTCTGGCTTAATACCCAGAGCCATCCTTTCTGCATGGCAGTGGGACAGACTGGGATGGAGGTGCAGTTGTGTGAACTCGTGTGTGTGGGTTATGGTCCTGCTGGTGTGGGCTCTCACACAGGAACACTCAGCCTAAGATGGGACTAAACACCCTGACTCTGTGTGTGTAGCTGACAGCACAAAAGCACACAAATGATCACACCCAGCCAAGCCAAAAACTGAGCTAGCTCAGGATCATCTTTCTGTAGGATGCCTAGTCAAGAGTAAGAGCAGGGTGAACATACATGGCATTTCCTCCAGATACCAAAAACTGTACTTCCACAATTTCAAGCTATTTTTTGTCAGGATCTTCCTGGGATAGATGTGTTTTTTGTATTCACTAGCTTCCAGAGGTTTTCCCATCTGTGAGTGTCTCCAGTGTTTTCTGAACTTGTGATGGCTCCTCGTAGCTCTGTATCAGCACCACTCCCCACACCCCTTGTATTGGAGAAGACAGACAGTGACTGGTTTCTGAGCATCCTCACCACACTCTTCATGCTGTATAGACTGCTTTCACTGGATTGTGCCTCTTCCAGACTGGAACCTTCTGTCCTGGTAAAGTCACTGCCTACACTGAAGTTTTCTGTATCTGATCAGATATCAAAACTGATTGTACTTTTTACTTTTCTCTGCACCTTCTTTGGTTGTTAGGTCTTCTCATTTATGAGATGAGAAGACCCAAACTCCACAAACTAATCAAGCATGGGTGAGTCATGACTTTGCAAACTAGCATACATTCTTCCTTCTTTTATTCTTTATTCCTATCCTACTATGCCCTAATACTTTATTTGAGGTTGGGTTTTTTAACCATTACTGAGTGGTCAGCTGGCATACTCATGGAACTGCAAAACAGGTCCCAAGGTCCTGCTCCTGACTGCTGATGGTCATCTCATGCATGCCATTTTGGCTGTGAAACTAGGATTGCTTTTTCTCCCCTATATATCCCTTTATATTTATCTACTCTGCATCACATTTACCTTGTTATTGTCTTGTCACTAACTCTCATTAAAGTACTACTAAAGCCTTACTCTTAAAGTCAGCCCTGGTCCTTAACAGTATAAATATTTTGCTGTTGTCAACAAACTCTCCCCTCTGTTCACTGCCTTCTCCAGGTTGCTTATGACAAGGGGTGCACTACACAGCACTGCATAATCACTCTGGTCCCCTCCTTTGCTTACTATCTTTTTAATATGTTTTTATTATGCCATGATTTTCTTCCTCGTGATAGGGAAGTCCTTGGACTCCCTTAAAAGCCTGTAGTGGGGAACCAGGGGACAAATTTGCTGAAAGCATTTAGATATCCAAGTAGACCGTATCAACTGAATTGCTCTTATCTTTATGTACATTGATCTCGTCAAACAACTCCAATCTGCAAAAAGGAAAAGGTCATACTGACTCTTTCCAAGTAAATCAAATTTATTGAGGTGTCAATGAATTTTGTTCTTCATTACATTTTCTACTAATTTGCTTAGTGCAGATTTCAGACTTCCAGGTCTGTTCTTTCTCACATCTCTCCTGGAACCTTTGCTAAAAAAAGTTGGACAGGCGTTTGATATTTGATAACAACTTTTTGGATATCAAGGGAGTTTTAAGCATAGAGTTATAGTCTGCTACTAGTCATTTAGTTATTTCATCCCTGAGGTCCATTAAAACTCCTGGGTGATATCACTTGGGTTTTGGCAACCTGTTGCTCTTCATTTTGGTTCAGTGTTCTCAGACCTGGTTCCTGGGCACAGCTATTTCAGACACACTTGCTAATGGAGTCACCCCATTCCAAAAAGGTTTCTGATGTGAAAATCTACTCTTCTACAGTGAATAAGGTGATGCAAAGGATTAATTTAGTTTCTCTAATGGCTTTATTTTCTCTGAGTGCTTCCTTCAAACTCTGGTAGTCAAAGGGCTCCACTGATTTTCTGGCAAGCTTCCTGATCCTGATGTTCAGGAAAAAGAGATTTATTGCTGGTTTTGATTCCTTTGGCTAGAAACTCATCAAACCCCTTTTTGGCTGTCAAATTGTCATTGTACATGTAATCTTTCAGAGGGTCTGTTACTTTCTAATTTATTCATTTGGATCCAGCTTAAGCTGTTTGAAGGATTTGCAGTTATTCTTCTAATAACCTCCCTTATCTTGCTGTTTTCAAAGCTACCAAGTACTACCCATTTTCAAGCCTTCTTGATGAATGATGTGCACTGGCCTTGTGCTTTCAGCACAGCATCCTTTAGCAGACTTCATGTCTTCAGGAAATAATTAATTTTCTTTGTTGTCCCATTTTGTTTCTTTTAAACAAATTCCTCATTTACATAAGTTTCTCCTCCAAGCCTGTAATTGCCTGTTTTCTGATCAATATCCTTAAGCAGTTCCTCCATGCAATAGTTATTGACTGTTTCATATTACATTCTTGCACTATATCTGGACGATTTGCATGTAAGTTATTGAAGTCTGGTGTTTGTTACTGCCTTTCCTGCCTCTCCCGCATCTTGGAATTGCCCCATATTCTGCAGCTCATATCAACAACCTGGTCACAGAGGCAGTATCATACATAATGTCCTTCCCTTGCTATAGTAACACCATATTAGGTCTGTAATTTCAATCCCCACAGATTTTATGTTTCGTACTGATGGGGTAATTCGTTAATTTTATTGATTCTAGCATGGCCTACTCCATATGCCGAATATTTGGTATTGTGATATCCCATTTACCATTCTCTTTCCACTGTATTTCTGATGACTGTTATGTTGATGCCTTCACTTAGACCACACATGCCTGTTCTTTAACCTTATTTCTTAACCAGGCATTAAATGTTCTTTCTACCTCTCTTTCCCTGGCAGCATGTGGCTACCAGGAGAATTTCAGAGACAGCCGCTGCAGGAAACCTGATTGTCAGCACCTCAGAGCTTCAGCTTCACCTCTAGCACCTCGCATCACCTCTCTCCCACTCTCCCTTCTCCTTGCCTTTCCTTTCCTACAGTCCTGCTATCCACACGGACTGCAACCATCTGGTGCTCTGCCGCACTTCTTAGGAGCTGATCAAGGCTTCTCATCAAGCCCTCTCCTTTTCCACTGGATGCTATGTCCACACAGATGCCGTGGTGCCCTAAACAGGTTTTCTTGCCTGGATGATCCAACTGACCTTCCCTGGATTTGTCCAAGCACCGTGCTCCATGTCCTGTGACCACAGGCTGCAGGTACTGTTTGCACAGCTTTCCAACAGCTGCAGAAATAAAGGGAGCCAAGTGCATCCCAGGTCAGAAACTTAGCTGCACCGGGGAACTTTCAGGAACCTGCAGGTGCTTCAGTGTGGATCTGTCAGCACAGCACCTTGCTAACAACACAACCGCGTAGCTCTGACCCCTGAGGGGCTGTTCAGGTGTGGAAAATTAAGCAGCTGCACAGGAATTTGCATGATTTGGGTCTGGATGTGTGAATTTAAGGCAAAGCTTTGCCTTTCTCTCTTCTGTTAATTATGCAGAACAACTCCAGCGGCTGAAATAAACATGTGGGCTTTTAATAAAATGCACAATTACAGAGCTGATTATTGGGATGCTAGCAAATACCATGTAAATCTTTTCAAACATTTCTCTGACTCAGTATTTTTTCCCTCATTCAGTTTTCCCTGGCAGAGGGATGGGATGTCTAGGCAGGCTGATCATAACAGAAACATTATGAAGAGCGACTGAATGCTTTGCGTAAATTTTTGTATGCAAACTCTGTGTAGAAGGGGGAGAGAGAAATAAGGAAGTAGTAGTCAGTTTTGTTAGCACCTTTGCTCTATCTTACATGGAGCTGCTCATACTGGTAACATGTGAAATCAGTTTTAAACACGAGCTACCAGGCAAGTTGTTGATCCTGAAAGCTGTTGTAATTTGTGTTTGTTTATTAGCTCAGTGTTGGAGTTGTGCTGTGTGCACTGCTGACCAAGCCACGTAATCTCCTCCGTAGGTGTGCCGTAGCACTCCTAAGTCCTATGATGAGATTGTGCAGAAAGCATTAACCTTCTTTGTCTGACCCTTTTATTTGCACTCCCCCCCAGGCTTTCATTCATCTCCACTGCTAGATCAATTAAAAAAGGAGGAAAAAAAGCATATCCATTGGCTAGTCCGCTGGCACATGTGTCTCATGTGAGAATAAATGCTTATAAATGCACAAGAGCTCAAATACCCTGAGCTATGTTTTAAAGACAGTGTTCAGGGTTTAGCAGCCTGATTCCCACTGACATTAATGGAAGGCATGAGGCTAAATCATAGTGCGTTGCTTTCAGATCTGACTCCAGAAGACATTTCCTGATGGGAAGGGGCATACCCTGAGAAATAAAAGTTTACAAAACCAGAGAGCTGAAATAATTGGATAAAAACTAGGAGACATAGGTGCAAAGCTGAATGAATTACGATTCTGATAAGCTTGCGTGTAAGCAATAAATCCCTAAGACGAGTGGAGAAAAGAGAGATTTTAATCACAGTGGCAACATTTATGTATTTTTAGTCAGTGGAAAATGTTATAGGCTTGACCTCATTTTTATTTACCAGATCTGAAGATGCTGATGTCCTCTGACAGCGAGCACTGAGTGACAGCCCGCAGAGCCTACAAACTGCAGGGCACACAACCTCCCAGCAGGTGGCTTGGGCAGAGCAAACCAGGCTTGGGCTTTGGGGAAAAAGAACTTAAAATAGCTACAAAAGAGTATCAGACAGTTCATTCATGTCTTATTGGTACCACAGATCTTAGTTACATTTCACAGTCTGAGGCATAAGGCGAAAGATTTTTCCCAACCCTGAGTCCTGCATCAATTTTCCAGGATGGTTCAGTTTAAGGTCTTAAGATTTTATTTTCTTTTATGATTTTGAGTCAGCAGTTTGATGCCAGTCTACATAGCTGGGCATCTAATCTACAAGGTTTGGAAGATGAATTTGGCCTCCACTTGGGGGTTGGTGAGTGAGAATGGATCCCACGGAGAGAAGAGGCAGCAGAGGCAGGATTTTTGTGGCATGCAGCTCAGCGAAATGAAAGGCATTAGCACACGCCCACTGTAGGAGAGCTCATGAGCTGCCACAAGGACAGCTCTTGCAGGCTGACGGTAACATTTTCAAATTGCTGTTGGAAATTATTAGCTCGAGTGCCTCAAGTTCCTTAAGTTCTGCTCCTGTGTCACTTGGAAAGTTTTTAAAATAGAACGCCTTAAGTTTAGGGAGGCAGCCTGATGGAAGAGTGAGACAGTCAAAGCAGGCAGGAGATTGGTTTTTTAAATACAAACACAAAACCCTTTCTTCCCTCTGTTCTGCCCACACAATTTTCTGAAATACTATATAGTTTTGATAATTTGTAATTTATAGCGAACCACAAGAAACATTACCAGCATAAAGTAAGCAAAATCCTAGGATTCAAAATATGAGCAAGTCACCATAAAAGTGATGGGGCCAAGAAGAAAAATTGTACTTTGGAAAAGGAACAAAAGAATAATGAAGACCAGACCTAGACTGCTAACATTTGTGACACTGGAATACAAAGAAAAAGTATCATCAACTGTATAAGTCAGGAAGCCAAGAAGTATCCAGAGAAGGATATACAGAAGATTCCTCGAAATGGTATAGTTTCTCTCTTCCACAGAGCCAGAATAACAAATGTGACAATTTTCAGCAATCTTGAAATCCTGAAACACCCCAGCAATCCTGGGAAAGAGCAGTGCCTTGTATGAGCTCTGCATCAGAGCGAAAGCTGCATGCCATGAAGTGGGCAAAATGCCTGCTAGATCATGAAACAAACAGTTGGTGCAGAGTTGAATGGTATGAGCAGGAAAATGAAGCTGTTTGATGAGCTTCCTCTTCAGCAAGGGCCCATGCCACTCTGTCCTTCTCTGGTTATATGCTTAGGTGGGAACACAGGTAGGATTTATCCATGGTTTCACCTGTCACAATCACTGAGCTTCAAGGACAATGTAGCTCACACTTAAAGAAGAATGTCTCTCATCAGCTGTGGGAATGTTTAGTAGATTATAAAAATATCCTTTTAAGCTGCAGCCACACAGGCTTGATCATTATAATTATGGGTAATGGAATGGCTGTGGATCCTGCTCTGTGTTCAGTAGTCAGAATCAGGGCATTAATGTTTTAGACAAAGATAGGATTTGATTTCTCTTCCCAGAGTGGCTCATCATTCCTCTCAACTGAGCAACCACAATATTCATATTCAAATACTACATTTCTTCTCCAAAACACTGCCCTTGGTCTTGCTTATTTCTGTGTGAAAATTGCTTGCAGTCTCCTAACAGCGCCCCAAAATTTCCTACCCTAGTTGCAAGTGTGCTCTGGAAAGAAGCACTGCTACAGCAAATGTAAACAGGGTCAAGACAGAGCTGAAAAGCAAAAATGACATACCTAATCAAAAGGGAGACCTTTCTGGTCATAAGCTGTTTGTGGAGGCTCTGCCAAATCCAAGAGCAGTGTCTGATTTGACCTCTTATGTTAATAGCCTTAGCATTTCCAGCCTTTTTCTGACACTTGTCTCTGGTACATCTGCTGTAAGTGGTTATCTATTTAAATGAGCATTTTTGTACTTGGAGTGGATTTGGTTTCGTTCTTATATGAAAAAAAGTAGCCCTTTCAAAACAACCAGGAAAAAACTCAGGAAAAAACCTCTGTGTGGCAGGAGTCCCAAAATTCATCTCTGAAAACACACAGAGCTGCACTCTTTTGAAAGTGCCAGTTCTGTGAAATCCTTGGCAGTCCCTGCAGGGCACCAAGTGCCCTCAGTTCTCAGGATAGTACTTGCAATTTAAAGCTGCTCAGGAGGCTGCAGGATCAAGCTACTACTGCTAAAAAATATGCCCCACTTCTTGCCCATGCACATACCCAACATGTCAGTGCTGCAGTCATTAAAGAATTACAGGCTCTCACAGAAGGCATTATCTTACATCCTTGGGATTAAATCTGCTGCTTAGCCTTTTTTTCAAACAGAAAGATAAAACACATCCACAATAAAACATACTAGCGGAGAAAATAAGGAGTTTCTAAAATAAGTGGCAGCGTAAAGCAACAGTAGGGCAATGAGGAGCTCACTGGTGGTTTTTCTGCTTCTACAGTGACACCAACCGAGAAATTGCATCTGGTGATGACATCTGTGTATGTTCAGTGGTTATTTATTCCACTGACAAAAAATTAGCCATGTAGTCATTCTGAAAATACTTTCTTATAGAGCGGAAAGATGTTGCCTTGCTTTCTAGGGATGAACTCAATTTTGCAGGGGTTGAGTGACCTCCTTCCTCCATGAGCTTACCTGATGCCAGCTGAGGATGCTTAGCGTGTCACAGAAATGCATTTCACTTCCAGGGAGTGAAATTCTGACTCTTTTGAAATTAATGGGAGTTTTGCCATCAATTTGGCTAAGATTTCTTCCTATGTGTGTAAAACAGATCTGTCTGCAGTCTGCATATGTGTTCTTTGACACTCTGCTGGCCTTGGCCACTGTTATGGTGTGTATAAAACCACAGGTCATCTCTTGGACATTACTGTATTTCATAATGATGACAGAGAACTCCTTTTTTCCTAGGACCTCCTATGAAATATAAACATGCAACTAGCCTAAGCTCATCTTCCATTCACAACCCCCTCTGAAGTGTGGAAAAATGATGAGGAGAATGTTTGTGATGATTTAGGCATCTGCTGGCCAGCTCTGATGCACCTTGTAGAAGGATTGGCCCCGCTCTAGAAGGGATCACATCCATCTGAATATGTACAAACATAAACAGTGCTCAGAAGCTACTGCCCAGTTTCATATCCTGCCATCCCCCTTCCACATATTGAATTAGTGCATTTATAATGGCATCTCTGTTCATTTAATAAATTTAAATTTCAATTACAGACCACTAACAATTAGTCATACAGACTAGATATGACAGATGGGCCTCATCCATGGTTGATTACACTAAAAAATGTTATGTGATTCTATTTTTAAAATACTATCATTCTAACAACCTTGCTGCATGCAAATAGCTGAGAGGTTCGTAATATATTAACAAGAAATTTGGCTTCCTGATTATATTGCAATTTGCACAGAGTACGAAGTTTATATTGTAAAAGGGTTCATTATTGTTTCCTGTTATCTGGGCTTCTTTAGTAAAAACTATGGAAGTGTTTGTGCAAAGACATGTAGCACAGCGTGATAATTTGGTTGGTTTTATTTCTCTACATGGGCTTGATTTAAAACATCAAACCTGAAAATGTGCCCGAGATAGACAAATACTTGCATGGAATACAGGCAAGGGTGTGCCTGAATCATGTAAGGGGGTTTTTGTTTGCCTTTGGCTCCCTTGAATATCTGATATTTTAAAATTCATCCTTGAATGAATAGACATTAAAAATATATCTGGTGATGAAAACAAAGGCTACTCCCTCCCTTCCTCACAGCATGAAAAGATGATGTTGTATATGTTGTTCCCTTTGAAATGCTCATGTAGACTCATGTAGACTACATAAATGGAGGATTTTATATTCCTTCAAACGGACTTCAACTAAGATTTAGATATTCAATAATATTTGTATACTCTCTCTATATTTTTTAGCTTCTGATACTTCCATCTAGTCAAACAGTAGGAAAAGTATCACAAAAATGTTAAATAGAGGAGCATGTTTGAATGGCATTAGACTTCTGATTTCTATTTTTATGTCCTTTCATCTCTATTCACAAATGCATCTTTTTGTAGCTGGCTAGCAAACTGAATTATAATGCCATGCTACAAGGAATGATCCTCACAGAAAGAAACCTATCTCTGAAAATAGCGCCTTTTTGAAAAAGATATTTATTTGCTTTTCTTTACACAACTTCAGGAAAAAAAGGTCCTCTATTAAAGAAAACAAAAAGGTAGAAGAAAGTCCTTTTGAGGAACGTCAATAAGAAAACCAGGAAAGAGCATATCAGATAACACAAAACTACCATAGAGAACCACTGGCCTTGAAAGATTTAAGTTACAATCAGAAAAATTAAGGAGAAAGGCCAATTTTAATCTGAGATGTAAAAATAACCTAGTTCAATTTTACCCTATGTTTCATATTTATGGCACAAACCTTTGTCCTTTTCATTTATTTGTACCAATCACACTAAACCTTTAGTATCTGGGGAGCCAGTTTGTTGTTGATAGTTTCTGATGGCTATGAAAGATGAAATATATATAGAATACCAATATCAGACCAGAACTTCAGGCTTACAATATACATAGCACTTCTGCAACTCCAGAGTAATAGAAAGGGCCATAAAACAACTTAAATTATCTCCTGAGGAGCCTTTTCATCCCAGCAGGACCCTGGGTGACAGCTCCTGCCACAGAGGAGCTGGGTGAGGAGGAGGAAGCAGGATGTAAATGTTACTCCAGGTCAGTGATCCCTTGCTGTTCAACAGCCCCCTTAGGTGTGACCACAGTTGAGGATGTTCCTGGAGCCACTGTCTTGATGGTATCCCTTGGGAATATCAAAAGAAAGGAATAAAGATACGGTGGAAAGTCCCTCTCTCTTTTCTCTCTCTCCCATCTGGTGCTGTGCTGAGAGCAGCTTAGCTGCAGGGGTTGTGACAGGCCAGCGTGTGTAACCCTATTCAGAAAAAATCATGGTTGGTAATTCTGTTAAATCACTTTATCCCTGAGTAAAGCAAACATTAGAGCAGATTTTTGTATTCTTATTTTTACAGTTTTCTTGCTTGGCTGACAAAATAAATAAAATTTATATGCCTGTCTGTCCATCGGAGTCTATGTGGGTTTTCATGTTTAAGCTGGCTGCATTCCCTCGAGTAAATGCCATGTTGCCATTAATCACTATGTGATGATGTGCACTAAAAACAGTGTCTGTGTATGTGGCAAGAGAAGACCTGCATGCCACTCTGGAATTACATGCTGAATTCACTCATTTTCATGGCTTGCAAAAACCTCTTTTTCAGGACAGGAAAAAAGCAGTGTATGAAGGGAGCTCCAGGAGCGTTTCCAGGGCAATGTTTAACCCATTATTGGCTAAAAATCCCTCAGAAGTTCTTCATTTTGCGTCAGCAGAAGAATCTGTGCTGTTGCATTACACATTGCAGATTTTAGCAAGTTTGAACTGCGTCTCCATGGGCGAAGGTTAAGCCCTTGTAACTGCTGAGGCAGCTCGGGGCTGATCTGGGGCTGACACGCTCCAGTTAGCTGGAGGTCCAGTGCTGTGCTGAGGTCTTGGTAAACAGCTGCCAGCCAGTTCACAGGGCAGAAATCATCGGTCTCACTGCAAAGGGCAGAAAACACCCAGCTAAGAGGTCAGCTGCCTCTGGTTCCTCAACACCTCTTGGCTAACTCAGGTTCTGAGAAAGGTTCCTTTTTGCCATCTGAAATGCTTTATTCCATATCCAACCTCGAGAAATGCTTGCCTGCTTGCACTCTGATGACAGACACCATGGACCAGCTGTCCTTGCTGGGGAGGAGGCCCTCATGCCTAGGAAGTCAATGAGGTTGGGATGCCCTGTGTGTTGGGGTCCCTGTCACCTTGTGGGGTACCTGGGGTTCTGTGTTGTGGCATAGGTGATCTGAGGAAATCCCAGGGGCTCCACACCACAACTGTTGCTCTCATGTCTTGGTGCAGAGTTTGGAGCGATTTCACATTATTCTAGATGTTAAATTTCCTGTTGCCATTCTCCACTGGACAGATTTGTGCATGTTAAATTAGTCAATCTACAAAATACTGACTTGCGCCTGAAAACAACATGATGAAATAACTGAGGAAGAAATCATTGCAATGCTCTTGAGCAGCGCTAAATTGGTTATAACAGGTAAAATACTTGCTTCAGCTTGCAACTATAAGAGAGACCAAAGGCAGTGCTACATACATATTTGAAGTCTGAAAAAGTGGTGAAACACAAAGTTTATTTTCTAGTTTCAATCCGAATACACCAGCATGAAAGATGATACAGAACTCATGCTGCTTTTTGCTGCAGACCATTGTTATTCCTGTGGGCGAGATATGGGAGATATATGATATTTATATAATTTTAAACTATGAACTCTCCCTCAGCCTGTATCCAGTGGGGCTGCAAGATAGATCTTTTAAGGGATTCTGCTTTCACACTTCTCCTCTGTCTTTCTAGTACAACCCTGTGGGGAGCAGTACAACCCTGTGGGGAGCACACAATCCAACTCAGGGATTTTTTCTGTGGCAGCTCTGCAGAAGCCAAGAGGAGGCCCTGGGAGAGTTAATTCTGTGTCAAGCAGCATTAGCTGTAGCTCTGATTTCCAGTCGGAAATCCCTGGGGTTGGCTGAGGACAGTGCTACAGACAAGAGTTGGTCTCCTGATCACTCTCCCGCCTCACCGATTACCCCAGGCCCACTGAAATACCATGGAGCATCTTCTTCTTTATCCAGATGATGGAGGGACAGTGCTATGGAGGAATTATGGTCCTGCAATTGCCCCAGATTATGTCAGGCTTTCATCCCTCCCTCTCAAAGTCGGAGGGAACAGCTTAATATGAGGCTTGTAGTACAGTACCTGTGGAAAAGAAATCGCTTTTTTTTTTATTCCACATACTTTTTCTAGTTGTCAGGGTTTAACCCAAGCTGGCAACTGAACATCACACAACCACTCACTCACTACCCCTTCCCACTGGGATGGGGCAAAGACTCAGAAGAGTAAATGTGAGGAGACCCTTGGGTTGAGATAAAGACAATTTAATGAGACAGAGTGAAAGAGAATAATAATAATAATGATAATAATGGTGATAATGATGATGATGATCATAGTAATTATAATAATAATGATGGTGCTGATGACGATGATGATAATAACAACAATAACAACATCAGAATAATTAGGTTGTACGAAGCAAGTGATGCACAGTGCTATTGCCCACCCCCCACAGACCAATGCCCGGCTAGCTCCTGAGCAGAGGTCCCAGACCAGCTTTCCCTTACAGTTTGTATGCTAAGCCTGTTGTCATACAGTATGGAATATCCCTTTGGCCAGTTTGGGTTAGATCTCCCAGCTGTGTCCCCTTCCAACCTTTTGTCACCTCTCAGTGACAGAGTATGAGAAGCTGAAAAGTCCTTGACTTAGTATGAACAGCACTTAGCAACAACTGAAACCATCAATGTGTCATCAACATTATTTTCATCCTAAATTCCAGACACTATCCCAGCCAAAACCAGAACACTAATATTTCTTTGTGTTTTTCCAACATTATTAAATATATTGATATGTGAGACAATTGGAACACAAACATTTCCCTGTATGAAGCTCTGTGTCTGGTACCACATGAAGTGTAATGTCCCTCCTTCCCCATGAAGCTGCATGGCTGCGTTAAGGTTTTCCCTCCTGCAACTCTCTTCTGTTAAAACAGGGACTCCTAAAGAACTGGAAAAACCCAAACAATATTTGCCACAGAAGCAGACAGGAATACAGACATTTCTCTGCAGTCTGCACAGGGGAAGCTGCAGGGCTTTCCAAGCCCTTTCTCTGACCCAGCCTCCAAGAGTTTTGCCACTTCAAGAGCCTGAAGCTCTTGAAGCTCTCACTCACTGATGACAAAAGACATTTCATGGTCACCTGATAACCTTGTTTTTATATGTACATTGCTTTTAAAAGTGATTGACAGTTCAAGCTCAATCCAATGTTTCTAACAGCAGCCTCTTATGATTACTCTAACCACTCTGTTAAATCCCAGGCTTTTCTCAAATCCTGGGAATTGACAGCAATCTAAATACATGAATATTAACCTTGGGTCACTAGGGCTTAAGTTTTTGCAATGCACAAGTCTTGCATTAATGCATTGTTAATTTTACTGATAAATGGCAGCAAAACATAATCTGATTTTGTTTCATTGTAGTTATTATTCTTCTGGTTGGATTTGGAACTTACACAGTAGAAAAAATACCATTTATGATACTAGTTTTATTATTGCAAAGTGGAGCACCCCTATGTCCTAAAAATATGGTGCCTTGTGTGTGGTAGGAATTTCTCTACAGAAATTAATCTTTTTATTCTGAGAAAAAATGGCCACGTTCTCTGCTGGATTAACTCTGGTGAAGTCATACAGTGAGAAAACTGCTAACATTTTTCTTCTGAAGGTCATTATACCCCCAGACCACAGAAATGCAATTTCAGACACTCATTCCTTCTATTGTGCCAAGAATGGGCAATGGTTTTGAACCACAGTGATCAATGAGGTAAAATTTATGAGATATTCAAAACAGTCTCTGAAGCTCTGAAGCTCTCATTATATATACATCTGTTTAACAAGAAACATTTTTTATCTCTCACAACAAGAATACAAAAAGATTGAAGTAAACATTGCAGTTTTGATTTTAATATCAAATTAATTGGGAAATTGCTATTTTTCATTCCCTCACAGTTATCTTGTTGTGTAGACATGGAAGTTTTCAATGTGGTATTTCACAGAAATTTTATTTCCTCCTATAGTAAAGTCTGTTTCTGAGTTATCTTGGCAATGTCCAATTCTATGGGAAAGATTTGTGATCTACACTGGTGACACAAACAGAGCTCTGTAATGTTCATTTCTTGCTATCTGCTAGAAATGGACAATTAAGTTGCCCTGACAATACCCAGGCACTTCTTTTCAGGAGCAGAAAATTGTACTCTTCCCAGGAACTACTCAGTTTACCTTTCATCAAATGAGAAGGATTTTCACTTTCATTCTCTATTTAAAAATTCACACAGGATTTATCCTGCAAATATCAGGTGCTTGATAACAAAAGCACATATTTATTCTGAAGCCAGAAGCAGCTCATATTTTACATAAGACTTGGAATTTCAAGGAAACCATGGTTCCTCTTTGACTGAGTTCTAAGTCAACTGGTTAGTAGTAGTGTTTATATTTGTAAATGGCTTGGTATTTCCAGTAATTTTTTTGATCCTGGCTGTATGTACATGAGAAGTATCACTGACAAAGTTCAGAGATTACGCATCATGTTTTTCAGATTTCTTTCTTCTGGGTGACGAGAGGAACATGGCTGGTTGTGCCCTTTTGAGTGGCACTTTTAGTTGTGTACCTTACTCCACTGGCATCATGCCCTCCTAGCTGATGATCAGGTCACTTGCTAATGTGCTCGTTTGATTTGGCAGATGTAAAAAAAAAATCTTGAACAAACAGTTAAAACAAATATTGTCAAAAGCAGCCACTGACCTTGGGGTATAGGGCAGGTGAGTGTGAGTTTGGGAACATGAGTATCTGGAGAAACTGCTCTTCAGGCACTGGAGCACAGGCAGTTGGACTCTCCCCAACAACTTCTTGCTATCTCCATGGGTGCAGCTTGAACTAAACAATCCCTCTGTCTACTACCAACTGCTGATAAAAATATATTAGTGAGAGTTGAATCAGGACCACAACACCATCCAGACTTGTTCAGCTGTGGACACAGATTCCAGAGTCTCAGTCTCAACCGGACATTAATCATATGCACACACTTTGTTGTTAATGGACGCTAGGAAGAAATATTCTATATGATTATATATTCAATTGCATATAAGCTGCCATCCATCAGCTGGCTGACTCATTGTCTTTGTTTCAAAATCCTTGCTTGCACTCTGCTACTGCTATTAGGGTATTGTCAACAAACTCAATTAAAACTTCTACACTTTTACTTCCTCATTAAAATACTTTCCTTGATAGGAATATAAACTTACAGGAAATTTCAAAGAGATTTACAGAATTCTTAAGGCTTTATTTACAGCTTAAACTAATAACTTGTATACGAATCTCTATTTCTTTTTAGATAATTACAATTACTTGAATAAAAATAATAAATAGAGCATAAATCTACTACCACCAAAATGAATTTCATTAGCATGTTTAGAATTTACTGGAAATTTGAGTATCATTAACATTAAATAATAAAAAATTCTGTTGCTAGTTAGAGTTAGGTCCATGTTCTTTGAGGTGCTGATCACCTTTTTTGAAGTGCTGAGGGCTCTGACGTTCAGAAATTATTCAGCAGTAGAAGCACACCGCCCACAATGCAGTTAGACTTTTAGTTTCAAAAATGCTTTTAAATTAAATGTAGAGCCACCCTCAACTTTCTATTTAGAATTTGACTTGGGGCTCCTAATGGGTTTGCACACTGCTGTGAATGTAGCCAAATGACTTTGTTAATGAATTTAATTCTATTTATAATTCTTGTGCATCTAAACTGTAAATTAAATGTAATGTAAATTATTTACATCTTCATAGACCTTTCAGTATAGACCTGTTTTTTAAGGTCCCTGAACTATCACACCAGGAAATTAGACCAGTTCTACCAGCTACACAGCATGCAACACCAATCTGATTCAACTGAGAAGTAGATCAGAGAAGGACATTTAGCAGCAAGCTGCATTGTTCCTTTCTCTAGTGAATCGTGCAGTGAATTGGCATGTTTCTAGGCATGCATTGAAAGAGACATATTTTAAACATTGCAGTCTGGTGGTGAGAGTGCTAAGGAGTGTGATATTACTTAAACCTATCTGTGATTAGGAAAAAAAGTGAAATTTTGCTAGAGTCCTCCGGGTACCTTTTATTCTGCAAACTTGAATCACTGCATAGGAGTCCAGATCTGTGAGCTTTTCTGCTTCACTCAGATCCTGCACAGTGATTTTAATGGCCTTTATACAGATCATCAGACTCCTTCAAAAAGACTAATGGGCTCAAAAACCAGACATGTTACAGATATTTGCATGTTATGCCCTCACTAGTAGAAAAATTTTAAACTTACTGTTTGTAATGATTAAGTGGTTAAACTTAATGTTTGCATTGGGTTTTCTGGTGAAAGTCAGTGATGTCCACAGATAGCAAATACATGCAAATATCCATGTTTGGTATTAGAAATGGGGGAATGCTGCAGCAGTCAAATCAAAAGCAGATAACCTCCAGCTATATCGCTGGTGAATCCTGATTCCACTGAAGTCAGTAGCAAAACTCCCATTGCTCTCCCCAGAGACAGCACTTTGGTGACCCTGCTGCAATAGCAAATTCAAGTAGCATGGGGATCAAGCTTTTGAAAATAACATGGAGTGTCAGAGCAATCTTCTGAAACAGGCTGATTAAAATTAGGCAGATCGGTATATTCTCTGCCTCTTAAATCAGTCTGATTTTAATCAGCTGCTTTTGGGAGTTGTTCTGAGGATTTTTTTGTACATGTGTACTTGCTTTGCAGACTTCAGCCCCTTCACCAAAGACGATGAAACACAATGAGTTTTATAAAGAGGCAGAAGAACAATACTACTCCTCTGTTGACTTTGGGAGAAGGAGAAATGACAATTTATAGAAAAAAATGTAGGCATGTTTAATAGCCACATAGCATATCAGCTGAAAAATATGACCCTGGCAACACTGGATGTTTTTCAGCTTTATTTTATGTCTTATTTCAGTGTAAGAATTAAAACTAATGAAAGTCCATAAACTCAAGCAGCATAAAAATGTAATTTGAATAGAACAGTCTATACTAATAAGACTTCTCTGAACTAACAGAAGAGGACATAGCACATTTTTAGAAGCTAAGCCAGCCACATTCCCCTTACTATGGAGTGGGCATGAATCTCTCAAAGATCAGTGGTAGAGCAAGCACAAACAAACAAGCAAATACTTGTAAAGGAAACAGACTGAGCATCCAAAATAGAAAGAATGCTGTTGTTCTCTACAGGAGTGTTTTCACTCTTATCTATGCTACATAACCAACCTAAAACTATTCAGCTAGCAAATAGTCAGAGCTTTAGAGAGACTTGGATGGCTTAGGGGATTGCTTTTGGGATACAGAAGCTTTTATCTCTACGTCATTGCTTCTGGCTTTCATCCAAAGGGAGTAGTGATCAAAAGCTGCTCTATGATGAGCCCTTCAATACTCTGCATGAAAGAGGAGGAGGGCATCGTGTCTGCTAACCTGCACCCACAGTCCCCAGCTGAGACCCCTGTCAGCCCTTGCTTGTGACACAGGCTTGGGGTCACCAGGGGACCTGGGGCTCCTGTCCCCATCACCTCTCCACTATTGATTTTGGCACCCCTGCTAAAGAGAGCTGCACCCACAGGGTTCATGGCACGGGGGTACTGCAGGAGGGTATGCACCACCACACTGCAGCGCTGCCAACCCCAGTCTGGTAAGGGCATGAGGGAAGACATCCAGAAACACATGTCCAGATGGATGGGGCTTCAGGCAGCAGCGTGTGGAAGGCTGTCCTTCCTCTCACAAGTGCAAGCAATAGCATCAGTTTCACTTCTCATTAGGCAGAAATCACAAAGAGGGAAGGAGAGGGAACATAAACCATTCGGGTTAATGCTAGCACTAACTGCAGTTATGGCTAAATTCCTGGCAGCCCTCAGGAATGGGGTTCTTGGATGAGATGGTAGGTTTCAGAGGCTATGCAACATTTTCCAAATCAGATACAATACTCTCAGCTTTTCTTTTCTTGTGTCAGAAAAGAGATTTGAAAGAGCAGACCTACCTGTTATGTTCTTCAGGCTGTGTGGAAATAAAACTTCGCTTGGGAAGAGAATGCAAATATTTGAAGGAACAGGCTGGGTTGGACAAGGAAACTGAGTTACTCTGATAAAAAGAGAGGTGAAACTCCTGGTGTGATCATCCAAAAAACTTACTGCTGGCAACTGTGAAATTGGTGCTATATCAACAGATATCAGAGACACAAAGACATGGTTTTAAAAGGAGTTACAATTTTAAGTACTAGAAAGTCTTGGAAAAAAAAATTAATGTGGATTGACTCTGCTTTATATTATAGATTATTGATTAGATTTTGAGAAAACCTTATTTTACAATGAACAGAGCCCTCTGCAAAAAAAAAGAGGGGCAGGTTTTAGTCATGTATCATCAAAGCTGTAAATCATCATTGTTTACATGGGTTAAAAAAATAGTTCTCAGAATTATGATCTTATGAAATGACAGAAATGTTTGGTATTAATTACCTCATGAAGGAGATGTAATTTATGCTAATGAAATCTACCAGGTACGAATGCATTTGTTACAGGCTGTCACCCACTAATACAGATGAACAAGAAGTGGAAGAGAAAAATCACCTGAATTACTGTCACTAAATAGGTACAAGAATTCCATGCAGGCCAATGGTTTTTAAATCTCACATGGATTTCATACGACTGATGAAAATGATGTATGGGAAGACAGTTCCTTCTTGACCAGAAAAGTATGTGAGGACACACTGCCTCTGAGGATTATGAGACAGAAAAACAGAGCAGGAGCTAACTGTAAGAGGTGGAAGGGAGTCATGCAAAATAGCAGGCAGTCATGCAAAATAGCAACTTTCAGTTGGCAGATGCTTCCTTCTCCCAGTCGGAAAACACAGTATTGAGGGATGTGTTTGCATCAGACGTGGAACTAAAATCGTAGCATCCCCAGGGGGTCAGGCAGCTGCACAAACCCAGCTCCTAATTTGTGTCCTTGCTCCAGCTATATGTACCTCAGAGCCTCAGCAATGCGCTTGCAGTGCGCACCTGGCTTGCAAGACCACATCATCCACTACATTTGACCTGTCAAACAGGGCATATTGCTTCCCTTCCCATGACATTTTAGCTCTTCTGGAAAGGGCAGAGTGGTGGCAAGAACTTGGCTCTTCACCTTTACAAGCTGGTGTGCGCACATAATCACTTGACTCAAGGAGCTGAGACTTTGGGAAAAGCACCGAATGTTTATGTGCCCTGAGATAAAACTGTGAGATTCAGCAGCAATGCTGCTTGGAGTGCCAGGAGCTGGTGGGTTGGGCACAACTCGGTCTCTATTGACGTAGATTAGTGCAATTAAGATGACAAGTCTGATACAACCCCAAATTTAAGCTTCTAACCTGGAACACCCTCAAACCCCTTGTGACGTTATGCTGAGGAAACGGGAGTATGGAGCCGCTGGGCCAGCTCCAAGAGGAGTTCTCCTGGGAGCCAGATTTGTGGCAGAGCCAATGTACACAGAGCAAAATACAGGAGTGAAATCAGCCTCATGGATTTTTTATTTGCTTGGATATCCTCCTGACAGGATGAAAGCACATTGCTTTTCAGACACCAATGGCTTTTGGTGCTCCAGTTAAAAAATCGCTTATGAAAACAGCAGATGGAAATGACTGATTGTCACCAAATGGCACAGTGATGGGTGGGAACTAGTCACAGGCCTTCAGAGTGGCTTTGGGAAGTGCCTCTGATCAGGACAATGCTCTCTGCTGCAGGTCCTGTCCAGAGGGCTCAGGGACAGCTTAGCATCAAAGAGCTCTGCTTGGAGTAGAGCTGTGTAGCTCTTGAATTATAAATGCATTAAAAATACCAAGCATTTTTCAGAGTCATATTTCAGAATTTTTCAATCTATCAGCAGAGAAGAGGTGAAGAAAGATTTTGCAAGGTGTAGGGTAAAACAGAGCAGAGAGTAATAAAATACTACTTGTAAACGAGCCCAGTTGGAAAGAGAGGCTCTTTATGACAGCTTGCCGAGGCTGTAGTGTTTTGCAAAACTGTGTGATAAACTCCAAATAGCTTCTCCGCAAATCTCTGGAGGCAGAACTGAGCTAAGGCTGGCTGCTGTTGCTGCCACAGCTTTCAATGAATGAGCTCAAAATGGACCCTCTAGTGATAGCTCTGTCAAAGAATAACAATCAGATGCTCTCAACAACAACAACTTCAACATATATATTTTTGTAAGTATAAATGAGCCCTAATGTGCTGGCTTCAAACAAAATGAAACACTCAAAGTTTTTAAGATGTGTGGTTGGACTGTGAACAAAATAAAGACATACTGCTTTTCCCCCTATGTTTAGACTGCAAAGCACGATTCTCACTAGAATTGTGATGAGAACAGAATACAAAAATAGTTGGTGTTGGTGGGGAAAAGATTGGAAAGGTAGCTCTGACATCACCTTCAGAAGGAAAATGTCAGGGGACTCACCATCACCCAACAGTTCAGGTGAACTGACTCAAAAAGGGAGGGCCTGAATGATTTTGCAATCTCACAGCTTTGACAAGCAGAACAAAAATCATGTTATGGGGGACATGCTTCAGACTTGAAAAACTAATCATCTAGAAATGTGCTTAATCAGAGTCAAATTAAGTCAAATTATTACCTCACAATATTATCGATGTCTCTACAAATACCTGATTTCAGAGCATCAATGAAATCTGCATTTGGAGATTGCATGTTGTCTTCTTTCTCAGCAGAATAAACCAGGAGTGTCTGCCTCTGAAAAGCATGAGAAGCTTTTCAACAATGGCGTGTGGTGCAGGCTAGGTGAATCTTCACACTGAGTTATGTTGAGTAAAATAAGGGTTGTACTGCAAGTGGCAGTCAGTTTTGGCTGTGTGACTGTCCAGAGGACTGCTCTGTCACCAAAGCACTGGGAGCACTCTCATGGCCACTATGCAAGAGTTAACATTTCTGTGGTGGAGGCAAGGTGTCCTTTTTGGATTCTGCTCAGGTGTGGCTGCTTGTGCTGTCTCAAGGAGCTACTGCTATTGCCAAAGGAAAATTAAAACAAATCTGGCTTGGCTAATAAAAGGCTATGAGTATTAATGGCTTTTCCTCAAATTGCCAGGAAGTTTCAATCTCTGATGTGATAAAGATAGATTATGTACAGACTGGTCTTATTATGCTATTTTTAAATTTTCATATGCTAGAAATTGCAGTCATTTGCCCCAGTCTTTTGGCAGGGGGTGTAAGAGTCACAGTAAGAATGTGGTTATTTTCAAGAGAGGAAAGAGCAATTCTTTGGCATTAAGGCTATTAGTTTGGACAGTAATAAAAACAACACCACTTTACAGACCCAGGTCTCAGAAGTGCTCAACATTCACAAATCAGTAAAATCAATAGCATCTATTCAGGATTACTTAAATCTAGAATTTACCAATATCCAGTGCAATTTAATACCGGTTACCTATCGGCTTTTAACGATTGTATATATTTTGATAAAACTGCTAAGATATGTTGTTACTAATAGGAAATTTCTAACTGTGCTACACAGTGAAAAATAATCCACCCATACAAGGAAAATTATATTAACAAATGCTGCTAAGAGCAAATATGTTTACAAACCAAAGCTGAGCAACAAACACATATACCAGATGTTACTGAGATATAGATAGTCTGAATTACTCAGATAAAGTAGCAAAAATTCTGCAGAGGACTTTTTTTAGAGCATGTATTCCATGATAGATATCTTAGTTCTTGAGCAAGTTGTCATATAAGTCGGAAGCTGGCAGTTTTGAAGTTGTCTGTAAATTTCAGTGGTAGTTCAAGTTCAACAACTCCAGATAAATTTTCCTCTTCTTCCACATCTGTAGGTAAGAAAGACTCTTCAGCCTTACAGATAATAAAATGGAAATGTTGGAAGGCACTTCCACTGTCAAATAACCACTTTCATTAAGAGGCAGGATTTTCTGTGAAGTGACAGAGGAAGGCCCTTCTTCCCCATTTTTCAGTCCAAGACTATCTAGCTGTTTCCCTTACCTTCTTATCTTTTCCACAGATCCCATGTTTCACAGCATTTGAGGTAGTTGGAAGGTGCACCCACACAGTCATTTGCATTTATTGTTGCTGCACTTTCACTTCTTGACATTCCCTGCTTGCCTACAGTTGTCTGCAATTCTGTCTCATCCTGTGCCTCCAGCGTGGAGGAAGCATCCTGGTTTCCTGGCAGGAAAATCCAAGCACAGAAGCAAGCCCAAGCTTTGCCCTCACAGTCCATCCAGTTCCACCAAGCTCAAGGCATTTGTCTCTGGAGGCTCAGCTCTCAAGTAGCACAGCCATTTGCAGGGATATTTTGTTGCCTGTGTCAGGCAACTTCTATAAATCCCCCTTGCTCAGCTTTTCTTCTTATGGGCTGTTTCTGAGACTATCTAAATACTTCTTGTTGATGTTTCTTTCAATTCTTTGATAACCAAAATGAAAAACACTGGTTTTTATTAGAAACAGTCAAGTTGGAGAAACTGAGTCCCTAGACAATTCCTGTAGCATGGAAGGTGTTTTTTCTGAGACTGGAAGTGTTACTTCAGACCAGCATAAATGCCTTGCATGTGCTCAGCAGCTGGGAGCATGCTGATCTGTCCCTCGACACTGTACACTTCAGTGAACATGTACAACTCTTCCAGGCTTTTCACTTAACCAGAAAACAACTAAAATTGTAAATTTTTATGATTGTGTTCCACATGAGCTGGCAATGAGTCACATCAGTTTGTCTAGATCAGCAATACATTCAGACCCCTTTTTTTTGTCCTCTGACAGTTTTTACCTTGCATCAAATGTTGTCTTATTAAATTTAAAAGTCCCATCAAAGCAAGTGGTGATATTTCTCAGAAAAGACCTGTTTTTTACTTATGAAGGGAACATCTCTTACTAGGATAAGTTCACAACTATTTCTACTGTTCTCCTTTGGCAAATCAATGAAATTCAGTACATTTGCAGAATGCTCCTGGCATGAATCAAGCACCACTCCAGCAAGACGGGCATCCCTGGGGATGCCCCTTCCCTGCTGAGCAGAGATTGCCAGCAAAAAGTCACTGCCCCCTGATAGCTGGGAGGCAGAGCACGGAGATAGGGAAGGTGAAAGGGGCAGCAGGTGCTGTGGAGCAGATACAAGTTAACCAGTGGAGTTATAACAACCCTTGAGAGTGGCTATGGGAAGCTGGATTGAAAAGATCACTTGTAGAAACTGGGACAGGGCTGACATTGGGGGGCACAGGGATGTGTTAATTAAGACGAGAGCTGTCAAGGAAGTCAGTTGGCAGCTTTCTTCTCTGACCCTCCTGCACAAATACAGAGGTGGTTTGGGATGACTTGCCAGATTGGTAATAAAAGCTGTCGCTATTAAAAAAACACTTGTATTTCTCCTGCAGCTTATCATAAGATGTTTCTTCAAGGATTCAACAGATACCAGAACAGAAATACACCAAAAGAGCAGAGGATCTCAGGGCTGGTAATTTGATACCCTTGAGCTGCAAAAGTGTGAGGGTGGAGAAGTGAGGCAGTACTGACATCACGACCAAATTCAGAAGGAGTTGGGTTGTTTCTTACCCAGCTCCCAGCACTACTGCCTGCCAGCCTTAGTGGGGAGAGCAGCTCAGCAGGGAGTGACTCAGCCATGCTGCTTGGAGCAGCGAGCACAGGGGCTCAAGTTCACTGTGCCAATTGGCTTCACACAGTTGTGTCCACACTGCAGTGCCTTGTGGGCACAGATTTCTTCAGGCCCACATCAAATATGCAGCTTCCCATGCCCCTTTGCACTACCACAAAGGTATTTGAGGTCATTTGTCTCCTGATTTATCTGCACCATACACTTCTCGTCAGCCTCCAGTATGCCCGAGTTCTCCGCATTGCATTCGCTCTGCAAACATGTTGCATGTTACTGGTTGCCACTGCTGCTGACATGACATGTGATACTACAGCCAGGACTCAGGACTGCCTGACAGTGCCACCAGCAGCTGTTAGAGTCCTGCAAGGAAAGGGGAGACTGTGGTGTGGAGTATGTCTCCATAGGTCAATGTTAAAGGGCACTGTATGCATACATTGTAGTGTCTAAGTTCTCAAGCATTGCTTTTTTCCAGATACCTCAACCATCTCTTGTGCCGCCTGCTCCTAATTCCTCTTTCAGTCAACCACTCCCCTGAGACTGTAACACATGAAATTGGCTCCTTAAGCAGCTGTCCCTCCTTCCATGCTCCCTTGCCCCATACAATATATACTGGGCTTTACAACCCTCCACATGTCCTGCCCTAAACATTAAAAAAGCATTTCCATGTCATGGAGAGCTACTGCAGTCTGGCAGTTTCCTTCTCCCTGTGCTCTACAGCTGGACAGCCTTTTCTTTCCACTCTGAGGTACCCCTGTAATGTAAGTGCAAGCTCCCAGGCGTGGACCCTGCATGTAGTCATCAGAAAACCAATAAAAGCAGATTGCAGGACACTCCAGCTGGTGGCTGGGATAAATGATAAGAAAACCTTAAAGAATCCAGATAGCATTCAGCTATTCAGCTTCAACAGGCTGAATATATTTATTCCCTTAGGACCATTATAAAATGTGGCTAGTCTTGGCTTGCAGTAAGAACACAAGTAATTAGGAAATCTAGTGCCGGTAGGTACATTACATGCCAGCAGAGAAAGTGGCAGCAGCAGCAAGATGTGACCAATGCAGGCTAACTAGGCTCTCTCAGGAGTCCAGAGAATATAATGAATCACTGTGTGTTTGGAGCAGATAAAGATCAGCCCCTGGAATTGATATAGATCAGCCCTTTCCACCCAGGCGTCCAGGAAACACATTTAATTTTTTGGCCAAATTTAGCACAAAATACATTCTGGTTTGTAGCAGAACAACTTGATTAATAGAATGTAAGTGCTCTTCCTCCTTCTCCCCAGCACACTCATGCAGACAGCACTCCAAAATACATTCCTTGAGGTTTCTTATCTTTAAGCAGATATCATTCTGAAGTGAACATGTCAGGCATCCTCATCCTTCCGAGCAAAGCAAGAGATGGCTGTCTGTCACATTTATATCTCCAGGAGTTCAGTTTACAATTCAAACATTCATACAAATACCCTCACTACATTACAGCAATTTTTTAGTAAGACTGGGAGGACCTATAGCCCTGTCAAGCTGTACCTACCCCAGAATTGCTTCCCATATCTCCCTGTGTGCTCTTTCATGCACTGCCTGACAGAAGAAAAGCTGGGCAAAGGCAGATGGGGGGATGCTTTTGTGTCTCTGCACTTGCAGCTTTTACTCCTCAGGGAGGCAGCTGAGGCAGGAGAGCATCCAGCAGGTAAGTGCAGGAGAGAGACGGGGGAATACGGTTGTCAGACTGTGGTTACGGGTGCTCCTGGGAGGCTTCTTTCCCAAATGCTAATCTGCCATCTCCATTCCCTGAGGTCTGATGAGCTCAAAACTCACAGCTGTATTCTCATTGCTGTTTTGTGCCTCAGGAAAGCAAGCTGTAATTCTCTGGAAGTATCAGTGATAAATCTGCCCCATTACTTCCATATACTCTGGTCCTCCTGATGCTTCTCAGCCGTCTCACCAGAGCTCTGCCAGCAGAAGCGGGGAGGGGGACTGTGAGCACAAGCACCGAGTCTGGCAAAGAGCACACTCTGTAACAGATGACTATGGGTTCTTTTACTTTGATGATCATCATAATACATTTTATTTATATGGCACCTATTTGCATGGCAATAGGAGCAATATGTGTGTTTCAGTGAAATGAGACATGACAGCAAACAGATTAAAAACTACGATTCATCTCGAAATGAGGGAAAACAGTCAAATGAATCACAGAGCCCAGCAATGGCAAATCATTCTTAAAAGTGCATAATAGCAAAACAAATGAAAAAGACAGTGTACAACGCTTTTTCCTTGTCTGATGGCAAATACTGAGTGACGTTGCCAAGCTTTTTCAGAAACAGAGCCCAGTTACCATTAAATTTCATGGAAACCCCTGAAGAAGGAATTATGTAAGTAGGACTTCAGTTGTGCATTAGCTGTGTGCTAACCCCAGTATACACATGGGTTTCAACCCTTGCAAAAACTATTATCTTTTAATCCTTGCATTGTTCATTGTGTCACAAGAATAAGGAAATGTGTTTTCCCAAACTTTAAGCCCCTTCAAATTTAATGGATTTAAAATTGAAAAATAATAGAGCAGACCCTATTAATATTCAAACTCCATTTTCTCATATGGAATTCTTCAGCTTCTTCAGCCCTAATTAGTTTTTCTGAGGCTGTCAGTTGCAGGCAGTATAAACTCTCTAGTCATCTCTTCTGCCTTCTCCTCCCATGTCCTCACCCAAATTCATTATTCCTACTCTCCTCATGCCAAAGCATCGAGCCTTCTCCATGTGCATTTCTCCAATGACTCGCCTTCCTGTAAGGCACCAAAAAATGATACAACAGTCTATACAGAAATGAAAGAATCTTAACTTTAGGACATGGAAGAATCTGATTTTTTTTTCCAGTGGGAGGGTGATGCATCTAATGTCCCATAAGATGCTGGCTGGGTTGCAGGACTGGAGCAAGAGAAACCCTTCATTCATTCAAATTTCTAACAATCTGACTTCAGCTGCTCTGTCCTGATCACTTCAGAAGAAAGCTAAGCTTTTCCCTAGAATTTGGATCTTTAGACTTGTATGTTCCTACTTATTATGTTTGTCTACTGACAAAGTTCTTCTTACTTATTATGACATAAATATTTCAATAAGCAGAGGAGTATAGGACTAGATGTCCTCCTGGCAGGTGACTGGATCTGCCACACAGTAAAGAGTAGCAGACAGAGAAACATTTCTATCAATTTAGAAAAGACATTTTACAACTCAAATTAGCAAGGGTGCCCTTTCCTGGGCTTGTAAATGTACACATCTGGATGTCATGAAAATGTATTAACACATGGCCAGCTTTTCACCCTGTCAGCAGCTGTCCAGCTATGGTTTAATCATGCTGCATTAAGCTGATGGAAAAACTCTCCTTGACTTCGTGTGTCAAAATGTTTAGTTCTGATTTTAGTGTATACTCTTCCAATTCCTTAGAGAGGAGAGAAAATACCAGCATGATTCAGGATATTTTAGGAAAACAACGCAAGTGCCTTAAGCCCCTGGGTACCCTCTGTTCCTTGTCACTCTGCTACTGTTAAATTAGGTTCTGACACAACAATCAATGGAAAGATGTGGGAGCCAATAAATAATGTGTGCAATTAAGCTAAGGCATTGAAATGTCTGTCTTTCCCGAACTTGGCCCAGAGAGTGGGAGGCTGTACTCTGTGATAAGCACTGTGCTCTGTGATAAACACCTGAGCTCCTAAAGTCAGTGTGGGGGCAGAGATGGCTTGCTAGGAAAGGATTAACAGCAGTAAACAGAGAGCAGGAAGGCATCTGATGGGAAATGCTCTGACCGCATGCAAGTCTTTCTCACCACATACCTGCATCCCTTGCCCAGATGTCTCTGGCTCTTTTACAGGGACATGAGCAGCACTTGGTATCTTCCCTTAAAGCAAGGGAGAGGCACCAGGAGGAAAACAATTTGTGGAAAGTCTCAGTTGAAAGAACCCAGCTAAAGAAGCTCACTGGAAACTGTTGTTGATGGAAGTTCTCGGGACATAGAAAGACTTCAGTGGTCATTTTCAGCAAAGCTGAATCAAAGCCCTGAGCTCAGGTGTGTAGTCACAGAGCTGTCACCTGATGCCTACTCCCTCAGGGGCACAGAATTATGGACATGTTGTCTGCAGATGTTTGTAAGGACTAGGGACCTGCAAACTGTAAAATGCAAATAGAAGATGTTTGCAGTGCTGCTGCACGAATGTGATTGCCATGCTTCTCTCTCTCCAGCCCTACGAGCACGGTGCTGCTGCCATCTGATCTGAGAATACTCTGGTGCAATCACTTTTTCTTCCAGCATTTTGCAAACCCAGTAGACCCATTTCCTGACAATGCTCAGCAGACCCCCCAATTTGGAAAATATTGTTGAAGAATCATGTAAGAAATATGGTGTGACTAAGGTGGAATCTTAGTTTAAGCATTCTGTTGTGTGATTTTTTTCAAGCATTTTCCAGCATAAAAGCTCTCACCATCTGCCTTTAAGCTCCTGCTGAGCCTAAAAGGGTTGTGCTTTGAGATGTCCTTCAGTAAGGAGACATGCTGGGTTAAAGCAAGGGTTAACTGTTTAAAAGATCAACTTGACCAAGACACAATTCAAGCTAACCTAATGATCATGCCTGGGTCAAAACCATCATATGTAGTAGGGCTGAAGAAGCAAAAGGAAGAGCATAGTGTATGGAGATATTTATAACTCTTCTTTTTGACTGACATTAATTAACTTGCCAACTGGACTAACTCACAATGAATCAACATCCTGCAGAATTGCAATGTTCCACCCAAAGTGGGAATATACTTTGCTACTGAGCTGTCAAACACATATTTATAAAACACCATGATGCTGGAAAATGGTTCTGCAGAGTGAAGCAGTGCAGATATGAGCTATACATCTCAGCTGCAGTATCCTTTTTTTTCCCAGTAATTTGGTTATGTTTACATAGATCACTTTTACCTTTGTATATGTCCTTCAAAAAGTAATAAGACACAACAAAAAACACATATTAGAAAAAAATGAGAGGGACATCTTGGTACATGTGTTTGTCACAGAAATGCTATTTGGTGCTACTGAAATGTATAGAGGATAAGTAATGTTACTACTCAAAGGTGCTGCCTTAGGATACTGTACTAGGGAATTAAAAGATAATGTTTTGAACACAAGAGACATTCTGTATTTTCCTATTAATACAACAGAAACATTTTGAAAAACTTTAACAGGTAATTTGAAAGTTAAATATAGACATTGTTCATTCTGTACTTTCCCCATCTTCTATTACCTGCCAGAATCTACACGCACCCTTGTTTTATTGGAATGTGTGTCTTAATCCATCAGTATTTTGATTCCTGAAAGAAAGCCACCAATTGTGTGTTATTAAAATTCTGATTATTTTGGAATGAGCAAGATAATTACAGGCCAATACTGCCTTCAGTTTCCTATCATAATTAAAAAGTCCTAATTCTGATTTCCATCGTTGCAAAGAAGTTAAAAAAATTCTGGAGCAAAGTACTTCTTAAATAGGAAAGATTTTTTTCAAAGATATATTTTACATAAAATATTTCTGGTAGAAATTAATTTACTGATCCTAAAAAATGGATGGAGTTTGAATCTACTACCGAATTTAATGAAAGCTGATGGAAATTTTGCAACTCTGTGAATCTGTGGGTTAGGCCACTAGCAGAATTAGAAAGGGGACACAGGGTGTAGAAGCTTTTGAATGCTGTTCATTTCATCATCCACCTTGAATATTGCCATAAGAGTTATCATAAAATCAGACAGATTAGAACCATGTTTTGGCTGCCAAAGTTATTGGTGAAATTTGATAAAATAAATTTGAAACACAGTAAAAACTATTGCAGATCATTAAAAAAAAAGGTGAGAAACAGATAATGTCCATGTGCCATGTTCTTCATGTCTCATAAGATGCTAAGTGCTCTTCTCTCCTTCTTAGGGTAGCTTTCAGCTCTCTAGAGTATAAATGAAGCATTCTCTTGCTGAGAACAGTGTACTATTTTGTCAATTAATAACATCTGTAAACACCCACATTTAATGACAACTGCAATTCATTTTCAGCTTCAAAACAGAATTTGTGATTTTCACTGTGAGAACAATGACAAGAATGTGAAGACGATGAAAAATGCAATCTGTTTTGCCCATACATTTTTAATAAATGAAGCACATATTACAGTGAGCTATTTTTAAAGCTTTTTTGTCTGTGATGTTAAAGTGTGTAGGTACAAAATCCATCAAGATAATACATTAATGTTTAACAGTTAGCACACCAAACTCTGTTCTGAATAAACAGAGATGCTCTTTTACTAACTCGATTCTATTCTTTCCAACATTACTTTTTACTGTCAGAGCTTATTTACTTCACTCTATTTTTGAAGCACTAATGCAATCTTTTTTTAATGCACTAGAAAACTCAAAAGCCTTGCCATACTTTTAACTTATCACAGCATAAAATATTTGGGATAATTTATTTTTATATGCTCATTAAGATCTGATAAAGTACTAGACACAAATATAAACATGTAAAAGTTTATACACCAAACCAAAAAAAAAAAAAAAAAATTATTGAGACCAATATAGTAATGGGCACACTTAGAACATTTCTAAATTAATCTGTTCTGGCTTAATAGCTATTTTTTTCCTTCTTCCCAGTATCTGCAGCACTTAATTCTGAGCAATGTAATTCCGATCACTGCTAAGACTGACTGAATCATGACTGGATGAAGAAACCTCAACTCATTGGGTTGAAACTGCTGTCAGTTAGATATCCACAGAGAGGACACTTGAGATACTCGAGAAGCTTTGTGAGGTGTTAATTGGCAGTTGTGCTTAGTTCAGCCCCTTCTGAAGAAGAGCCAAAGAGCTCAGGGAGAAGGCCTTGCAGGAACCAGTCTTTGAGGCAGCAGAAGCTCTCTGCGAGAAATGCATCAGCTGGCTCAGCTGACTCAGCTGCACGGAGAGCAACTCTGTTACTTATTTCCTATCATCCTGGAAGAACGAGAATACCTCAGTGGCAAAGCTCCATGGAAAGTCTGGAGAGAGCTTACCCATCCACCTGTCTATCCAAATGCCTCTCTAGCTCATGGCTGAAGTATTTATGTGCTAGTCTAGCTGGTTTATTATGGGAGGTGGAGGTTGCAATGATAGTTGTTCAGATGCCAACAAGTAGGCATATGAAGACCATCAGATGACATAAAGTATGTAAGACATCTGTGTAGAAATGACAGTGAAGATGAAGGAAGATCTAGAAGAGGCTGGCACCTTCTGGAGAGACAGCTGGACACCATGCAGGCTGCCTGCAGTGTCAAAAATGTCTTGGTTTAGGCAACAGATTCCTACTTCGTATGACTCACAACTTTCCATGAAGTTCTGTGTCATCAGGGACAAATGCCACAATTTGCCAGTTCTCCCAACATGTATGGAACACAGTGTTCTCTTCCATTTTTTAGGGCAAAAGCAGTCAATATGTTCTCAGTGAAATGCAGCTTGTTTTGCTCCATAAAATACTGCAGAAAGACACAAGATGCCATGTTTTAATGGCCTATTAAAATGCACCTACTGTGCTTTAAAAAGCTCCAGGTTGGGAAACTTCAGCTACCCAAAACTGTACTAATAGCTAAGTAATGCATGCTTTACTGCGTGCTATTCCTATAGTAATTTGGTTCTGTAATATTTATCAATAAACATCCATTTTAATGAAATCTATTTCAATGAGTTCATATTCCTATTTATGGAAAAAATAGATTGCTATAAAAGGAGAGGGCTTCTAGTGCACTCTATAATGATATTTTAAAGCTGTCATTTTAATATAGTACCCTGAAAATGTAAGTGATAATGACAAATTGTTTTTGCGGGGTTAAGATTTCTGTTAAACAGAAATCAAACTCAAGTGTTTAGTTTAGTTGATTGCAAATTTGCACTCGGTGATTAATACAGCACTACAACAAGTAGGATTTTCTCAACATTCTTTTTCCCTTATGCAGAGGTAAAAAGGTCATGCCACAGAAGATAAATGTACAAAACCATATGCTCTCTTCTGCTTTTCTGAGTGGAAGAGAGCAGACAGCTCCATATTGTAGCAACAGGATGGATCCCCAGTGGGGACTGACAGCTCTGTGTTGGCTTTTGGTTCAACACAGAAACACTTCTCTTACCCTGGAAGGGCTAATTTATGCCATACTCCCTATGATGATTTGATATCCCTTTCTTTCTAAGGTTGGTCTTACTCCTGAGACTGTTGCTGTGAAGGCTACACCAAAGAGCTGTGTTTGCTCTAAGTGGCAGAGGTCAGCCTTCACCATTGGGGAATGTGAATTTTGGATGGACTCAAACTACTAAGAACTTATTTCAATTTTTTCAAGAGCTGATACCTGCATTTGGTATGGGGTTTGGTATTGTAATTGTAACTGATTTTGACACTGACTGCTTTGCATTTAATAAAATGCAAATAATTTCCAGCTTGAGCAATGAGCATATTAGACATCACACAACCTCCACCACTGGCCTTACCAGTAGCAGTGTGTGTAAACATGAGGTCTTGAACAATGATGCTGGTGATTTGGGAGTGGATGCATCTGTAGAATGGTTGTACCTGGCCCTGCTCTAAGTCACTTCTGCCCTGCCTTTGAGCCCTGTCTTGCATTCTTCAGACGCAGATAGAAATCTAGATAAGACATAAATTCAGAAACCTGAATTAAAAATCAGATTGTAACTAGAAGAAATCACACAGCCTTGTGACCTGGCCAAATTCTGTGTACACCCCCTTCAAAAATTCAGCCTAGAGCTGAATACTTTCTTTACTTCTTAATTTATTTTTTTTCTGAAACAGCTGCGCACTCTTCAATATCAATGGCATGTCCTCTTTCCTTCTCCCTTCCCCCCTCCAGATTCCAGTGTTTGACTAATAGACAAATAGATAGTATTTGCAAAACCTGCATGAGAGTTTATAAAGTAATTTGGTCCCTAGTAGGTTGAAGCCCAATATGCTAATAGGTTGCAGGTAGCTATCACTATTATTTACCTTTGTTCTGAGTAATCTTATGCCCAGGAAACTACTGCTGACAACTTCCAATTTTGATCGAAGACTTATTTAATTTTTGTTTGGTTTGGGTTTTTTTTCTGTAATTAGAAGAAACCAGACAGGAAAGAAGTGCTATTAAAAATCCCTGGCAGTTTGTTAACAGAAAGAAAAAGGATTTTTACCCTTCTCTGATAGAACTAACTCAGCTGTGTATTCCAGGCATTGCTGCTTCTAAATTTTGCTTTATAAAAGAGTCCTGAACTTCACATAATTTGATTTTTATTAAAATATTAAAGAAGTAGAGAAGCAGCCCTGTGATGTTTACACAGCTTTTGAAAGGCATAATAATGCTCCAGAACACCTAGGAGGGGGTCTGCTAAAATCTGAAGTCAAAACAAACATCTGTATGTAATGTTGCTAAAAACAAGAAATCATAATTTACTATTTTTGCTAGTTTTATTCATAGAAGTGCCTAGAGGCCAACAAGAAGTGGAATTTTAACAGATTAGGCACTGTTCAGACACAGAATGGAGATAATCCTTCCTTTATAGATCTTAAACGTAAATAGATGAGTCTGAAAAAACAAGAAGGAAAAGGGTATATAGTTGATCCATACTGTAAAAATGATAGTACTTTTATATATTACAGCTTCTTTAAAATAAGTATTTACTTTTATTTTGTATAGAAGAACATAGAAGATATTTTAATTATCCAGTGCAATGTAAAAGATTGCATAAATACAATTTCCATCTGGTCTATAAATTGTTCTCGATAAATGACAGAAAACTAGGAATGCAAAGGACCAAACAGTCCCTATCCCTGTTCTCAAAGCAAGATGAAATGTACTGTGAGAGTCTGAAGGTTCTCAAAGAGTGATAATGATGGAAATTCTGCTATATTTCGTAGGTAATGTGCAAAAACAATATCTTGCATGAGACAGTTTAGTCAATGAACAGAAATTCAGCCTTGCCAATAGCCTTTGTCCTGTGAGAAACACAAAGTCACTAGCCTGTACCTTCCCTTTGGCAGGTGCTGCCCCAAATTAGTCAGCTTGCTCTCAGTTGCCTCCTCTGCCAGAAATTTGTCTGAGGCAAAGGAAATGAGAGTTTTGTCTGTAGCTCCCACAGACAGATTTGTATTGTACAGCTCCGTATATCTCTATTGTAACTATCCCCATTCACCAAAAGAAATTGCACCAAGAGGTTCAGGAGGCCATATTTTCCTTTGACTTTTCAAAATGCACTCCACAGCAAAAATGGTGTTTTGACTGGACATAAAACTCTGAACAAAAGGATACCATTAGTCCTACAAGCCAACTTTTCTCAAATGATAAGCAATTTTGTGAAAGAAATTAACTGCAGGAACAAAAAGTACAATTTTGGGGTCTGTTTAGACTATACAGAATAAGTAACTAGTCTTTAAATGGAGATATTGTGTTACATGTGCCTACAGGAAATTATTTTTTTTAAGCCTGGTTTGCTGTAGTGGCCATAATTAGATTTCTTTCAAATACTTTTAGGACTTTTAGGACGAGCTCAATTCTTAAAATTATATATTATAGTCTTACAAGCATTTGAAAATTAAAGAGGAAAAGTAAATTATGTAAGATCAATACTGGCGGAATAATTCCTGAGCTACTCTTCCCAGGGTATCATATTTGTTATAAGAATTTTATCCATAAATATGGTTTTAAGTAAAATGAGTCCTTTCTAAAAAGTAAAATCAGCAGTTGCTTTCCCTTTCTCCTTTCCAATCCATGTGCCTTTTAAAACCACATCATATTTTGTTCTTTGGTACTTGGTCTTTATTTCCTCACTCAGACAGTAAAATGTCTTCTGATGCTCTGTCATCTTTGCCAGACTGACCTGTGGGTTCCTTTAAATGAATTTGCTATGGCAGATAGCAGGGGCCAGGCAGCAGCGCTTCCTACTGACACTATTTATCTTCTACTAGATCTTCACTGGGGATACAATTTTTTTTGCTGGCATTCCATTGAGCTTGGAGACATGAATGGGAATGAATTTTGCCTTGAGAAGATTTACAAGCAAAGAGCTTGGGGAAAGAGCTGTCCTTTGTAGCCAGAGCTACAACAACAATTTAGAGAAGAGGACCTTGCAGTAAAAGTTGCTAATTTAAAGTTCATTTTTCTCTGTTGTAAGGGATGGTTCTTCTTGCCCTCAGCTGAGTATTAATTTGGCCTTGAAACATGAGGATACACACCCTCTCTGGCAACACATTCTGAAAGGAGAACACTTAGGAAATGAGCTGAGCCTACTCCTGTAGGCTGCTGAGCTGTGGCTTTTCTGATATGCTTAGGTTCACAAATGATTTGATTCCCTGGAGTTTATTTGAAGTTTTTAATTAAAATTCTCTCCATTGGTACTCTGATTTTATTGAATGTGCCAAAGATTTCTTGGGACTTGATTTTTCTTTAAACTACAGTCCCTTTACAGCCATCACATAGTGTAAAAGAATTTTTAAGTGTGTGTAAATGACATCATTTTAGCAATGTAAAGGAAACCTTTGGGAAAATGAGAATGTCTGTATTCTGCTTTTCTGGAATTTTATCTTTGTGTGCCTGGACTGAAGACAAGACGGTGAAATAGGAGAATTTCTACATTTTCTTTCAAGAAATTACTTTCAGATTGAGTATCTTATAAAGACATCTCATAAGCATTATTTTCACAATCGTGTCATTCTTCTCTTTCATTTTGGGGTCCCCCTTCTCCAGGAAGCAGGCTATAGAAAGGGTAAAAACTAAGACATTTTCTCGTAGCCAAAAAAGACTCTAAATATGCAAGCCTTCTTCCTAGAGTAGAGCAACCAAAAGTGCACAGTTGGTGAGGCCAGGAGGAGAGCAAACAATGGGGAGTGTGGAACTACAGCCAGCTTGTTACTGCACAGCTGGGCAGCTGTGGCTTGGATCCCGGTCCATGCTCCCAGTATAATTTAAGGTTTATCATTGTATTGAATAAACCATACATACCAGAACTTTATTCCCTGCAGATACAGTTCCTGTGAACTCATTGAGTCACTGTGTAATTGAGTAATTTAGCTAAGAAGGGAACCCAGGGAGTCTCTAGTTCAAGATGGTCCTGATGGTCCAAGAAAGCATTAACTGTGAGAGCATACCATGCTGCTCCAGGATTTACCTGAGTCTTGAAAACCAAGTATGGAGAATGTATGATGTATTTTGGCAAACACTTCTACTGCTTCCTGTTATGAAACAGGTTTTCCTTACGGACTGAATTTCTCTTGATTTCGTTTATATCTATTTTTTCATGTCTTTCAGTCATGCACCACTGAGGAGCCTGGCTCCATCTCCCCAGTAATCTCCTCGTAGGCACTGCCAGACTAATGTTATGTCCCCCTCAAAGCTGTTCCTTCTCCAGACTGAATAAGCCCAGTTCCCCCAGGTTTTCCTCACTGGCCAAGTGTTCTGGCCTCTGACAATCTTGGTGGCCCTCTGCTGAACTCAGTTCACTTTATTCAATTTCTTTCCTGTAGTGGGGGTCCCAAAACTGGGGGCAGTAGTTATATGTGGTCTAACAAAAGTAATGGGGCACTAATATACTGACATTCCTCCTATATTAATAAAGCCTTGGTTTCTGTTGATTTTTTTTTCTGCCAGAGGACACCCCTGGGTCATGTTCAGCTTGCTGTCTACCAACACCCCCTGGGCCTTTTCAGAACAGCTGCTGCCCAACCATGCAGACACACTTCCCCTCAGCCTGAACCAGTGCAAGGAGTTGGTCTACCTCTTACACAGGACTTGGCATTTGTCCTTGCTGAATTTCATGAGGTTTGTGTTGGCCTCTTCCTTCAACATGCAAAGGTCCTCCTGGAGGGCAGCCCTCCCCCCACCAGCATTGTGACTGTACCCCAACCTGCTCTCATTTGTAAATCCACTGAGCAACCATCACTTTGTCATCTCCTCCAGGTCGCTGTTAATGATGTAAAACAGGACATGTTCCAGGACAGACCCACATGGTGCTCCACTTGTTACTCTGGAGACTGCCTTCATGGTCCATTGCCCTGACCATCCAATCCATCCGGTTGTCCGGTCATCCAGACTGAAACCTCTGAACTTGGGTAAAAGGGCACTGTCAGGCCCAGCATCACAAACCTTGGTGTAGTCCGTTAAGGGGTTTTTCTGCCTTGCTTAAGTCTTGACACCCACAAATCCAGCCATTTTACCATAGAAATACTTTCAGGCTGGTTAGGCATGATTTACTCTTTGTAAATCTACACTGCTTTCAGTCACTTTCTCCATATGATTAGAAATGTATTCCAAGTGGACTTGCTCCAGGACTTTCCCAGGAACCTAAATGAGTCTGGCCCTTCTGTAGTTTCCCAAATCATCCTGTTGGCCTTTTCTGAAGATGGGTGCAAATTTGTGTTTCTTCTGTTGTCAAGGACCTTCTTTGATCTCTAATATTTTACAAACATTGCAGAGAGCAGCCTTGTTAAGACACTAGCCAGCCCACTCAGCGCTTTCAGGTTTAAACCATCTGGATTGCATGAGCCGAGTTCGTGCAAGTAATCCCTGTCATGATTTTCTGATCTACTGCTGGTACTTCTCTATCTCCTTGCATGGAAACCTGGGAGATCTTGCTAGTGAAGAATGGAGGAAAAAAGGCAGCAAATACCTAAACCAGCTGTGTCTGTTGTCACTAAATCACCCCACCTCTTCAGTAACAGAATATTTGTAATGTTCAGCTCTATGGATTTTTTGTGCCTAACTGTATTCAGGAGGATACTGTAGACAGTAGATCCTTTAGTGAACTTGTTACTGAGACTCAAGGAGTAAACAAAAAAATTTATTTTTTTATTCAATTTCATTTAGGTGAAGCTTCTACAGCTCATGGCCACAGTCTAGTGAAAAAAAGTGGTTGGATATGCCTTATATAAGAAAGATAAGCACTTTTGCACCGGTGAAAAAGTCTTGAAATGGTCTTTATGTGAGCTCTTCTTACATTTTTAGATTTTCTTGTCATTTAGCCCAAGTTTCAAGATGGGGATGAGGTTGTGTTTTGGTGGTTTTTTTCCCTGCTCCAAACAGTGCATGGGCTGAGAGTTGAGGATGCATATAGGTTGTGCACAGGGAAAAAGTATAGGTCACCTGAAAATAATTAGCACTTTTAAAATAACTGTGTTTGAGGTATAGCTCATAAAAAGAGACTTGTTTTCATAATATGGGTTTTTAAAGAATGTTGTTCTGCTGTCATGCTTCCTCCATCTTGTAAGGGAAAACCCCACTAAGTCATAAAGAGTATCACAGTCACATAAAGAACGTAAATTTTGCAGAAAAAATAGCTAAATATTTTCAATTGCATCTAATATAATTTCTCTGATGCACATGCTCATGGAAAATAAAATACAAGTATACACACAGAACACCTACAACAATATGTTCAGGCAATTAAAGAAAATGAATGGAACTTCCCAAACCAAATATTCCAAAAACATGTCATTTCAGATTCTAGCTAAGAGCTCATCATCATTTGGGACTATGTCTTTTTGCTTCCACTGCTGCAAAGATGCAAATTTCTGTAACATTACTGACCTAATGAGAGGGAAATGAGCACTTTCAACCTGCAACAGGTTAATCAATGCAATTCCCATGTCCAGTCAGTGACAGCCATTTTTGAATTGGGTTAGCAGGCACAGGTGGAAGAGTTTTTGACAGATTTTAGACAGTAAAGCGCATAGGTAATCCTGTTCAAGGGTTTTTGGTTTTTTGTTTTTTTTTTAAACCCAAGAATTCTAATTCTAATACTCTGACAGTGTAGAGAAGCAGAAGTGGCACAAGAAAATAATGGTCTTTTCTCTGTTGGGCCAAGTATAGCCTCTGTTCTCTGATAATGGCAAAAGCTTGTTGCTTTAGAAGGCTGCACCTCTGCTCCCCAATAATAACCTTGCTAATTGTATAGTGTTGTATACAGTGGAAAGATTTTTCCTGATCCCGCAGGGAACAAGTGCTGTGAAGCATGAGATTTGATTAGCCTTATTATCTTAGCTTGCCCAGTTACCAATGTTGTAAGCTGCCATGAAATTATCCACCCCTTTTAAAAATAAAGCCATACTATTTGTCTTCATTATCTCCTTCCATGGAGTTGAATTCCACACGCAAACAGACCTCAGTGATGAAAACAGCACAGGAATTACACATGTAGACTTTTAACTCTGTAAGCACTGTTTCCTTTTATTCTTTCATACTACCTTTCCATGTAAATCAACATTCTTCTAAATATTGTGGGTTTGATCACTTGCTCCTGAAAGAAAACTGGTTTTATTTTACCATCTATATTTGTAATTATCTATGTGATCTTTTAATGAGCTGCTCTGGAGAAACTCATAGCTTGGAAAATGGCATGATTTCTTAGAAATTTTGCTGTATTTGCTAGATCTTTTTTTAAAATGTTCAATGATGTCTTGTGTACAGAAATTAAATCAAACTACACACCAAAAATAAATTAAAATAATAATAATAATGATAATTAAAAATCCCCTCGCTCATTTCTTTGGCACAAAGAACTTAGTAAAACATATCTTGGATGGTATGTCAATGGATAGGTAAATAAGTTACCATCATAAGATCTCCAAATAGTGAAAAACACAGTGAGGAAATTGACACTTCGTTGTCGTAATTCTTTCAGGCCATAAAGACAACATATTTTAGGGTTTATCAAAGATGTAGTCTAAAGTTCCATCTAAGACTAATCATAATAAAGGATGATACAAATTAGACATTGATTAACAAAAGCACATGGAACACTGGACTTGCTGAGTAGGCCAGCAACCAGCTCAAAATCTCCTTTAAAAAAAATGCATAATCTCAAAGTCCTTCACTCACCACAAGTTTGCCCCAACAAGTATGGAAAGCAGAACTACTCAAAGAAGTACCTCCTCTGTGGGTACAATTGTTCATTTTGTCATTAAAATAGCCATCAGAACAGTGATAGAGAATTTGGAATTCAGACCCACAATTCTGCAGAGAATAAGATAAAGAAAATTTCGGCACAGTTGACACCAGCCAGTAGATAATTTCTCCACTATTGTGGCACTGCTGGTGGTAATTACAGGTTTTGTTTTGTTTTCCACGTCTACACCCAGAACTATAACGGGACTGAAAACCACATCCTCCTTTCCACGTTCTCTATACTGGAATGTCTGCTACTCTAACTCCTCTAACATCAGGGTAGGAGCCCTAGCAAAACCAGAAGACCCTGGAGAAAGACCTCTACCTTGTTACTTGTAGCATCAGCATAGAACTGTCACAACATTAGCCACCCTGGTATCTGCAGTTTTACAAAAAGGAGCAAAGACTTCACAGTAAAAGCCCTCAAGTGAGATCTGTATCATCAAAGGCTGAGTTCAAAGCTCTGTAGAGTCATAAACTCCAGTTGTAGAGAATGTGAATCAATCAGCTCAAAAGTATGAGGGCTGGGGCTGCCCTACCATACAGTCCTTGCACTGCCTGAATCCTGTGGCTAGACAGAGGCTGAGATAATCCCTGGCATAAAGCAAATCGGTTTTGGCACTCTTCTAACTCATGCGTGGCTGACCATGATCACTAGCCAGAAATTGCTGGGACATAAGTCAGCCCTGGCCAGGTCCTGTCTTCTCTGCCATAAACTGGGAACAGGGCGAGGCTTGGCTGAAGAGCAGTAATTGCCCATTAAATGGATAAAAGAGATTTACAGTCTTTTTTCACACTGCGGGAATGGTTCAAAGCTCTCAGAACGACACCAGCAGGGTCCCAAGGACCATTCTTGGATGGGGGATTTCTGCTATGAGCAGCATGGGAACGTAAGTAGCAAAAAAAGGATATGATAATTTCTGACAGAGGGTAAACGTCCATTTCTATGTTTTTCTCTAAAACAATACATCTCTATTTCTTCCGTGACCCTAATAGATCAAATTGATTAAATAGTGGGCAAAAAATGGTGCGTGAGCATTCCCTACATGGCTTTAATAGCCAAATAGCAGCTGCAGAGGCCAGAATAGAAGACATTCAAAAGACTCTGGAGCAGTCAAAGTACTTTCTGTTTAGATATTTCTGTTGCAGCCAAAAATGGGCTCTTGCGTTTCACAGGTTTGGATGCAAGCTTTGAGCTGAACTGTAATAAGGAATCTCTTAAGTTTTGCAGTGAAGCAATTTTCTTTCATTGGCCACGCAGGTAAAGTCAGGATATCATGAAAGATGTCAGCATAAATTGCTACAACACTTTCTCCTTAATAGAATAATGTTCAGTTTTCAGAAATGCAGAAACTGTAAGAGAAGAACTCATCAAGACCTTGAGTTGTGAAATACAGGATGAGAAGGCATTTATGCATTTTGTGGCTCTGGTTCAAAAGGCTTTCCATTAGAACATCACAAAAAAAATAAACAAAGGGTAAAGGAGAGAAAACGATCTAAAGTTATTTTTTGGGGAGTGAGGATTTTTTATGCCTGTCGGTTTTTCCATCATAGCTGCAGGGGTTCCAACACCGAAAGGGTGGTACAGGTCATTATGTTGCTTAGAATCCCTCATGCCATTTTAAGTTTCCTTTAGGTTTAACAAGGAAAAGATAACTGCTTGTGAAGCAATTTACCAAAAATATGTTCAATTTGGACTTTTTTACTGAGAAATTGCAGGAGGGCTGTAAGCACTTTGGACCTGTGGATGTATAATTCCATATGCCTATGAAGCTCTCAGCACAGGGTAGCTACTGTAATTTGAAGACTAAGTAAAAATAATTCCTAAAGGAATTTTACATGCTGTTTTTCTAAGATCTCCTTTACTTGATGCAACTTTATTGGACAACCTAAGGGAGGTTTTTCACCTGCTGGCTGCTGTTCAACAGTTTATGTAATTATGCCTATCATAAATATCAGCTGCTTTTTCAGATATTTTTGGTGGCATAGAAATCAGTTTAGCTGTTATCTGGTAGGAAAGCAGAATCTGAACCCGTTAAAATGAAAATGGATAACTAGTGGATTTTCTGTTAGAACTCTGCTCCCACATAACTCTGGCTTTCCCTTTTCCTCAATGGCTCCCAAGGAAAAAGCCAGCGTGAACTGCAGACAGCTTGTTGTGAAGGGTTACCTGATGTCACACGGGGCTACCAGGTATTCTTAAATCAGTATAATTATGCGAATTGCAGTTAAAGTGTATGCTTGGATTCAAAAATTTCCAGGAAAGTCGGTATGCAGAGGAAAAAGTGAATGAAAACAAGCTGAGGAATGACAGATTGTTTTGGATATGAGCATTTCATTTCTGGGGCAAATTTCGCCCTTAGGTGAAAACCAAAACAATCCAGCTTTAGTTAGAGAGAATTCTGCACGCAGGACTGACTGCGTGCAAACAAATTTCCCTCCTGGACAAAAGTCCAAGAGTATCCAAAGCTGAGAGCCTCCCCTGAAACAAAAACCGAGAGCTGCTGTACCATCACTGTTCAAAACACATGAAATGTTTAAAGTGACCAGAAGTATGGGGAAATCGCCTTCCCAGAGTCATTTCCATTTAGGTGGTCTGGCAGGTTATTGGCATCAAGGGAAACTCCGCTTCTCCTTTCCCCTCTGAAATGTGTGACTTCTCTGCTGGCCTTTCTCGCACCCGGGCACTGAGCAGGCAGCGCCACGTGTCCCCTCCGGACTCGCACCGGGGAGAGCCCGAACCCCGCCCGGGAGCACCGGTGAGGGCACGGCGACAGGGCACGGGCACGCTCGCACACGGGCACGCTCGCACACGGGCACGCTCGCTCCCTTCCTCACTCGCCACCGTTCAACGCACGCGGCGGCCCTGACACACGCGTGCTTTGACACGAGCACACGCGTGTCCCCGCACGGCCCCGCGCCTCCCCCGCCGCCTCACACACACACACACACACACACACACACACACACACACACACACACGCACGCACCCTGAGACACGCGCAGTCCCACGCACTCGCTGTCTCACACTCGCCGAGCCCTCACACTCACGCGGGGGGAGCGAGGGGGCGAGGCAAAGGCGCGCGCGCTCCCTCCGGGCGGGAGCGGGGGAGGCGCTCGCGCGCCACTGCCGCGGAGGCTGCGCGCGCGCGCTCGCCGGGGGTGGGCGGGGCAGAGCAGCGGCGGCGGGAGCGCGTGCCACAGCCAGTATTGGGATCATCTAACAAATAGC